>JAPWTK010000064.1:115000-622500 GCA_029963805.1 Aromia moschata
GGTATGAACATAACTTTGTAGTTGTGTAAAGTGTGAGAAAAATGCTGTTTTTTATAGCGGTCGTAGAAAAAGGAAAATAAACAATATTTATGTAATATGTATTTTTTGTACATGTGCAACTGCAGTAAATTTAATTGATATAGTACGATATGTTGCAATATGTGTAGAGAAAAATGACAGTACAAAAAAACATACGATTTTCTCTACGACATACAGTTTAACGTGCAATAAGATAAATAATTATGTGTATAGGGCGTTTAAGCAACACCTCCCCACACAAAGGTAGTTTAATATCTTGACTGCGTGCAAGATAAAAACTATTGCCTTTAACTGACATTCAAGTGTACCATGAGTATACAATAATAATAACGTACTTTCATATAGTGTGGTACATATCCCCAGAGATTTGTGTAAATATTCGACTTACTTTCCATCTTGTGAGGTCCTATTAAAACTTTGATAATGCTATTTAAAGAAATCTGTCATGGAATAATTATAATTGAAATTAGAATAGAAATATTTATTTGATCTTAAATGTAGCGTATTTGGCACAGTAGAAAACAGTAATATTTTATTTGTGGTAATCATAAAAAATTTTAAAAACATGTTTTATCTCTACTATTTTCGCAGTAGCTTATTATTTATCTTACCTTTTAGTCTATTTCTCGTCTAGTCATTATTTTCCTCAATTTTTTTAAACATCGTTTACACGGCTTCCTCTTAAAACTATAATACATAAAGAAGGAGGTAGAACGCGATAAGAGACATTAGTATATAGGGCTCCGGTTTGTGATAATTTTTGAAATGTTCTTTGCGGTATTACAGTCTATACACAGTGGTTTTCAAACTTCTTTACCTGCCCTGTTACTTTCGTGTATACTGCAACCTCATCCACTGGTATATCTCTGTCATGAGCAGTTGCACATATTCCGGCCTAAGAGATATGTAAAAACTGCGTTAAATGGGTGCGTTACATACTAACTAATTAAACTAACGGGGGTACAAAAAAGTAGCATATTATTAAGCAAACAATTAGCTGCAAAAAATTAACTTCAAATAGCTACTTATAAAGACGCAATATTTTACTTCCACACCCACATAGTGGAGTGGAACAACAACATTCATGAACATTTTTTTGTACATTTTTTTTTTTTTTTGGGTAAATAGGCCTAAAATATTTTAAGTGTAAGCGAATAATAATTTGCTGTCTGTCGCATTGTCTGTCTGTTAACTTTTCATGTGTACGAGATAACTCTTAAACTCATTAAGATATCAACTTGAAATTTGAAACACTTATGTACCATGGTCAGGTTTGGAGCAAATTAGATTTTGAGCTTAATCGGTTAAGAAGTTGAGGGATAAATGGGGATAATACATTCATACCTCGCCTGCAATGTAACAGAGTCTGCAAATATAAAGGTGTTTAGCTTAGTCGATTGGGGGTTCAGGCGGTTGAAGGCAGCGAATATTCAAAATAGGTAAAATATGTGATTTTAACATATGTTTTAATAATTATACAATGAATAGATCTCTATAAAAAGTTCCTACTCTTTTACGTTACGTTATACAATATTAAAGTGGGTGGAATTAAAAAAAATATATAGTAGCGATTTTATAATGCAGAAAATAATGATATATTCTTATTAAGCATCCTCAGACACCACACAAAACAAAGTAAAAATAGTACAAACAAAGTAGTACAAAATTTGAGGAATGTACTTTCAAAGGTGCTCGAAATAAGAGGACCCAGATTTATATTTTTTCACCTCATTGTAGCTGAACAAGTATTAAGTTCCTGCTAGATAGCAGGAACATAATACTATAGTATATAACTAGTTTCAGATGAGACTAGAACTTTTTATGATGAAAAAAAGATAGAAACCTGCATGGCGCCAGGCGTCTCGACGTATCGAACATTTTTTTTTAGAAACATACAAGTTTTTTGACATCATTGGAAAGTCTCCTAATCTGGAGTTTATTTTCCAAAAACCTCTTTTTAATAGTTTCATTTCTTAAAAAAGTTATGACTCAATACGTTTGAATTATATTGCATTCTTGTGTTGTAAAATATATAACAGTAGGCCAAATTTTTCAGCGGCGAAAAAAGTCATAAACCGCAAAAAAATGTTAAATTTTTTTTATTGATTAATTCAGATGGTAGAAACATAATAGCTTTTACTGATTACAATTTTCTTTAATCGTTTATGAATAAAATGAGGTGGTCAAAACAATCACCGTACGGTGTCTTTTTTTAAGTTTAATAAATGTAACAGCATTAGTAGTTATAAATTAAATTGTGTAAGAATAATCTTGAAAGCGTCGAACCTCGAGTGAAGGCTCTACTATTAGATATTCAAGTAGAGTCTTCACTCGAGATGCTCTTGAGTATAAGGAAAATGAGAGAGGGGTCGAGCTTTGGTTTTTAATTGTTTTAGGAGATGCACTAATTTCTTTTTAATAGTAATTTAATTGCTTTTTAATGAATTTTATTGGTTTCTAAGGATTGCCGAGTATAAATTTATGGGAAATTTCAGCTTTAGTTGTCAGTTATTATTGTTAACATATCTAGTCAACACGATCTCTCAAGACTCAAGTTATTACAGCGCCGAAGATAGTAAATTTAATTCGCCTTCTTCTCCAGTACCAAGTGAGGATAGAATACTTCACGCTAGCTTTCCAGCAGGCCACTATAATTTATCAAGCGAAAAAAAAGCAAAAGTTGTCTTTTTAAACTTATGAATGGGCGACATTGTTTGACAAATTACAAAATACTACTTTCTTCAATGAACCACTGACTCACACTTGTATGTCAGTACGGTGACGAGTATGATCCATGCGGGTTACATTACATCTTTTTCGATTACTCTAAAGGTGAGATCGAAAATCGAAGAACCATTTTTTTCATTCCGACATATAGGCATGTAACATATAGACATACAACAACATATAGGCACTGTTTTGAAAATTGCTAAAATTGCTTAAAAATTGTGGAATTGAATTTTTCGTAGTTTCGTAAGGAACTATGGAACCCAAATCGTAATTTAGTGTCATTTATCAAATAAATCATTTAGTCATTTATCAGAAATATGTACCTCACCAGAAGACCTTGGAATCGGATTCTTTCATAATCACCAAGTAAATACAAAGTATTTTTTACACTTCTTTTTTTCGAGATTTTAAGAGCTGTAAAAGTGAAAATAATTTGAATTATTATTTCACCCCAGCATTTCGTTTTAAAATAGCCGTATCGTTTAGCAAAATGAAAATTGTTGAAAAATCAAAAGAATAAAAAGTTTTTATATTCACTTTAAGAAGAGGGAACAGCCGAAGATGTGGTTGTTTGCTTCTATTATGATCATATTTTATGTTAGGTAACCTATGGTATTTGACAAGTTATTTGTACCTTTGTTTCAATATGCATTTCATTGCTGCTGTGAAATACTTCCGAAGGTCTGTATTGAAAAAAAATAGCCCCTCTCTTTCAAAATAATCACTATATCATAAATACTTCTAAATGATTGTATCCTAGTTCATCTAGTGCCATCATTCATAGAATAGTTATTCTATACTCGTATTATTCATTCAATTGAACACATATTCCAGACTTAGGTAGTTAAATAATGTGTTTAATTTTTCATACTAATCTATTAATATTAATCTTGTCAATAATTATTTTGTTTCAGTTTTACTCATATTTCTATTTTTCATTTAAAATATTTAGTCTTCTGCCTGTAGCATAAGCATCATTTCTTTTGATTCAAAAGTTCACCAAATCTGTGAATAAAACCTTGGCATCGGCAGCCAGTTGTTCCTTCCTGTTTAGAAAAACAGCCCTGACAATATACTTTTATTTAGTTAAAATTAACATACTTTTACAACGTATGAGTCACTGGCGGCCGGTGGAATTTGACATGCTCGTTTTTTCGTAAGGAGGCATGGGAGCCACACCATAATTTATGGGGTGGTTACTAGACCTAAGTAGAAAGCTATAATAGCAAAAAAGTCTTCGGGAAATTATTTTTTTCAAAAATGGCTGCCTCCAGGCAGATCTTGGAAACGGCTTGCAAAACATTTGAGAAATATTGCAAGCCGTTTCCAAGACCTGCCCGGAGGCAGCCATTCTTAGAAAAAAAAATTCGCAAGTTTTCATTGAAGATTTTTTGCCATTATAGCCTTCTACTTAGATCTAGTAAC
Source organism: Aromia moschata (assembly GCA_029963805.1). Classification (NCBI taxonomy): domain Eukaryota; kingdom Metazoa; phylum Arthropoda; class Insecta; order Coleoptera; family Cerambycidae; genus Aromia; species Aromia moschata. Next base: position 119,195 of record JAPWTK010000064.1, read on the forward strand.
CACCCCTAAAATATGGTGTGGATCCCATGCCGCCTTAAGGACATGTCAAACGAGCATGTCAAATTCCACCGGCCGCCACTGGTATGAGTATATGGAGTTTTGGTATGCCTTGATCTTTTACATGGTATAATTTCATATACATCTAAAATTATGGTTTCTCTTATGATACATAACTAATATCTTTGACTACTGTAAATAAAAAACGAATTCTTTATTTGTGAATAAAACTACCTGAAGACCGAACTACATATATAAGAATTTATCTGAATGCACATATTTACTGCCTCACTTGTTAAACGTGAATGGAACGGAATTTCGCCTCTTTAGCTAGGTAAAATATACCTTGCTCTGAAGTCTCCGACTGACTCGGAGAATTCTCATGCTAATTTACGATTGTCTGGGGGATGGAATAAGCTTAACAGTGGTACTGACATTCAAACAGCTCATAACCCTTCAGTAAATATTTAAGTGACGGTGAATGGTTTATAATCAAATTAATGAAATTTGCTTAAGTAACTGAAATTTTATTTGCTAATTGAATTCAATATAGTCTTTGTTCTTTAGTTTCAATATTTGACGTATTCCAAAAATCTGTCTGGTTTGTCAAATTAAATGAATGGACTAAAAAGCTAGTTTTTTTATATATAAAAAAAATCTTTGCAAATGATGTTGATGTTCTTAAGTTAACAACTTAGGAACGTACAGTACACCCAGAATATAATTGCCCGTGAATAACGCACAATGATTGTAGTATTATCTAGAACGACTATACCCGAGAAATATTATGAAGGTGATACCAGCGATATACAATCGCAATATATACAATCGGCGACAGAAACATTTCAAGCAAGCAAAGTATAATTTATTTATCTGCTGTTTACTGGGCTAGTTTATACTAGTACTTTTAAAGGTTTATTCACTTAAACGACCTAATAAAGCCAGAGAATGTAAGCAGTAAAAATGCTTTAATTACTTAAAGCTTAACTTACAATTTACTTATAAATGTTATTCAAAAATACGCCTATTGAAAAATCTCAAAATGCTGGGGTGAAATAACAAATCAAATTACCATAACCCTTACAGGTCTCGAAATTTCTGGAAAAATCACCAGTGTGACTCTAAAAGACTCTATCTACTTATTATGAAAAATATTTCGCAAATATTTTGCAAAGTGTTTCCAATGTCTTCGGGTGGGGAGCACGTTTTTTTATTGTTCTTTTTTTTCTCGCAAGTTCGTTTGAAGTTTTTGTGCTACTATAGCCTTCTGTTTAGGTTTAGCAATTACGCCCTAAAATATGACCTAGGTTTTATGCTCCGTTATGAAAACGTGAACTTTAAATCCCACCAATCCCCACTGCCACAAACAAATAATTGTTCTGCAGATTGTAATTCTCAAAGCGTTAGCGGCCACAGCTACAACATAATTGAGCTCTGGACACAATTTCAGGTGCAAATATACTTTTGATGCACTATACATATCTTCGTTTATCCCGCAAATAGGCATAAGCACCACAAAGGTAATTTGTCAGAAGAGCGATTTAAATAAACGAGAACATACATGAGTCTCTTTGCTGTCACACATTACTACGAGTATACTAGTTACATTTGAGAGAAGTTGAATGTAAAAATAAGGGTTGAAACAATATACGTCTTTTTGTCAGATTATGTTGTTAATGCTTTTCACTTACACCTACTCTGTACCTGTTAATATTATACACAAATATGCTAAATTAAACTGAATTAACATGTATCTAATCGTTTATTTGTATAGAAAAACTGCAAAATTTTAAAAATCAACATCTTTTGAATTGATGTAAATGAACATCTTTTTAGAATAAATGACCCATGTTATAATTTGATAATGTGAAATATCCTTAAAAAACTGTTAAAACATTATATTTCTCACAAACAAAGTTGGTCCCGTGCATAGGTGGATAGGATTTTTATATTTCTTCAGTGACAGTGTGAAGCATTGTTCAGTCTGCGTGTATGTCATAGTTATAGTGCTTCTAGGACTCTAGCTGTACTACTTATTATCTAGGTGATTATCCTTTATAAAAATAGTTAAAAGAATAGTATTATTAATTGCATAAACCATTACTTCTTTGACGCTAGTCAAGTCAACGTTTTCTCCGTTTTCTATTTCGTCAAGTCAAATTTCTTTAGAAAACGCAAACGTAGTTGTTCAGAAACTGCTTTATAACCTTAGGTCTGAAGGCTGCTGCTATAAACATCATAGAAGATATCTACAGCAGGTCTATCACATGTTTTTACCTTTAAATGTCCCCTATGTTCACAATTGAAATTCATAATATTAAAACGCTCTACAGATTGAGTCACACCGATTTGTCAGATTACAAACGTACATATGAAGGGTCCATCACATCAGTACAATAACAACAAAGTGAGACCAATGATGAGATTTGCTTACCCTAAAACATTCTAATAAATTTTCAGGAGAAATATGAGTATTTTCAAAGTTGGACCTTCTTCCAATTCTAGCAGAAACAGTCAATATTGATTTGGACTAAAAAGAGTCAGGTATCACTAGTTTCATAACCAAATTTGTAATTTCTTCTAAAGTAATTTATAATTAATTTCTAATGTATAATAGAGATTATATATGTGTCTAGTGGTACATTGTTAAATAACATAATTAAAAATAGCGAATTAATTATTATTTTATTTTCGAGTACGAGAAATACTGCAGATCCATGACGCTACAGTAGTGTGATTTAACTAAACTTATCCTAATGCAATTGTTCATTATAACCAAGATACAGGGTGTGAAAGTTTTAATATAGTTCATCATAGTCAATGTATATCTATGATTTCCGAACAAATAGGGCTAATGGAACGAAATTCGAGATTCAGTGATTTTCTTGGATGATAAATTTAAAATCGTTCATAGTTTTGATATCACGAATAGAAGGCGTCACCTAAGGATCATCACACGCTTTGAAAGTCGATAAGAGTAATCATTTTCGGGTTAAGCGCATTTGAAAGAATCTTGCCCATTCTGTGTACATCAAAATAGTTCACTTCTCCCGAAAATTTTCCCGAATTTTAATATTCTTATTCTGATTGATGAGTTAGCAACTAGAGGGCGTCACAGTTGTCAATGGAATCAATTTAAAAAAAATTAATCTGACAGACAGGTCCACTTCCTCTTCATCATCTGAAGAGCTCTATTCAAAAGGTCAAACAACTAACAGTCAGATATTCCTTTATTTTACAAAACATGTTAGTTATTATATTGTTATTGATATAAAATACGGTTATTTCACGTAAACACAATGGCGCTGATTATTCCAAGTTAAATTACTCGTCAAAAACTCGTAATTCTAAGGCCCATATTCACAAAGCTCGATTACAGGTTTAACAACTCGATTAAATTTTGACGAACTCGTCAAATGATGAAAACAATTGCCAAACTCATCGTCTGATCAGGTAACGAAAAGTTGGTAATCGAGTCGATTATAGGCAAAATCAAGCCTGTTTGGTATCAACAAAGCTTCGTCAAGTTGACGAACTCGTCAAATGCAATTTGACGAGATGATTACCTAATCAATGCTCTTTGGTCGATTATATTTGACAGTTCTCAACTTTTAGCCATTTTAATAAAACTTATTGAAGATTTTAAGGTGAAATTAAATATATTAACCTAAAAAAAGAGTAAAAAAGAAAAAAGAATAAACAAATGCAGATATAAATATAAATTTTGTGAATGTTTAGCTAAAAAATTTAAAGGTAAGTAAATGTATACAACGTAATATTACAGTAATATTAGGTCTGGGTTTGATAAATACTTTTATTCCTAAAATATTGTTTCCAGATTCACATATCAAACTTGTCTGCATTAACCTCGTTGTTCTTTTCAGCTGGCCAAGAACCCTTTCGGAAGTTAAGGTGTATAAGGTATCGAGTAAATCACTTGACGATGTATGATAATTTAGACTTTCCGCTCCGGTTTAGCTTTTGAGAGGTGTACCAAAACACTGTACTGATTTAGTCATAATGTTACATCAATTACAAACAGGAATACTTCTCTCACTTCTGGTAACACTGCAATGTTATGCAACTGGTAGGTATGTTTCAAAACTGTGTAGGAGATCTACTAACAAATCACAACCATCTGTGGCAATAAGATATTGCTGCACTCATAAAACCAGGGAAATACAAATACCCACATGGGAGGAAATTATTCCTGTGTGTATGCAGATTTCTACAAAATGACTTGAGTGCCTGGAAGTAATAATAGAAAATGCTGACAATTTATTTCATGAAAATAGAAATTCATTAAACATATTTGTTTTGTGAATGCTTTTCCTGATACTTTGTTTTATTGTGGATTTGATAGTTCTTATTTGTACTAACTTTGAAAATTTATAAATATGGAAGAGTAAAATTTAGTTTGTATTTTTTTTGTAATATACTGTAATTTACCTTAGTAACAGTTCCTCTAATAGCTTGTAACTACTTTTTACTTGCTAAAGTAGGTTTACTTGCTAAACCGTCCTTATTCAAAATAATTGCACTTTTTTTAAAACTCATTTCTTTATTTACATAAAACATCACTCCAATAACAACTCTTTTACATACATATGTAAATCGCCATTATGTATATATGTACTTAATACCAACCTGTTTGCCAACTTTAAATACTACAATGTACTTCTGCAATAGGCGGGAATTTTAAATTTAAAATTAGTCTGTTAAATACAACTTTTTAATAATTCAACAGTTTGCTTAAAGAAATACATTTTACTTGCTTTTATTTGTTACATATTAAAATACTTATTTAGTAGAAAAAAGTATATAAACTAAAATAACAACAGACAATTTTTTTTAAATAGAATTTTTTAAATAATAATTAAAAAAGATAATCTAATTTGGTTACTTTTCTAAAAAAAATGTTGTTTTGTTATTTTCTCTCCTGATAAGGAGATAGTTTTGTATAGTACTGATAGTTTTTCCCTCTCTTAGTTTCTATTTCACTTCAAATTAAAATTTCAGAGTTGAGTTGTTATATTAGGGGTAGACTAGGGATAGGTAGGGGCTCTGGTTCACCTGTAAACCGCATGTCTGAAAAAAAATTACATAATCAGTGATCGTTATATAATCTTTATAATAAATTTTGGTAAGTGTTCTAATAAGTATTGAAAAATAGTTCATGTGAAATATACTACATCAAATACTGATAAATAATTTTTCAGTTTTGTCCTATATACATATATACCTACCTATTAAATGTTTAGTTTTATTTACAAATTACAATTTAAAGTACAATTTATTAGTACAAGGAATTATTTTTAGATGACTTTTTTTGCAAATAGGTAAAATTAAAACTTGGTACTAGCTCTATAAGTATATACATACATATATCCCTAGAAGTAGACAGGTATATAGACAAGTAGACTGTACAAGTAGATATATCTTGTCTTAAATTAATTCAGAAAACAAAATACAAAATCATATTAATCCTTAACTCTCACACGTTATTTATTTTATACTAACCGATGATCGGTTATGTATGATCGGTATCGGCATGATACTAATAAAGCAACCTTACCTAGGGCCCTGGGTTCGTAATTTAATTACATATATGAAGCTCGACAGTGAGAATTTTAGGCTCACAGGTTTAGAAATGGTCAATACTTGTATTTTTCATAGCGGTATGATGTAGATACGGTGATGTCAAGTTAATGATTAATAGTAATAAGTAATAAATATTGCTTTACTCACTTCATTTAGCTTTGTTGCTGATTTTGTTATTAAAATTCTATATTATTTTCAGTAACCCTTGTTTGGGGTAAATCCAACTCTTATAAGATACTTTTGCAATGATCCTCCTAAAAAGACATCAATAAGATATTTATTTAAAATTAACAAGGGGCAAGCTGATTAGATATTATTGTAATCACTTGTTTATTGAGAAAGTTACTTACATGTTCTGCCAAATCCTTTATTTTTAAATCATCATATTACAATGATTTAACTATGTATTTGATACTTCTGAGGTTGTCAGCAATAAACTCCTTTAACCTTTGCCATTTTTTTGGAAAGCTTTAAAATTTCTGTGACATTTATATTTACCTTTAGGACTTCTCTTGGTTGCCAACTCGTTTTTACTCATTATTGTCGCGGCATTTTACAAAGCTGTCATGACAGTTATTGTCACCCTGTCACCGCTATGCAATAGCCCCTCTGTTTACGAAGACAGGCACATTCAATAATTTTTGAACAGAAAGAAATACGCCTTTCGGATTTTCACTGTTGCAATGGGTCGAATTTTAGAGTCTTTTGGCACATTTCACGTTTTTCCGTAGCTATCTAGACCTAACAAATAAATGGGATCTTTAAATAAAATATCCTGTATTTTTTTGTATAAATTTAATTTACAAAAACGTCAAGGCATTAAAATAATTTTTATTAGAAATTTATTTCAAAATTTCAGTTTAATTCCTAAACCTGCAGTGTTATGAATGAAGTAAAAAACGTCAAAGCATTCTATTGCTGTCGGAAAAACGTTAAAACTCGTTGAAAAGTTTGTTCTATTAGTTAAAACATACACCAGCGGTCGGCACGGAAGGAGAGGTATGTGGTGGTGGAGAGTGGTCGTTCTTCTCCTACCACATTGACACGTTCCCTTGTTTTCATACATACAGTAGATAGACTGTAGTGGTGACTCATGAAAGTTTTGTATTCTGCTAGCGGTTACGAGAAGAGAAGTGGGGATATACTATTGCGTGTTCCGCGAATGCTCTTTGGCGATCCATGACACACAAAAATTAATTAGAAGATATTGTTCTCATTTATTAAGAACTAGTTGTCCCGGCAGATTTTGTCCTGCTCTTTTTAATATCAAATTTTATGAATTTTATGACTATGGCGCTACTTATCGAATCTTAGCATAGCTATGAACCATTGTCTCGATAATTCAAGTAAATACCATCTAAATCGGTCAAGTCGTTCAAAAATTACATGATCACCGATCACCCGTATGTCACTGATTTGCAGCTTACAGATAAGGAAATACTTATAGCTTAGAAATAAGCTATAAGTAAGCTATAAGCGTGCGTGTCGTGAGCTGTCATTTGCGGAAGATGGCGGAGTTAAAAATTAATTTTCTGTATATTTTTTTTCCGTTAATTTTTCCGATATTTTAATAGTTATTCTGCTATTCGGGGCGGAGACAAATCCAACAGATCAAAGATCATAAAATCGGTCCAGCCGTTCTTGAGTTATAAATGGTGTAACTAACCCGACTTTGTTTTATATATTAAAGATATAGGAAAAAGTGTCGACATTCACAAGATATGTACAAATAGGTAGATGTCCTAACAGATGCAAACAGGCACATATTCAAACGGACGATATCAACTCCTTATTCATTTCAACATGTTGGAAGTAGTGTTTATGATACACCACATCCTGTATATAACAAGTTTGGTATCATTGAAAAGAGGAATTTTCAAAGATTTTATAAACATAATATTCCAGGAAATTGCTATTTGAAAAAAAGTTAAACGATTTTTAAATTAAAAATCGATTTGTAACATTTTTATCAGAACAAAGGAATGAATAAATATTTTTTACTCCATTCAAAGCATTCTGTTTGCAAACCGAAATTAAAAAAAAATCAAATAATACATAGTAATTTTGATGTATTCCTACTCGGAAAATTGAAATTATATAAATCTATACAGGGTGTCTCATTTAAAAATGCAAATTACTATTTATTTCTCAGGTCTAGTAGGCTTGTAGCCTTATTTTGCTAAGGACTACCTAGCCTGCGGCAACTCATAGGGTTGTTGAGAGCGGGGTTCGTGGGTTGAGCAGAGCCAGCAATTTTTTTTATATAGGGCGCCAATCGGTTTTGAATCTTATGGCGGCACTTCACTTGGCGTAGCGTATTCGTATATTTGTTGTATTTGCCCAAAAACGGCGATGTGTAGAGGAGCTATTCGCTATATTTGCTTTATTTGTACAAATAACGCGAATAGCGCTAACAGCAAATACGCGTTTCCGTCCACTTGTCGGTTTTCAATCACGCATCAAAGAAGTCAAATAAGGCGAATATTTGCGGTAACCGTCCACACTTGGTTCCACCAGCGCCGTGTTCGTCATGGTCTTTTAGTAACATTTTACTTATGTAGATTTAACATGTATTGGTCATAAGAAGCATTCAGGTAATAAGCTGTTGTCGCTGTCAACACGTCCGTCACTGTATTCACTGGTTCTGAATATTAAAACATATTTGGCATGTTTGAGTGTTTTGCTGTATGTGTGGATGGCATGTTTGGAATATTTGTGAATACATCAAATGTTTGTACAAATACAACGATACTGTAAACACAAATACGCTACGCCAAGTGAAGTGCCACAATTACAGGTCTCTACCTGTAATGGTGGCACTATCTGGCACTATCACTTTGGCTATCTCTATAGCCAAAAAACTCCTTCGTTGATGGTTACCTAATTACATCGGCTAGCAATGGGCAATAAGTGTGGGTGTGTGTAGTATTTCTGGCAAGAAAAAAGACAGGCTACTATAACAAAAAAAAATTAATTATCAGGTACTGTCAAGGGCACAAAATAAAATGTAATAAAAATGTAAGTACCCACTGTGAGGTTTATATACCTTATAAAAGTGAAGTTGCAAGTGAAACGGTATGAGGCTGTGAGGCAGCCACACCCGGGTGAATTAAGTAAGGAAGTTCTAGAAGTTCCCCTTACATTAATTAAAAATATACCAAAAAAAAAGTACAAAAAAAACTAAATCTTAAGCGCAATATAGCTTATCTGTTATCCACGGGAACGATGCTTCCAGGCTGTGGACAGCGATGAAATTCTAACAAAAAAGTATATTCTGTCCTAGGTACGGACGCTACTTCATACTTCAGAGACACAAGCCAGCACTCTGGTTGAAATGCCTAGGTTGAAACCAGGAAAAAAACGAAACTACTCCATCACTCGGATGGTACCGATTGTAAATCAAAAATTATGTTTCTAGATTCAAACAGAAAACCATCATCACTTGAACGGTACCATTTGTAAACCAAAAATTATGATTTTACAGTCTGCCGGAAAAGCCTCTACTTATAGGGTTTTACTCCGACTAAAATAGCCAGGAAAAGGAATACGCTATTCCGAAACATGTCACAGACGAGACGGTGAAATACGAAAAAAAAATTCAACAATCTAAAACGATGTTCTTCGAGGAATAAAAGACAAGAGGTCGGTACTGTCGAAACGCCCAGGGTGTAAGCTCCCTTTCTCCATAATATGATCCCTTATCAAGGGTTGTAGAGGCTTCAAACTTAATTACCAGATGGGACGCCCTAACACGACCTGCATTCCGCCGCCATGCTTTCTCCAAAAAAAGGGCAGATCTTGACATTAGCCACGGAGATCGATATTACCGACTCAGAAATGATTTACATATAATCATATGGAACCTAATAGAAAGTAGACATATACCGTAAGGACTGTTGTAAAGACAAGGAGAAATCTTGATTTTATTTATAATTAAATGGTAGAACATTAATTTTGACGAAAACGTGAAGCGCCATCTATGAATCAGAGGAACGACCTCAGGACCTATGTGTTGTTAACCGTACAGGCCCGACATCCAATGTAAATAGGCAACTTGTGTCTCTGTAGTATGTAAATGCCACATGATATAGAACAACGTGAAACATTTTAATAATCTCCTAAATGCTGATACAAAATATTCCTAATTTCCAGCCACTTGCAATAATGAAAACCCGAAACGCGTATCTCTTTCCGTTCAAAAGTTATTGAGTGTACTCCTCTGTTCGTAGAACCCGGTGTATGTACTAGATTTATTATTAAATTACTATAAGCGTTTAATACTCAGCAGGCTAATCGTATACACACAAGATTAACATAAATACTCAGAAAACGGTAAATTAGTATCCATGAAATGTATATACATTGATTAAAGTTTTATTGAGTTTATGAATCAGATGTCAGATCAAATGTCACAGATTGCCTTAGTTAAAGTAGCTTCTTCGATGGTTTGTGGGAATTCATGAGTTGGGATGGCACTATGACATTTCGTAGAATAAATTATTCGTAGAAATGTGAGGAATCTGTAGTAATCGATTGAGATACGGGTAAATTAATCCATTGCAGATTTGAATATGAATTTGAAAACATATAATTGCTTGCAGAATTGAGACTCGTTCTGTAAATATCATGCATGAGGTGTAAGGTTTACAAAGCATGCAGTCATCACATATTCAGGCCAAGAGGGCACATCACAGGGATGAGGATGGTTTGTCTTAAGTCCACGGGACCGGGGCTGCCCTCTATATATATAATAGGTGTGTAATATCTAAGACGAGAATTATTCACAGATTATTTATTTACTTTGATTGTATAGTTTCTTAAGTTTCTTCCTACCTACCCTAATCCACATATCTTTATGTCGTTTTAATATTCTTGTATAATTTTTCCCATATTACTTTTAATTTTTTTGTTTAATTACTAGTCCTTAAATGTAGTAGGGTTTAAATATATAATAAATTAAGGTGTAAAAGAAATGTAACACTATACAAAGACCATTAATAATAATAATAATAATTACCAGAAGCATATCCTGAGAGACGACGTCGAAGACATATGTAAGAAATGTGGATCTGCAGGCGAAACTAAAGGAGGGTGTCCCGCGCTAGCAGAGTCAGCATATCTCGGCAGGCACAACCAACTTGCGAAGATGGTACCCCAACAACTGACACTCAAGTATGGCCTGTTAGCGACGGCTCCGCCATACTACAAATACACCCCGGAAGCTGTGCTGGCATCGGAAGTAGCAGTGATGTACTGGGATAGGCTAATCATCACCGATCAAACAGTGGACTTCAACCGACCAGACATTGTGCTGATCAACAAGGAACAACGAAGAGGGATCATCATAGACATCGCAGTGCCACTTACCCACAACATATAGAAGACTGCCACTTACCCACAACATACAGAAGAAGATCGCTAAATACGAAAATCTGTCAATCGAGCTAAAGAGAGAGAAGTGTGACCATAATGTCGGCGAAATAATAATAATACTCACCCTATAATTACTCCGAAGAGTAACCCCTTAGGTCCTCTCAGGGATCTGTTCGGGAAGGAGTGGCTACTATTATTATTTGCCATGGTGCATTGGGAGCGACTTAAGATTATTTCGGTAACGCATTTGCTTTACAGTTCTGAGGAAACCCAGAAAACTCAGAACATTACCAAATCTAGGGCATGTGCGGTTGGATTGGCATCAATGCATCCGCACCTATACTAGTGTATTAGTGGTTGCATATCAAGTCCTGACAGAGAAAGCGAGACAATTAAAAATCCTCTTCCCCGGCCGGGACTCGAACAACGCGCACAGAGGTATCGCGACTCGAAAGACGGTGCTTTAACCCACTCGGCTACCCGTGCCCCATTAAAAGAATATCATTGCCATAGCAGCCCTTTTCGGGACCAGCACGAAACTAAACTAGAAAAGCAATCAAACTCTCTGAAAACAATGGATTTTTAAAGCATATAGAAAAATAAAGATATTTATTGTTTTGTGATTCTGCATAATGGAAGTACTAATATTGTAGCGTGCCAAAGGTTTTTTCGGCGAATTTGAGAGCCAGACTTTATCAGATATTCTTAATGTGTGATGTGATATGTGTGATTTATGCGATGTGAGCAAATGATTACGTGTGCGAAAATAATTACTGAACACTGTGTTTTTATATGATATATAAAAACTGTTCACTGTTCACTTATTATATATTTTACAAGTTGTTTCTTTCTTGATATATAATGTAATGAGAATTGAGAGTAGATTTTTAACGTGCATGTTATTTAAGAGTCACGTAGGTACTGCTTTGCGCTGACTGCCCTAACGCTTATCTCTAAGTGGTTTAGATATTTTACGCCAGAAGGCCGTTATCATGGGCACCTTGCGCCATAGGCACTGATTAATATTTAGTAAACAATGACTTCCTCTAACAAAGAACTAAAAGAAAAATAAGTATATAGGCAGCTGTTGAAGCAAATTTATTGCAAAAGAAAAGAAAAACACGGAAACAGAACTGTCCATTAATTTTTTAAATGTTATTCGACTGGTATTTTGGTATAAAAAAATTATTGGCTGAATGAAAAACCTAATCTAAAATCATATAATTCATTCAATATCATTAAATCGTTTAATTTTCCAACGGCTTTGGGATATATAAATGTGGATATCCACAATTACGTGTGGGCCAAAAATAGAGGTTTATTATTCAGGACCCGACTTACGAATACGAGTATTTTTCGGGTAAACAATTTAATTTAATTTATGTAAAAAAAAACTGGACGTCTTCCACGAAACACCGAACTACTATACTTTTCTCGACGCGCGTTTCGCCAACCAAGTTGGCATCTTCAGGAGAAGATTAAAACTAGAGTTTTTTTAGAGTTATTATAAGAATTTAGTGGAATGTTTCCATAAAATATTGCTGACCGGTAATTTTAATAAATTGACACTATTTTATACTGTATTGTATACTTTCGTAGAAAATATCCGTAAGTAAAAACTGTTTGTAGTATTATAAAAAGTATGCTTAGTCTTGTAAGCAGAAAGACCGTTTCTCGAACTGAAATCAAGTATCATTACCACCTACTTTGGATTCAATTTTACAAACTGTATAACACTTTTCCGCACCCCATTCAATAAAAAAAAAAAACAAAACTTGAATCATCAATATTAATTTATCACTGTTAGAAAGAACGACAGCCTCTCAATAAATGGATCCATTTCCATGTTTTATATAGGATTTCTCTATATCTATTCCTATTTGATCTAATATTCCAATTCCATTTTATCTTTACAGTAATACAGTTTGTATTTCACAACACTTAAGAAGAATTAAAGGGTTCTACTCACTGCACTGTGGTCCGAAATTTTGCAAAAGGGGAGTTATTACTGTTTTTTCATTTATTTAGTACATATTGATGCAACAAGCATTTCTGGAAAACGGGAAGCTTATTTTTATATATAAGGTGGCCCACAAAGTTACAGACAGGAGATTCCGTGAAAATCGTAATCTAGGCAAAAATGGACTTTGGCACAGTTATATCATGAGAGAAGGTGTCTAATTATCCATTTTAAATTTTTTTATTTTTGAACTTCGGTCACGTGACATCAACTTCAAAAGTTTATGTGGTACATCCTGTGTTTTTTTTACATGTTTTCAGACCTCTTTCAAAAGAAACTTAAGGGACCCGACCATACCTTGGTCGGGTCAACAATAGGGTCATTTTTCAAGATTTGTAATAATTGTTTTACTGACGCAATTTATGTAAAACTTTTATTACATGATTACATATTATGTATTGAAGAATGTTTAAAAAGTTTTTGTTGAACAGTATGCAATATAATGCCGATATCAGCCGATCTGCGGCGAGGTAAAAGAAAAGACGTTTTGCGGTACGTAAAACAGGGTGGACCAGAGTCATCTTAAATCAAAAAACCAAAAATGTTCTTTTAATATACATATTTCTCTCGGGATTGAACAAATGAAATAAAAACATTTGAAATTTCAGCTTCCGGGACGCTTATGAAAAAAGTTATGATTTTCAAAAAAAATCGGTATATTATTGCTTATAAAATCGACAAATGTGGAAAAAAAATAAAAACTGTTCAATCCCACAAGAATACCAAATCAAATATGAGTGCAAAACATTATAAAGATCGGCGCAGTACTTTTTGAGTTATCTTACGCACGGGATTCAAAAAGATGATTTCGAGAAAAACGCGTTAGAAGGTTACGCTACCGATAAAAGTGAGTTATTCCGATTTTTTTCCAACTTACATAGTATCTCCGATGCCAGGACCATACTGAACTCCTTCGCGTATATGATGTGTCTATAATATACACATAGGGTTCCCCCTGGCGGCAATTGGGACAAAACTGTAACAAAGGAGCGCGCAGCTGCGATCGTATACCTGCTTCAAACGCTCTCGCTTGGGTCGGTAAAGACGAAAATGCTTATAACTCTGAGAGTTTTGGTCTGATCGTTCTGAAATTTTTCCTGTATATTCTTGAAATATCGTACTGTAATATAAAGCAAGAAAAAAATCGATATTTTTGACCCGACAAAGGTATGTCCCCCCTTAATGGTGTTATCAAATTAAATTATGTTTAGCAAAAGCTATAAAGAAACAAAAATGAAAATATTAATGAGTAAAAATAATTACCACAAAAGACGTATTGGAACTAATTAATACTTATCGTTATCTGTTAAAAGTTTTAATCAAACATCAATACATTTTTTGAAAATGTGTTACAGATTGCCTAGAGTATTATGCGTTTTTCAATTTTCAAGTGACTGGAATTCAAAAAAGAAAAAGATCAAATTATGCAAAAAATAAAATGTCTGAAATGTCGTAGATTCCAGCATAGATTCCGGGGTATATTTGTAGTATGAAGCCATTTTAATGAATTATTTTTGTCAGTGTGGTCTGGCTTTAGCAGAAAACGGCCATGTAAAGCATGTTCCATCCACTGTGTCTGGAGCTCCTCTTCTATTGGTATGTCGACCGGAAGAAGTTCACATCCTACGCTCAAAGGCGTGTATCCAGCGTCCTCTCTTGCTACTGCTGTTATTAGGTGATCCCTGTTTGTTAGCAGTTTTCTTCTTAAGGAAGTTTCTTGGTTAAGAAACTGATGTTTTATGTTTAGTAAAACTCTCCCACCTCGTCTTCGAGGCAGGTAAAGTCTAATTACTGAAGAGTTAGCGTGTAAGTGTCTGGGTAAGTCGATCGAGCTCGTCGAGATCAGTAACGGACCACTTAACAATTTCGAAAGAGTAAATAAGCACTGGAACAGCCCACGAGTTAATGGCTTTGATATGATTGCTTCCAGATTAAAGCGTATTCAGCAACTTTATCACGCGGTTCATATATTTTTCTTGGAATTCTTTCTTCAGTTGTGTGTGGTTGATCTTGTTATCTTGACACATTCCCAGGTAACGGTATTTCTCTTCCGGTGGTAGTTGAATGTCGGCATACACCTCTGGGTTGTTATGAGGTGCTCCCTTCACAGTACTCACAATCAGTGTGGTGCCTTTGGCCTCAATCCAGGCCAAAGGACATTCTGATGTCGTCGCTGAAGGTCCTACTAGTTCGAAAGTCAAGACTTTAAGTTTAAGCGTAAAAAAATGCCTGTCTATTAACCTTTCTTGTGTACATGATAACTCGAGAACGCGTTAAGATATTAACTACAAATTTGGAATACTCATTTAACATGATGCTGTCTCGATTTGAGTAGATTTTGAGATTAATCAGTTTAGGGATTGGGGGTTAGGTATTTAAAATAAGTCAAATAAATTATTTCAACACATTTTTTTTAGTGGACACAGCTTTAAAAAATAACATTCTTTTTCGCTAATCCCTCCCCCTCAAGAGATGGTGATAACTAAAATAAAATATAAATAAAAAAATTTGAAACGTGGCTAAGCCATAACATGAATTTATTTTCATTTGGCTGAGAGTATTATTTGTTGTCCCATAGAAGGGGAAAAGGCAGGCAAAAAGTATTTTATCGTAAATTAAGGAAAATAGTCGTGTGAGGTGTCGCTCTATAGAGTTTTGAGAGTAAAATAATTCAAATATCCAATTAACAAGTCTCTAGTTATGTATTCATTCAGGTAGAGGTCAAACATGTTGAAGAAACTGAATTGGTCAGGGACGTCTAAAAGGCAATTTGGTTCACATGAATAAATTCAAGGATGATGATTGAATAGAAGGTGAATTTGTCATTAACAAATGGTGGGAAATCAACATAAGCCTGGGGTATCAATCGTAATCGTAATCGTAATCGTGTCATTAACAATACAAGACGGGACAAGAAGGACAAGTAGTTAAGGAGAGGAAGGAGGAGAAATAAATGGAGGCCAAGGAGGTAAATGGGAACAAATATATTAACGACAATAAAGGAGGGTAATAGGTTTAACATGACAAGGAGGACAAAATGAGGTCAAATCCAAGGAGACCATAACGACAAATTGGTTAATATCATTAAGTATAAGGAGGATAAAGTGTTGAATGACAAACAGTGACTTGGTTCAACAGGACAAGTAGTTAATGAGGGAAAGACGACAAATAAAAAGACAAGGATCTCGTGAATAAACAATGGCAAGGGAGGTTAAAGAAGACAAGAAGGGCAAAAGAAGGTCAAGAGAACAAGAAGGGAGGAAAAAAGGATAAAGGGAGGATAAATTGAGGATAAGGAGATTAAGGAGGAATTACAATGGTTAATGGTTAAAGAGTACAAATGGATATTAAGAGCAAAAAAAGACAAAATGTTTACGAAGAAAAACGAAAAATATGAAAAACGTTTAAACATTTAAAAATATTCAGTAATTTTTACGAGGAGCGTTTTTTTGTAAAAGAAAGAATATTGTTTTAAAATAATATTCGTAAAAGTTTATCAAACTGTTTGACCCAAACATTACAAAAAGGTACAAAATTACATTACAAAATAATATGTCAAACCTTTTATGTGTAAATGATAAGTATAAAACACAACATTCCAAAACAATCAATTTGTGGGTATGTTAATTTATTTTAGTATACACTGCGCGACATTTATTGCTTCCACATTCACATGGTATAACCTAATATCGCACTTTTATTAAATGGGGAAAAATTGAATGTGGACGTATATGATTCCTTAGGCAGAGGTTTTTATTTTACCTTTTTAGGTTGTCTCTTAATTCTACGTCTCCGTATCAATTTATCTCTTTCGCCGAAGGAACACTTCCGTAGGAGCATGGAGAGATATTTTTAGCATACAGAGATTTTCAGACGACTATAATTATTTATTTCAGCTTTCTCTAGATTTTTTTTGCATAAATCACTCCCGTATAATGACATAAACTTTAATACTCGTATTTGATTTTGCTCTTCTGGGTGCGCAGTAAAAATAGTCACTTATTGATTCCACTAAAAACGTATCCGTGGTTATTTGTAAAACTTCCTGAACAGCACCGTAAACTTTCCTTCGCGTCCGAGGACTTCGTCAGCGAGCTCTTTGTTATTATCACGTAGCCCTGCACTGGGCTCTATAACTTTGTTGGATACTTTCAATTGGATAAATATAATAAGAAACACTTCAGAAACTAGAGAAAAGTGTGTTGATGAAAGTTGTATTTTGCTTTACGATATACCCACGTCTTAACTATTTCTAAAGTACCTACTTAGTATTTGAAATCGTAAAACGAAGATTTTTAAGGCTTTATGACAATTAAGTATGTATATGAAGATTTATATTGTTTGAATTTTGTATGTAACATATTATATTTTATATTTTTTCTGATACTGAATTTTTTCTGGGTTCTGTCGTGATCGTGACTTAGTATTAACATTTTGTTACCTATTTTGTCTTTCTTAAGCAGCTAAAAACAGGTTTTACAATAATTATTTTCCAGTTATAGTCATTTTCCAGAAGAATTAATAATTCTGGAAACGTTGACAAAAAGGGTGTCATAGCAGGAGACTTCACATTTTAGGATTTCTTTCTGTATATTAGGCCACGTTTTTTTTTATGGCCTAAATGGCCCTAAAATGTTTAAGTGGCAAAAATGTCAATCTCTCTGTCAGTTAATTTTTTTGTAAACACGATAACTCGAGAATATTTTAAGATATTAACTCTAAATATGAAACATACATGACATGACGAGATCTCTAAATTATATTTTCAGATAAACTGGTTATTTATTATTATTATATTATCAAATTATTCCACTAAGAAAAAAATATTGAATGTGCCGAAATGCCTTTTGGATGGGCATGGATGATAGACAAGCACAAATCGATACGAAGCGATTTACCGCGAGGAATTTTTTCATATATTCAGTATTGTTTCGTTTTAACTGGACACATCAATATAATGGCTATTTTGATAAGTAGCCGACCAACCCCTCAGCGTTGGACACTATTTTTTGTAATATACCTATTTTTCAATACAATTCGTATTGCCTTTAGTGAGTTGAAAGTATATATTTTAAGAAAGTTAAGCCAATTTTACCAATCTTTGTCGTAATTGTTTCAGATTTCATAATTTGAAAATGTCTAGTTGAAAATGTTAGGCGACCAAACTATTATGCGCTTAATTTATCTTATTCACAAGCATTATCATTCACAATTGTTCTATCCCACTTTCGGTATTAGCATTAGCAAAATATAATTTATATTTTGCTAATACCGCGTCGATAGCTAGTGGGTAAAGCGCCAGGTGAGAAGATGGCGATTACTCCGAGAGCTATTATCCGCGCGCGTTCGAATCCCGCCTGTTGAATTGGCACCTGCCACAGGGTTTGGTTGTGTGTCCTACGTATTTTTCATGTGTATTCTCCCTCTGCACAGTTGTAGAGGGAGAATGTCAATTTCAATGGTGTGTGATTTATATTAAACGGTTTTTTATGTAAATGGCCAACCCTAGTAAATAATAAGAATTAAGTAGGCCTACTTAGTCCTATTTAGGCAATAGAACAATAACGAAGCAATTAGAAAACAACGATACTACGAACTCTACTACGTTACTGTAGGAGCAACAAAGTCTGTAGGTATATACACTTTTAGCATAGATTGGGGACTGGAGAAGTTGAAGGGGGTTAATTTGAATAATATGTTTATTATATTATGTTTAATATAATAATTTAAGATAATAATTTATTTTTTTAAACAAACATTTTAACGTAAAATAAAAACAAAAATATGTTATTACTTATATACATACATAAATTCCTCTGCAAATTCCTGCTCTTTTCCCAACAAACTTCTAACATTCCATGCCCCTATTTCCACATTTCTTTTCTTGTTTGTTTTTTATTAATTAGTTATATTTTTTCCCTAATCTCTTGTTTCATTTCCATTGCTTGTCATCATCGGTTTTGTATCTTTTATATTTTGTTTAGTTAGTTTTTTGATGTTGTTTTCGCTATTGTGTTTGTATCTTTATTCCATTTATACTCATCGTTATCTTTTGGAATCCTACTTTCACTTGACTACCTTTCTTCTTTTCTTTATTTGCAATTTGTGTTATCTTTCCCTGTATTTCTCTTTCCCTTTTGGTCATATCATCATTAATGTATATATTTTTCCAAGTAATAATTCTTAATTTACTTTGTTTTTCATTATTTTAATTTTTTCGTTTGTATTATCTAATTTCACTAGGCATATTTTTTTCTCCTATTGTCTTGACAAATTCAATTTTTACTTCTATTTCCATTTTTTGTTTCATAAAATTCTTTACCTGTTCCCTTAATAAGTCCTGGTCTATAGTATTCATTGTAATTCCTTGTATCACTATATTATTTCTTCTCTTTCCATATTTTCTAATTTTTTGTTTATCTCTTTAATTTCTTGCTTTAATTCTTCGTTTTCTTCTTTGTCTTTTTTTGCTTGCCATTTTTAATTTACTAATCTCTTTATACATTTTTTGGTCTTCCCTAATCTCCTTTACTTCTTGCATTATTGTTTGCATAATATCCACGATTTGTTCTAATCTATCTTCCATTTTCGATTTATTAGTTTTATCCGGCGTGCAGATTACTTTTTTTACTTTTCCCAAACACGTAGGTATCCTATTTCTTTATCATATCGTTTTATTTTTCCGTTAACGAGACCCATCATTTGGTATAACTCAAAATCTAGGTCATATGACCTATGTATATGAACTTTGTGGCCAATATGACCGATATAACCTTTTTGTCCAATATGACCTCCATGACCAATATGACTTTCATGATGAATATGAATTTTATGACCAATATGATCATTGATGACCAATGTGGCCTTTATCACCAATGTAACGTTTATGACCTGTAAGACCTTTATGACCTATTTGACTTTTATAATCTATGTCATATAGATCATAATTAATGTATTTACAGAGAACAATAAGAATGTTTGAGTTGTTCACTGTAATTACGAAAATTAATGTTAAAAAACTTTATTTGATCTACATATTTTAAATACTTACTCCCTTTAACTCCTTGAAAACCCCACTCTGTTAAGCTAAAAACTTAATTGGTAGACCCTATCTTGTGTCTCAAATTTTAAATGAATATGTTTCATCGTCTGCGAATTACCAATAGTCAAGGAAAAAGTGTATTACCCCCATTTAACTCCACTCCTCAACCGATTAAGCTCAAAATGCTTCGCTGTAGACCTCGTCTTGGTGCATAAGTGTTCCACATTTTAAGTTTACATCTTAACGCGTTCACGAGTTCTCATCTCCACAAAAAAAGATTAACAGACAGACGGACGGACGGACGCACGGACCAACAGACAGACAGAAATTTGTTTTTCGCTTAAACTTAAAATTTCAACGTTGTAGTACATTTTAGGCCTATTTAGCTAAAAAATAGAAATAAAACGCGAACACTATACTTCCACTCCACTACATGGATGTGGAAGGAACAAATTTCCATTCTTACAAAAATAAATTTTTAAATGATCACTTATACTCTTAACCCTCAAATTCCAGTACCCATACCGCTAACAGGTGCGAATTGGGATTTTACAGTTTTGGTTGACGATTTATATACGAAGGTGAACTCAAAACTACTCGATAGCCATACTTTTCTGGGGTAAAATTTCCCGCTGAATCCATTGGTATAACTTAAATTGACCGCAAATTATATTTAATCCTAAAAAAATATTATCAAAAAAAAGTGCTTCTTTCAAAATTTCACTTTTTACGAAAAAAAAAATGTAAAAATATTTTTTCAAATTTGTGCAAAATCTCATGGAACCAAGGTGATTGTTTAGTAAAAAAGTTTTCTTTGATAGAAAAAAATATATGAATATAACGAGTATTTTTCAAACTTTTGAAGTATGACACTTTCATATATTTCATCCAAATATACAAAAAAAAAATGTTTTTATGAGTACAAAGTTTTTTACACAGTTTTTCACAATACTTTTAAATAAATATTGACCTACTTCTGAAATCTGATCTAAAACTCAAAATGAATTAATTTATACTTAGTTGTTACTACATTTTCAGGCCATGCTCTCGAGAGAAAGTAATTTCCGTGTTTATAAAGTGTTTATACAAGGAGAAATATATAAATTGAATACTCACCTATTTTTAATAATATAAATACAGAAATACGCCGTCTACAGCAAAAATCACGAATTTTAATAATATGTGTTGACCACAGTTCTGAAGACGTAAGCCGCACATACGTGCGAATATGCACCAATTCGAATTTGAGATGTCGCTCACTCGGCACCTGTAGCAGGATTGAGTATGTCAACACCGGCAAGGAATAGGAGGATGGTGAGACATGTTTGTCGTAGTGGGGGTAGATATTGTAGGCGCTTGACTGAGAAATGCTAATTCAACTAAATTACTGAAGTTTATTACAAAACTAATCAAATATTTGTCAAATAGACACATCATAGGAAGCAAACTAAAAAACTACCACCTGGTCGTATCGCTATATGTAGTTATGCCCTGTATATTGATGTAATTTGGGATATTTGTACTATATTATTAAGTTTTAATGGTTATTATTAGTCTGTCTAAATATTTTATGCTGCTCGAAAATGTTGGATAAGCTCATGTACAAATCACTATTGAAAATTAATATGATGATTATGATGAATATGTTGAAATGAAAATGAATATTTACCACAGCGAAAGGCTGTGGTAAAACGCAATGGCATTTTTTTACCATGTGAGTATAAAAGTTCAACTTTTCATACTCACATTACTGTGAGAACTTGTTACTCGTTCTTAGAATAAAAATTAAATGTAATCGTGATAATGTGGATAGATTGCGGAAATATTTTTTTCTATGAAAATGACAAAATCTAACAAAGTAACAAAAAGTAACAAAATATCGAGAGATATTTAGATTATTGTAACTTTAACCTAATTAAAAATTAAATATTTTACACTCGATCTACCTTTGAAGAAAATTTAAAATCCACAGTTTACAAATTCTACGATAATTCAAATTTGTTAAGAACTCATATCATTCAAGCTTTGTTTACATGTATGTATGTATATGCATTTACATGTATATTACACATTGAAAACGTTAGCTTAAAACTATCTACAGTATGCATGGTGTATTTAGATACCTACAGGTGAAGGTTCGATATATAATTAACAAATAGAAATTGAATGAGATAAGGTGAATAGCGAAAATATATAATTAACAAATTGACACATTTGAACGAGTACAACAAGAGTTTAGCAATAGGATGTTTTACTGTCAGAAAGTACATTTAATATAAGAGCTGGTTCTTTAATATTTATTAATTAAACATACCAAACTAAAATGTTTGCATTTATTTATTAAATTCATCAAAACTACTAAACCCAAACAAAATTATTATGATTGAATAGGTCTTTTCAAAATACCTTTCAAAAGAGGTGTTACTTGCCATGGGGTCCTATTTAAATTTATTGGTCGTAGTGGCCTTGAGACGTGTGGCCTGTTTATTTTTACTCACCAAATTTTGTTAGTCTAGGTATAACCGTTCAATTTATACGACAAGGGGGTGGGGTCTTTTGACTGAAACTGAACATAATATTAATGAACTTTCGATACCAAGAGTAACATGCGCATTTTTAAATAGCTACTAAATCACTTCTGTGCGTCTAAATGTGCTGTGTTCAAAAAAATTACATACGTTTCACGTCAGCGGAATGTAAATTTTGTCACATGTTGAAAGGCGAATTTGGATGTCGCACCTGTGCCACTGAGCAAGGGGAATGAAAGTAAATGTTTGGGTGTATGGACGAAGGTGACACAACCAGATGTTTTATCCTGAATAATTTATTCAACATTTAAATGATCAAATTGATTTTAAATGTGTTCCAATTACTTTCAAGGAAATTTAACCCTTCATTTACCAGGTGTTTTTGTTTTCAGTAAACATGCGAGTTAGGTCCGAAAAAAAAACAGAATAAACAATATGTTTTTACAAAAATCTCTTTATATCATATATGCATGATTTTTATGACGATAGTACATAAGCTAAAACCATCAAAAACTACTACATGTATATGTAAATGTTTATAAAAAAAGAGAAATGTTTATATTTTGGAAAAGGTTTGGCAAGAGACAGACCCTGCAGAAATTTAGTTTTTTTTAAACTTTAGGTTCATTCGTGACATATAGGAATGTTATAAGTATACTCGTATATCGGGTACCCAGAATGACATTAACAGGCGCTATTTCGAAGGGACACGAACAAAAAATCTGAAAATGACAGAGAAACTACGTCTAGTTGCAACAAGAAGTATTTTAAGAAGTCACCACAAGTATTTTTTTGCAATAGCACTCTTTGTAACAAAAAATCAAAATTTCCACTGCAGTTCACTCTGTGTATATACATAACTTATAAGTAAAGATAAGTAAAGCCGGCAGATCCGGGAGGCGGGATATACGCGTCATACTACTTACTACTTGTATGTGCAAAAAACAAAATTCATGGAAACAATAAACTGTTGCAATTTAGAAAGAGATGTGTTAAACTTACTCTGTTATTTACATTCAGATATGGCCCGTTAAGATGGTCCGCCGCCCGGATCTGCCGGCTTTAGTTATAAGTATAAGTAGTGTCTAATCTACATATTTTTGCACTCCCCCTTAATCCCAAAGTTTGAGGTAAGTAACAAAAAAGCAATACATTAATGTAACAATTTTGACAAAGTCCCATATCATTCGATAAGTTTTTACATTTACAAGTTATTCTGTTTTAATGTTGAAAAAAGTGTGTATAAAAGAATTTATTATTTTTTATTAATAAATATAAAATGTATTTATTTTGTCTGAATAAAATTGGTTATTAGTAGAGCTTGGCACAATGGTCGGCAACACAGAATCGGCCCCATAATAAGCATTTAAAGCGTAATAAAAGCAGCTAAATTGTTATAATAGTTCATGCAAAACTTATCCTCTTAACTAGCTGGAACCTCACAAACTGGATAAAATCCTTAAAAACTAAAAAAAATTTGTGAAATCTTGTTGCCTTAGTGATGTTCGCTGTGGCGAAAAAATATTTTTATATTGTTAAAATTGCCTTTCGACATCTACCGATGTAATAATCGCATACTTAAAATAGGCCTTGAATGCACTTAAGGGCTCTAAAGATATACTGTCACAAATTTGTTTAAATCTAGTGAAATTTGCGTCTTTCTGTAGGACACTTGCCTTGCATTTTTGCCATGGTGTCATGTAATTGCTTACAGCATTTGAATATTGTTTTTAAATCCATTTCAATAGATATGTCTTGGAATTTTGTCTGACTTTGCTTAACGGCGGCAGTCTAATTGGGATTGAACTCTAGTATTGCAGCTTTTATTTGTTTAAAATATTTAGCATAATAAAAAGCTACCTCCAACCATGTTGCCCAGTACGTAAGAATCGGCTGTGGTGGTTCAGGAGTATTGGGACACCTGTTGTGGAATGCACGAAGATGTTTCAGATATTTCAGACTTCTTTTCACACTTTTTTAGTACTACTTACTATTAAGTAGTGCATATACCTCTGGAAACATTGTCTAATAGTTTCTGCCACAAGATGTAGCACATTCACTTTACATATAACATGTATCACGTGTTCTTGAAGAGAACAGCCTACCACACGCATTGTCGCGACACCATCAGTCACAAACATTAACACGCGACTTCTTGACAGTTCAAATTTTTGTAATATCTCTAGCACCACTCGCGTAGATGTTTCGCCAGTACACTCAGTTAGTCTCTTGGTTGCTAATAACAGTGGACATGTCGGTTTAAGAGGGTCCATCACACGTACTATAATATTTACTATGGATTGTTTTTTAAATCCAATCCATCATTTCCTCAATACACAACCATAGCCGCGCATTTTTTAATACACAATTTATTTTATTTATAACATCTTCCCGTGCAGTTGGTATATAGTATTGCCACTTGGTAACGGATTCTGGGGACAATATTTATTCCAGAAATCCTGAAAAGGTTTTTCTCTAGTATCTGCAACGGAACATTACACATAATTAACATTAGCAATAAATCGACCATAAATTGTGTTTTCGAGGCACTCTGTATACTTGTATGCTGCGCATGTTAACATGCTTTTTGCAGTAATATTTATCACAACACATTAGGTCTCTTTCGCACACCTTACACATTTTTACAAAACCATTATAGTATACATAAATCTGGAAAATCAGTGATAAATGTATTTACTTTGTCGGCGTGAGGTCGCTTTTTAACTTTTGGCACATGAGACATAATATTTATTGTAAAACGTACTATTCCTTCAGTAGTGTGTAAAAATATAGCGCGTAGCGTATCTACTCCATGGCTTTGGGTGAACTAAATTGCAAGTAGGCGACGTGCGATCTGCTGTACACATTCGGAACGTATCGGTAACCACTGCCGATGGCCGGTTTTGTCTAGCCGGTGGCCGGGGTCTAGTTATTAGTATTACTGCAATATATACTGCGTTGTAGCACACTTTCCGAACCTTAATAATTATATATACTATGATGAAAATATGTTTCTACGGAATTGTATATCTCTCATTTACTGTTGAAAATATTTATAAGAAACTTGAAAATTGAATGTTATGTAATAATATCTTTTATAAGATTTTTTCCATTATTCCTACGATTATATTACGGTATATATTAAATTAATATTGTGTAAATATTAAAACCACATGTAAAACCATTTAAAAAACATATTAATAAAATGAGATAATTTGGTATGGTAAATATTGAAGACAAAAAAATATTTGTATACGTATTTCATTAAACATCGCTGAATATCAAGGTTACTGACCCAATTATAAACCAATTACTGGTAGCTTAATTAAAAATGGAAATTGCGGTTTATTAAAAACATATATAAAGAAGGGAAAAAATTCTTGACCGAATTCCATCGTCAGAAGGAGCTTTTAAATATTTAATAGAGCAATTCAAAGAGGCATCTCTGGGTCGTTTTTGATGTACTGAATATAAAACAGGAACACGCGAAGCATTTAGTCGATGATAAAAACGTAATGTTTTTCTCTTAAACAAATGGGTACATGGCTTTTATTAACTTTAATTTAATATATTTTAAAACCTATGCTCTAATGTATTTTTGATTTTTAATATACTTATTTAACATTTAAAAAATATGGAGAATTCGTACGAGGGAGTTTAATTGGGATTTACCTGTTCAATGTCCATTACTTTTAAATAAATTATTGTTCTGAATTGACTGAATTAGAATATAACAGTTTATTCATGTCTTAGGCGTACGGTTTTACACAAGTCAATATACAAATAGATTTTACAATTACGAACATACATATATTGTATAGGTCAAAACAAGTGTTATAAAAACTAAATAGTAAATATAAAACAATGTAATGGAGAGAAGTATGTTTAAATATAGAAATTTTAGGAATATCTTGATTGCACTTAAGTACTGTTTTAAATAAATAGACAGTTTAAGTCCGAATAAAACACTGATTGAGTAAGTTTTAATTAATTTGAATATGCGGTTACACACAGAGAAAATTTAATTAAAGAGTTCCGGAGTAACTTTACGAGTTCACGTGAGCGTATCGGTATATATATTGAAGGACGGAGCAGTTAAGAAGGAAAACGAAGGATTGTTAGGCAGCCAGATATACTGAGTGATAAAAATAAATATAAATGAAAATGCAACAAATACATATAATAAAAGTTAGATAAGTTTGATGAATATTAGGATGAATATTAAAAAACTAATAGACTCTAGCAGAATTTAAATTAATTTCAATTTGAATTGTTTGTTCGGCAACAAACTAAAGTTAAAGCCGGCTATACACGCTCAGGCGGCCTGTCCGGTTGGCCTGTGCAGTTGACGCTTGCGCAATCCAACCAGAGTATCTGTAGACAAGACAGGTGGCCTGTACAGGCGACCTAACCGACCTGAGCGATTGCAATCCCTGCTAGAATTGGCCTGCACAGACTTGTCGAAACTGAACGTGTGGAGGGAATAGAGGCCATTTCTCGAAGTTCATAATTTACAATTTTTGATATGTATGTATTGGTTTGTTCATGCACAGTTATCTCGTGTGTGATTAGTAGATTTTCCATTCTGTTGCTAGAGATTATTATTAAATTCATGCAAAATGGAAACAAACAGAAAATTTCTGGAACATCCAATAAAGAAAATCCATGTTATGGAAGGTTAAATCAAGAGAATATTCAGACATAAATAAAAAAACTGCTGCTTATGAGAAATTAGTGGAAAAGTTACGGGAAATTGAACCTACAGCAAACAAAGAGTCAGTAGTGAAGAAGATTAACAACATTCGCAGTTCTTTTGGAAAATAACTTAAGAAAGTAAAAGAAAGTTGAGCAAGATCACTTCAAGTGGACCCCCTATTTCCCACTTGATCATGAAATTCAAGTATAACTATTTTATTGTGAAGTATTCACTACCAATAATTAGACTTCGGGGACTTTTAATTAAAAAATAGATTCCGAACCAACCGTTACAGATAAGTGAATGAAATTTTCAGGATTTATTGTTAAATTATATATTTTGTTGAAATACTCAAAACTAATAATTATTTATTTATTGTCATATTGTTAATTAACTTTTAAATTAACAAATCAACATTTCAATGACTTCTCCCTCAAACATTGATTTGATTTTTTTTTTCATTGGTTACATGCATTATACATTTAAGTTTGATATCCTGAAAGAAAATTTCACTGCTCGCTATTAATTTAAACAATATAGATTTATTTATCACCGCGCGGCGAGCTCTGCCGGTACAGCACGCTGCCGGGAGACCTGGACTTCACTTTAAATCCGGTCAGTCGTAATTAACAATAACAATTATAAATAATGTTAAGTCAACGAATTTTATTTTTTTAAACATACTATAGTGAACAAATAGATAAAATAATTTCTTATTCTTAAACTAAGACAGAGAGAACTAACAAATAATTAAATACAATTTTACAGCAACGCGTGATTTTATTTATGGTTTCTTGTAAATTTTATAAACTATAATTTCGTAATATACTAAGAATTACTCCATCTATAGATATTAAAGAAAACCTTTCTGTTATGATCTTTATGTTATTTGTATAAACATGTAAATAACAATTGAATTTCACTATTCATTTCATTTGTTAAATTAGTCCATACGTACATCGGCTGTCAAATATTAAAGATAAGAGCTGTGATTTTGTAAATTTACGTTTAATTACCTTACTTATTGATGTTATAATTTTTATTAAAACTTATAATATTGCTAGTGATCTATGATGGGCCGGGTGAATGAATGTTGTAATCCTTTAATTAAAAAAAATCATAAAAAAGTTATCAAAAATATAGTGTTAATTACAGCTAATCAAGCTAGTGATCTTAAAGATTTTATTGGGCATTACATGTTCAATTCGCGTGAACAGGCTATTTATATGAGCCGAAAACCTGAAATCCCATGTGAGCTACAAATAAATAAATATTATAGTGTTAACGAGACTGAAACGACAATTGATGAGATTAAAGACAATGAAAAGACAGATCCTTCCTTTGAATGCAATGCTGTAGATAACAAAGTAAAAATTGACAACGTTAATAAATTGTCATTGGAGGTCGGTGAGCCGCTAATAAAATTAAAACGAGTGTCGGGTGTCACTGACTGTAAGAAAGCTATAATAACTGCTGTGAGAAAAATGAGTAATAATAATGATCTAAATAAAAACATTAATCCAAATGACGCTCTCATGAATAATTTTAAGTTCAATCTTTGAATTTCAAGCTTTCAATAAAAAAACTAGTAGATCCAAAAAATTAAAAGTATTAACCACGATTCCGTTGGATTGGTCTACATAAATGATACGACGTGAATTTAAAGTTTCAAAGAGAATGGTACAGGCCGCTAAAAAATTTAGAAATCAATCAGGATTCGCGTCACAACCTGATATTAAAAAAGGAAAAAGCCTGAATAGTTTAACACTCGAAAGCGTAAAACATTTTTATTTATCATATGATGTCAGCCGCGTAATGCCTGGAATTAAAGACTGTGTTACGGTTGTGGAAAATGGCGAAAAAATCCAAAAGCAAAAAAGACTTATTATTCAATATACATGATTTATATAAGAAATATAAAGAAGCTTTTCCCGATGAGAAGATAGCTTTTCCCGATGAGAAGATTGGACATACTAAGTTTCAAACCTTACGACCACGAGAGTGTATTTCTGCTGGAAAAAGTGGAACGCATAATGTGTGTGTTTGCAAGATTCATCAAAATATAAAATTACAGTTATATGGATTTAAAAAACGACTGAAAAAAAAGGAATTATTTTCTCTGAAAGCTCAAATGATTTAATCAAAAGAAACTCTCTGTTTGCAAGGAACCTACACCATCATGTTTTTTTTTCTACGTGTACAGAAGTTAATTTTGTTATTGAAAAATTGGAATTATTACTTAATAGCCATAAAATAAAGGAAATATTGTTTAACCAATGGAAAAGTACCGACAGGTAAGAAAAAACTAAATTTATACAAATTAGTTTATATAAATTTTGATTTTGTTAATTACTTTAGAAGAAAAACTTATTAATTTAATAATTGAAAATTTGTTTCTTAATTCATAAGAATAAAATTCATTGCAGTAATATCAATAAAATAAAATTTGAGTTTAATTCTTTCAATTTGTGTATTTACTAATTTCATCCACTTTTTTACGTGTACTATGTATATTAGGGTGATTCAAAAAAAAAAATTTATTTTTTTTGCAAACAGGCTTAAAAGTTCCGTTTTGGTGTAAAAATAAGCCAGTTAAAATTTGAGCCCTTAATATTAATATTAAGATAGTCCGCATCGCACTTTTCTATTTTCCATAAGAATAACATGGGAACTTTTTTTTGGCACCTTCTGATTTTTATTGCTTGCTAATAGTGCATAGTGTCCTACTATATGGAAAAATATATTTTTGTCCAGAATTGAACGCTCTATAAAAAAAGGTCTCTTATGATTTTTCGCTAAGTCTACTGGTTCAAAAGTTATTCGAGGCCAAAGTTGAATTCACCGAAAATTTGACCGCTTAATTGTTCAACTTTAGTTTTGAAATTTAAAGTTAACAATGATAATTTTTAAAACATGTACTCAGAGTACGGAAAAAATTGGAGAAAAAATCAAATGCAATATTTTACTTGACGCAATTTTCTTTCAAAAATATAAAAATTTTAATAATTTCAACTGAAAACATTTTTTTGTTTGATTTTTTCTTTTCATAGCGAAAAATTGTTAACTAATATTTTCTAAAAGACCAAATTTAAAATTTACATAAAATTTTGGCTACATATTTTCGATAAAACCATTAATTTTGTTGTAATAATACACTAAAAACGGTCAAATTTTCGCTGAATTCAACTTTGGCCTCGAATAACTTTTGAACCAGTAGACTTAGCGAAAAATCATAAGAGACCTTTTTTTATAGAGCGTTCAATTCTGGACGCACTTTTTCCATATAGTACACTATTAGCAAGCAATAAAAATCAGAAGGTGCCAAAAAAAATGTTCCCATGTTATTCTTATGGAAAATAGAAAAGTGCGATGCGGACTATCTTAATATTAATATTAAGGGCTCAAATTTTAACTGGCGTATTTTTACACCAAAACGGAACTTTTAAGCCTGTTTGCAAAAAAAAAAAATATTTTTTTTTGAATCACCCTAATGTATATTCTAATGCATGAAAAAACATAGATGCATTTATCTCAAATTACATAGTTATGAAGATAAGAAAAATATATATTCCAAAAATAAACTTCTTAAAGGTACGGGTATAGTAATTAGAGAAGATTTGAGCAGTTCAAAAGTGGAACTTCTTAATGAAGCAATAAAGAAATTTGGTTTAAAATGTGTATGGCCTAATTCAGGGAAAATATATATAAATACCAATAATAAGGTTTCCATAATAAAAAAATCAGAAGAACTTAATGAAATAGAGAAGATGGTTGAATCCTGAAAGTAATAAACCTTATAATTATGTTGTAATACTGTAATATTACGATTATATTGTAAAATACGTTTATTTAATTAAGTATATCGCCACACTATAATAAATATGTTTCAATTTATTATATATAAGCTACAAACCTAAACTGTTATTTTTCTGATATATTTACATGTTGTACATTTACACTTTGCTTAGGGTTCCTCAATTTATTTTTATGTTTTTATATTTTAGATACATGCTCGAATTTATAAATGCTATAGATAATGAACAAACTATAGAAACAAATATATGTGATAATTTATATCAATACTTTCGGGAGAGGTTGGATGAAGGTAAGAACAGCATTGGGATAATACATTTTAACAGAAGAAGTCTAGGAAAGCATTTTGACGAATTGATAGTATATATAGAGATGGCTAAAGAAAACTTGGACATAATTGTCTTATCTGAAACAGGGATAATTGATTCTGTAACTAACTACATAATACCTAATTATACACCATATTACAATGAATCAATGATTAATAAATGTGACGGAACTGTCATCTATATAAAAAACAACATATCGGCTACTGTTGAATTAGTACCTGTAAACGATAGTCAGTTCCTAAGAGTTACATTTATAACGGACTTTCTTTTACAAGATAATAAAATTGGTTTGACAGCATATTACAGACCCCCATCAACCAATAATTTGAGTTACCTAAATTACTTGGAAAATTATTTATCAAAGTTAAACAAGCAAAATATGGAAATTTATTTGGGAGACATAAATATAAATTTACTAACCACAGAAAATAATGAAACAAATAACTATTTAAATATCTTAGGTTCAAATGGATTCTTGGATTGGACATCTTATATAAACAAACCTACAAGAGTAACAAAAGATACAAATCTATTATAGACCACATCTTTATAAGAAAACACAACTCCCTAAAAATAAAATTGCAATTTCACCTGTCATCTTCTGTACACATATGACGGATCACTTTGCTCCTTTTATTAACATTACTTTTTCTACAAATAAAGTACTTAATTTATTATCTGAACAAAAAATTCAGAAAATAGATTTCAATAAATTAAATTTCTTACTGTCGTCTGAAAAATGGGAAAGTGTTATATCAGAAACAGACCCTCAACAGTGTTATAGCATATTTATTAACAAACTCAGTAATTACATAACATCATCAACGGAAACAAAGGTTATAAAAAATAAAAAAATTATTAAAATAAAGCCGTGGATAACTGCGGGTCTCATAAAGTCCATAAATAAAAGAGATAACCTGAAAAAAAATATTAACAAAAAACTATTCTCCAGAGATGGAAGCAGAATATAAAACATACAGGAATAAACTTAATTAATAAAAATTACAAAAAACGATTATTACAAATCTCAAATAAATGAAGCTGGCACAAACTATAAAAAAATTTGGAATATAATAAATAATATAAATGGTAAAGATGAGAGAAAAAAAATTAAAACAATGACATTGTCCTAGAAAATTGTACTACTGTTAATGATAACAAAATAAAGTCAAATGAATTTAATAAATTTTATATAAATATTGGTAAAAAAATGAGTAAAACAATTTGTAAAACAAACTTACCAAAAAACTTTTTATCTGATCTCAAAGTTGAACAATCTATTTTTCTTGAACCTGTAACAAAAAATGAATTAGTAATAATAATTTCCAATTTAAAAAAATAATTCTGCAGCAGGCCCAGATAAAATAAAGTCAAAAACTTTAAAAAATATTCACACTAATATACTAGATCCACTTGTACATATAATAAATTAGTGTTTGTCAAGTGGTTTAATACCTCATCAATGGAAAGTATCATATATTACCCCCATTTTTAAATCAGGAAAAGCCTCTCAAATTGATAATTACAGACCTATATCCGTAATTAATATTATTGCAAAAATATTCGAACAGTGTATTAAAAAGCGACTTGTTGAATTCTTTGAAAAACACCATGTAATAACAGAAAGACAATTTGGTTTTGTTAAAAAATCTAACACCGAAAATGCCATAATGGACTTTGTTAACACAACTGTAAGAGCCTTGAATAAATCATCTAAATGTTTAGCGGTTTTTCTAGATTTAGCAAAGGCCTTTGATACAGTTGACCACCATATACTAACACAAAAATTATACAACTATGACATTCGAGGTATTGCATTAGACTTAATGAAAAACTATTTAAATGAGAGAGTTCAACAAGTTAAGATTGGAGACGAAATAAGTACTGAATGTGTAGTACAGACAGGCGTACCACAAGGAACAGTATTGGGACCAATACTGTTCCTTGTATATATTGACAGTATATCAAAAATAAATAATTTTAATGGTCATATATTGTGTTACGCAGACGATACAGCATTAATATTTACTAGCTCTACATGGGAGAACGTCAAATGTATTGCAGAATCAGAAATGAAAAAGATTTATACATGGCTAAATTATAATTTGTTATCATTAAATGTCAAAAAAACAAAATATATAACTTTCTCTCCTACACTTCGAGATCAACCAAAACATTTCAATATTAAGTTACACACTTCCTGTTGTGATAACAAAGATAAATGTGACTGTCAATTTATAGAACGAACAGTATCTATAAAATATCTGGGGGTATTACTGGACCAACATTTAAAATGGACAGAACATATTAGTTATGTGACAAAACGGTTACGTATTATAATGCACAAATTCTAGGAACTCCGTGATATCTTCTCAAACATTTTTTTTTATTATTCTGTATCATTCACTTGCTGAATCTATAATAAAATATTGCATCCCAGTATGGGACGCTACTTTCAAAACTGTCATCAGTCCATTACAAATAGCTCAGAACATGATATTAAAAATTATCTTCAAGAAAAACAAACTTTTTCCCACACATCAGTTATATAAAGAAACAGATATTTTAAATATTCCCTCATTATATACTTACCATTGCTTAAAGAGAATGTTCCATGAACACAAGAGCTACACACAACATATGATAGATACCCGGTCACAGCTAAACTTGGACATTACTGTTGAATTCTTTGCCAAAACTGTTACGCAAAACTCTTTTCTCTTTTGTGGTCCAAAAATGTATAATATTCTTCCAAAAAACCTAAAAGAAACAGATTTAGATTTAGCAATTTAGAATTTATAAAAAAGAAATTAAAAAACATATACAAAGTCACCCAGAAAAATTTCCATTACATTAAATTAAAAATCTTATCTCTACCTTAAATTATTATTTTTTTTAAATACCTACGGTGAATTTTTTTTATAATCATTGGAGAATTTAAGCGTGGGTTATACTTACCAAGGCGTCGAAATGCTACCTTTATACTTTTATTCCTTTAAATTTTTTCTGACCTGCGACCTCTCTTTATACTTTACCATTGACTGTTCTGTGAATTCTCCAACCTAATCTTGAAGTACTCCTACACTTACAACTACTATTTGCCTCAATTATCAATATGTACGTTTCATTAAATGGCCTACTGGACCATTTTTACAAGACAGGCTTCCTAGCCTAGCGTGATTTTGGGACAGGTAGGCCATTTTCCCATTTATATACATTGTTTATATACTTAGTATTGTATTCACAAAATATGAAAATAAAATTGAATTGAATTGAATTGAATTGATTTGATTGCAATTTTCAGTAGTGAAATCGTACAAAAACGAAGATTTTTTGAATGAGTGGAAAAATAAGTGGCCTGAATTATTGAGACACGATTTTGTTGCAAAATCTCGTGTCTTATTTCACAAAACAAAGGAATCTGTTGAAAATGGAGAATTTACAGTATGTCTTGATTTTGCCGAAAACTATTCTTTTTTTGTGCAAGACTCCATCCAATCTCATCATTGGTCCAATAATCAGGCTACACTTCACCCGTATATCGCATATTAGAGAGAATGGAGAAATGAAGCATGAAAATTTTGTAGTGATTTCTGAAGAAATGAGTCACGACGCAAGTTCGGTTTATCTTTTTAATTTTAAATTAATTGAATTTTTGAAAAATAAATTTGATGCCAATAACCTTAAAAAATCTCACATTTTTCGCACGGAGCGGCTTCACAATATAATTTTGAAATATAAATATAATTTTGCAAACCTAATCAGTCACAAGAACGATTTTGCTGTTAAAGCGGCATGGAACTTCTTTGCCACATCCCATGGCAAAGGGGCGTGTGATGGCTTAGGAGGAAGTGTAAAAAGGCAGGCTTATCGTGCTAGCCTTCAACGTGACAATAATAAGCATATAACGACAGCACTTTCGTAATTCGAGTGGGCCAAAAGTTCTTTTAAAAAAATTAATTAAGATCATGACTCTCATGAACAAAAGTGCAGACAACGTTTTGAAAAATCTGTTACAATAAAAAATATTCGCTAGTTTCACTGTTACAAACTTTAGATGGTGTATCACTGCAGTGTAAGCTTGTTTCACAAGATGAAAAAAGTTATCACTAACAAAGTTTTTAAAAAGTAAATAAAATAACACGTTGCTGTAAACTTTATATTTAATTATTTGTTAGTCTTTAAGAATAAGTTCTCTGTCATAGTTTAAGAATAAGAAATTATTTTATCTATTTGTTCACTATATTATGTTTATAAAAATAAAATTCGCTGAATAACATTATTTATAATTGTTATTGTTAATTACGACTGACCGGAGTTAAAATGAAGTCCAGGTCTCCCGGCAGCGCGCTGTACCGGCAGAGCTCGCCGCGCGGTGTTAAATAAATTTATATTGTTTAAATTAATAGCGAGCAGTGAAATTTTCTTTCAGGATATCAAACTTAAATGTATAATGCATGTAACCAATGAAAAAAAATCAATGGTTGAGGGAGAAGTCATTGAAATGTTCATTTGTTTATTTAAAAGTTAACAATATGGCAATAAAAAAAATTGTTAGTTTTGAGTATTTTAACACAATGTAGATATTTAACAATAAATCCATAAAATTTCATTCATATATCTTTAACGGTTGGTTCGGAATCTATTTTTTAATTAAAAGTCCTCGAAATGTTCATTATAAAAAAAATGTTAAAATGATAATTTTGAAAAACTGTTCCAGAGTCTAATTATTGGTAGTGAATACTTCACAATAAAATAGTTGTACTTGAATTTCATGATCAAGTGGGAAATAGGGGGTCCACTTGAGGTGATCTTGCTGAGTTGTAAATTGGGTGCAGGCGAAGAAGATGTTTAAAAACCTCATTTGTGGTATTTTGATTTGCTAAGCTTCCTAACGGATCAAAAAAATGCCAAAGATTCAGTATCAAATATAGAGGAGGATCGATCACAGGTAAGTTATTAATAATGTAACGTTTGAATTTAAATTATTTAAATGATATATTTTATTCTACTCTATTAAAATTAAGTAGTCTTACAAGCAACACACAAAAATATTATTATTATGTCACTTATCTACAAAGTTCTCATAACTAATTAATATTCTAATAACTAATCAATTGGTCCTGCCAGTTAACCGCTCCTTCGTTGTTAAAATATCTTAGAAAAGTATTTCTAGCCGATTTTGCATCATTTGAAACATTTCTATTATGACCGTGCTGTAAATTCAGTAAATTGTTTGAAACACTGATTTCTGGTAGATCTGACGAGATATAGCTTTCACCGCAATTGCTGCGCAAAAATTATGTAAAACACAACAACTCATCACAATTGTTTTTATGTTATGTATTTGTAAGTTCACAGGTCCCTGAAAAATTCTAAACCGTGCCGCTAATATGCCAAATACATTTTCTATGATCCTACGTGCTCGTGAAAGCCTATAATTGAAAATTCATCGCTCTTTTGTCAATTCTCGTTGGCTGAATGGTTTTAAGAAATCTGCACGTAAAGTAAATGCTTCGTCACCAACAAAGACGTAAGGCAATTTTTCCTTGCTTGCGGAAGTGTGTTCCTCTTGTGATAAATTGAGTGCACTATTTCTCAATTTATGCCAAGAAACTGTATTCTCTAATACTCCTCCCTCAGAAATTCTGCCGTTTGTTCCAAAATCGCACATTATAAATTCATAATTGACATTTGCTATCGCCATCAGTACCATGCTATGCTTTCCTTTGTAATTGTAAAAATAAGAACCTGTTCCACTAGGAGGGATGATTTCTACATGTTGCCGAGAAAATGATTAACGATGTACTGTTTAAAGCCCAACTTGGTAACTTAAATAGAAATTGTTTTGTGATTGGTTCTGATAATAGAACACATCAGAAACCTTATACACATGAACAGTACACGTCTTTCTGGTCAGAACCGTGTGGAAACGCCACTACAAATTTAACAAATTTTGACCCAAATACATAGTTGACGTATTTTTGTTACGGACACTTTTCCGTTAAATCTGATACCAACAGCATGCTGTGATTACTATAAGATGAATTTTATGTTGAGTTTATAACGACTAATGAATGTGGTTATATTTTTTAAATAAAGTTTTCACAAACCTGTATATATTCAATGTTTAAAATATTATATATTGCTTTGCATATTTCAGCGATCAAGTAACACATTGATTGAGGGGATATAATAGTAGAATATTTCAAATCCTCGTAACTTCTGCTTGTTGCTAAAAATCTCAAAGTTACGGTGAGGCGTTCGTGGCAAGTTATTGACATTCGCGTCACAGATCATTTTTTTTATTAGCGGTGTAATTATTTTTAATAATAGCAAATACGTCTCTTCATCGAAAGAAGATTGGTTTAATTATTTGCGAATGGCAAATAATTAAACCAATCTTCTTTTTCGGATTTTAATTCCACAAGAAAATTTATATGTGAAAATTATTGTCTTTTTAATAACCACTGTTTGCTCCAAATCCTTCTGGTTCTAGCTCTTTTTTTTCTTTTCTTGAATTAAACTACAGCCCACTGCGACTACACTTATTAACAATAACTCATCTAGAGAAATTGAGGGCATTTTTTAGTTGGTGAATATAAAAAAGAAAAAGTAAACAGCGACTAGTATGGCATTAATACTTATTTAGAATTGTCGATAACCAGGCCTGTGCGTGTAAAGACTCGACTTGTTCAGGCCACCCATAATTGTGCAGGCAGGCCGGACAGGCGGCCCACAGTGGAAGATTTCGTGTTTTATTTTCCAAAAACCTAATATCTCGAGAACGAAACAAGACAATCCAATAATTCTTTTTGGACGTTGAAGAATAGAAAAGAGTTATTAAGAAAATCTGTATATTAAAACCTAACCTATAAAACAATAAGGAATCTCAAAAAAACTTGAAGTTTTAGTGTAAAATTTCAAATCTCGATAACAAAACAAGATGGTCTGATAAATCTCTTGTTATTAGAAAGCTAATGTTTTAAATAAACATGAGGATTAAAAATAATTCCTGTATATCGAAACCTAACCTTAAAAGTGATAGTAAATCTCGAAATACTTATAGTTAAATTTTAAATATATCCAAAGTAAAACAAGATAGACTTGTCAATCTTTCTTAACAATGAAGCTGGAAGAGTAAGTGATATATAAAGACTATGAATGATTCCTGTGTATTAAAACCTAACCTATAATATTATAGAAAATCTTGAAATACTTGAATAATTACGGTAGAATTTTAAATATCTCGATAACAAGTTTTTTTGAGATTCCTTATTATTTTATAGGTTAGTTTTATATACGGACTTTCTTAATAATTTTTTTCTATTTTTCATGATCTTAGCTTCAACGTCCAAAAAGAATTATTGCATTATCTTGTTTCGTTCTCGAGATATTAGGTTTTTGGAATATAAAACACGAAATCTCCCACTGTGCGGACTAAGCGTTTATAGCCAGCTTAAGAGGTGAGTGATTAAAACATTTAGAATCTAGCTCATCAGCCAGCAAGATCGGCTTTTCATTAACCTTAAATAATCCAAATAGATGTCATTGTTATGCCTAGTATTGTAATTGTGGATATCACGGAGAGAAACGTATAAATTAATATTATCTTTCACGTACATCAAAGTTGAAAACATGTAGTAACTAGGCACACTTAGAATATCTAATTTTCTAAATGTTGCTCTAACGTCCTCCCTAAAATTAAGTTATTGTTCTTATAGCATATCTTTGGAATGAAAATACAGTAGGTGTATACAGTATGTGTACACCAGACATCGGCCGGTTGTGAAAAAATGCAAATTCTACACTTCTTGGTCAGACGACTAGTACAGGTTCTTATTCTTCCACTACATTCGATGCGCATGCGGTTGCTTCTTATCTGTCGTCTCACTTCTATCTGCCCTTTTTCATAACTGGACGATGTCTGATGTACACACAGGGTAGACAGTCTGAAATGGGGAGAAGTTAAACAATTTTAAAAGTATGAAGATGAACCTCTGCTACTAGATTTCTCAATAAATAAATGTTTTTTGATAGTTTGGAGGATAAATGGTTGATATGCAGGTTCCAACATAATCTGAGATCTACAATTATATCTAAGACTTTAGCACATTCATGGTTATTAAAATTCATAAGTCTTTGATATAAATCAAGTTTATTTGCTGCAAACCCGTCGGAGGTTTTCGACTGTCTGAGCTGCATATTATGTTTTAAATCATTTAGTTTTTCTTTTACACATATCATGGTCGTGTAAATCTATAGGGCGAACCTATAAAATAAAACAATTAAATAATACAGTATACATAAAGTGCACATACATGTGTGTTTATTTACACAAATATGTGCACGGTGATATATGTATGTATATAATACCGGGTGTCAACAGAATCACTTTCGGGCTGTCATTCGTTTAATCTAAAAGATATTTTAATGAAATTTGGTGTGTGTTGTATTTGGTATAAATGCAAATTAATGATCTACACAACATATTTGTGCAACTTGCAGATGCATGGAACTTTTGATTTTTTAATAGGACACCCTGTATATTTTTACATATTCGGAATCTTCAGGTCATGTTTAGTGTACGATTTTGTTTTGTCTTATTTGGTCATTTTTTTATTAATTTTTCGAAATTGATTAAAATAACAATTATTGCCTGAACATGATTCTTCTGATCTAGAATGAGGTTACAAAAATAGAACTGCTATGATAATAATGTCCTGTGGCCGTCCAGTATCGATTAAAGTTCGCAAAAACAGATTCTTGAACTTGAACAACTCAAATGAACATATGTCACATTCGTAACTGCATAAAATGAAGCTTTTCGAGACAAATCCAACGACGTATTAAATGTTGAATTTCGATAACAAATTGTAAAAAAATCTGTTTTAATCGGATAAAAAAGGTCTTTTGAGGACGAAATTTGGTTATTGGCGTATTTTCTTTATTAAATAAAATAATGTATTGTCTGGACGGATAACTGCCGAAGCATTTCGTCCACATTTTCCAAATCTCGTCCACATTATCAGAATATCAACTTGTTCGTTTCTATTCTTCAATAATACAGCTATAAATTAAGGACAATACAGATGTCAAAGTTTAAAACAAGATTTTTTCCTGGTGACAGCTCCACGCCAGCATAACACACTATTACAAAAAATTCACAGATCTTGCATCTTACGCAAGTATCGTAGGCGTATTGAAAATACCAGACACAGCTGGTAAAAATATCCAAAGTAAATTATCATAAACATAAAACACAGTTTTGTTGTTACGATTTTTGGCGGTTTGACCCTGAAGGTCTTGTCGTTTTAAACGGGTTATCTCGCATGTGATATTCTGTCAGGTTTGCGATTTCTTTGCCCTGCATATTCTAACAAAAAATTTTTGGATTAGTAAGTTGATCCTATCATGTGCCTTTACAATGGCCTTGCTGCCGTGGAGTACCTACAGTGTACCGAGAATGTATGTAGACGCAGTTGCGATGAATTTGGCCCGTCGTATTCTTGAAAACCATTTGGGGCAGGGGTATGCTCTAAGAGACTATTACATACATACATACATACATATGTAGTTACGCAAACAGGCAGAAATCTACTCCGATGGATAGCAGAATACCGGCGTGTGAATAACATATACCGAGAAAAATATGAATATCTTGTAGATGTGAGATCGGCGTTTAAGCAACATTGCCCACCAGGATGTGAGATTTCACAAGTGTCGGTGTCTGATAGTCCTAATCGCCAGTTTATACAAATACAAATTTTGGTGAACTGTAGATGCCAAAAAAGTCCCTAGGCAAAGAAGAGGACTGTTCGCAATAGACTCCTCACATCATTGTCAATCCTCAACTTCGTTCAATGGGGCATTCGTAAGAGAAGCCGCCTCTACCACCCAATCTAGTTTTTAAGAAGTCAGATATTCAATGCCTTGTTGAGCTGATACGATTTCTTGTCAATTGTTTAATGTAGTGCTTACATAACGTAGGGTAAACGTGGGATAGATGCCGTAGCGGGATAGATGCGCAAGTGTTCCCCTGTTTTGTTTAAATGTAATACCAACACCCAACACCCAACACCCACCCTGTTTTGTTTAAATGTATGCTGACCCCCTCCCGACTGTCAGTCAAAAACGTGCACTTTGCTTGAACAGATGAGTCGTGGGCTGTGCAACGAAAACAATTTTACGCGTCGACAGATTTGTGAATTTAGGTTATTACGTATAATCTTTACTCGCCCGGCACTTTTAATGTTATAAAGTAAATGTTTATATTTTTGTATTTATAATCAATATATGTATTAATTAGAAATATTCAAATGTTATTTTAGCACTCTTTAAAACAATTTTTTTGTTAAATTGGAGGGCGTCTATCCCACGCAAAAAGGATAGATGCCCCAGTTTTTGTATCCCACATTGTATTATGAATTTAATTCATTATGTTTTCGTTTTCTAGACATTCCACGCAAGTAGGTACGTATGCAAAGGGGGGACACGGCCCCGAGGTGTGTGGACCGAAGACGCTCTTAAAGATACCTTTGAAGAGCTGAAACAAAACAAATATCCTCTTAATGAAATATCTCGTCGTTATGGCATTCCATCCAATATACAAAGAAATTGACATTAGGTACCTAGGTTTTTGAAAATCGAAATACTTACCGTATTATTAAACGTTTTTTATTTGATTTATTTTCGCTTTTACCTATTTTATTAATTCCTGCATTAATTTTTTTAGGGAAACGCCCTGTTTTGGACGTCAATAATGAAAAACGGCTCGTCGCACACGTTCAAAAATGAGAGGCAGCAGGATTTCACGAGATATGATACGAAGATCAGCGTTTGAATTCACTGAAAAACTTGGTATGGAACATGACTTTGACAAAGAAACTCGCAAAGCAGGACGTCATTGGAAGTATTTTATGCAACGTCATCCTGAACTTAGCGTTCGTCAAGCTGAAGCTAACGTTGATTTAAGTTAAGAAAATCAAAGTGTTTTTTCATTAATTCCTCAGGGCAACTATCCCACAGGTCAAAATATCACTGAGGCATCTAACCCATACAGTAGGCATCTATCCTCATTTATAAGGTGTTGTTATTTCGTTTATAAATAAGTAAATAACTAAAAGTATTAAATTATATTGATTATTGTCTTAATTGATAATTACACTAATCTTCACAAAAGTTTCAGATTATTAAATGCTCATCTTCCGCATGTAAATCGCCCATTTGAAAAAGTGGGGCAACTATCCCACGTTTACCCTAACGCATAAATTAATTTTCAGCCATGTTTTCATGCAAAATCCGAAAACAAGTCAATGTTTAATTTAAATTGTTAGGAACTGCAGAACTGTGTATCTACCATATTGTAAACAATAATCCAACACCTTTAAGAAAATTTTAATGGACTCTGTCAAAATTCAACAAAGTATTATTAATAATAATTAGGTGGGATTCTAAGAATCCATCCACTCAGCAACCTTGAATTAGAATGTGAGCCAGATGATTTCAAAATTGTTTACAATGTAAACAATCAACGTAAGATGAATAGCCTCCTTTTCATTTTCTAAAACATTGCATTTTGGTTTCTTTAATGGCAACATTATTTCCTCCATAATTTCTCAAATGCAGGTTGCGTTGGCCTAAAACTATTTTTGTTACGCGCTTTATACATTTCATAGTCCATTATATTTATACAGGGCGTGCTACCAAAACCTTTCATTTGATGTACATACATATCTAGAAAACTAAATCTTCCAGTTTAGAGATTACTTATTCTTAATTAATCACACTGTATATATGTTAGTGTAAATTAATAAAATAACAGATCTGCTCCTCCTATTATAACGATCAGTAAATATCAAATGTTTATTTTACATTCAACATCAGTTCATAAAATACGCAGGCAAATTTTCACTAAACGGTGTACTGCTGGAAAGTTTTTTATTCAACGTGCTCATAAGCGCCATGCATCTCGGATGTCGTTTTGCCATTCGACGGTGGCCTTGGACCCCTTGAACAGTCATCAACTCATCAAAATTGTAGATGACTACACATGTAACCCAAACAGACACACGGCAAGGTCGTCACGTGACCATGTCGAGGTCGCATGTCGCTTGCGTTAATATTTCGCAAGACAGCTCCATTAATACGCGCCCAGAAGTATTTTCAATACTAAAAATTGTGTTTCTCACTCAGATCTCTGGAGTTTTGCGTCACAATTAATGAACTAATTATATGGATTTTATATTTTTTTTTTTCAGTCAGAAAGAATGGAACTAAGAAATGGGGAAAGACTAAACCCTCTATGGAGAAAGTCTAAACTGGAGATACTAGACACCAAAATATTATGATTGAGCTCAACATGACTTATACCAATGTCGTTACTTTAAGAGATACAGCGTGCTCAAAGTTTAAATTTTATTCTGAAATTTCTCAATATGAAACTAGGTAGCTTTATGTTTTTTGGTGGAGAATTACGAATTTTAAGCTTATTTTGACGTTGCTCCTAGAGGGCGCTAGTTTCACCGTATTATTTAGGTAAATTAAAACATTTTTTTTATCTGCTGTGCCATGCGTAAAACAAGTCGAGAATCTAAACGAACGCTCAATTCTACAGAGAAAAGGTACCATTGTTTAGGTCGTCTAAATCTATCGCCTTTTAAGTTATTTGCATTTAAATGGTTCAATGTATTTTGTTGAGTTTTTCAGGCGTTGATATTGCTATATTTTTTCTAAGTAGGCTTATGTCAACATTTGTCAAATTTATTAAATTACTTTGATTGAACTCAACATGCTTTATACCAATGTCGCTGGTTTAAAAGATACAGCGTGTTCCAAGTTTCAATTTTATTCTGAAATTTCTCAATAACTGAGAAAGTTTTGATAGTATAAATCTGAAAGGTGGTAGTTTTATGTTTTATCATAAACTTTTCAGAAATCTTTACAACCGCTTAGGCGAAACTGGATCTTTTCGCCTAAAAAGTAACTATGTTACTCCGAAAAAATCTCAGTCGAAAAAGAATTTACCAAAATAATATGGTGAAACTAGCGCCCTCTAGGAGCAACGTCAAAATAAGCTTAAAATTCGTAATTCTCACACCAAAAAACATAAAACTACCAATTTTCACATTTATACTATCAAAACTTTATCAGTTATTGAGAAATTTCAGAATAAAATTTGAACACGTTGTATATCTTAAACTAGCGACATTGGTAAAGGAATGTTGAGCTCAATCA
Source organism: Aromia moschata (assembly GCA_029963805.1). Lineage (NCBI taxonomy): Eukaryota > Metazoa > Arthropoda > Insecta > Coleoptera > Cerambycidae > Aromia > Aromia moschata. The sequence goes on from JAPWTK010000064.1 coordinate 163,830, forward strand.
TAATATTTTGGTGTCTAGTATCTTCAGTTTGGTCCCATGTTTTGTGACTCACCCTGTATAGAATACGTTGTTGGATTTGTCTAGAAAATCTTAATTTGATACAGTTATGAAAGTGGCATATGTCCATTTGAGTTATTCAAGTTATTATAAAAAAAATTGTTTTTGCGAACTTTAATCGATACTGGACGATTACAAGACATTATTATCTTAGCAGTTGTATTTTTTTAACCTCATTCTAGATCAGAAGAATTATATTTGGACAATAATTGCTCATTTAATCAATTTCAAAATATTAATAACAAAATAATCACCAAAAAAGACAAAAAAATCAATCATTTTCACTAAACATCACCTACAAATTCCGAATTTGTAAAAATATACAGGGTGTCCTATTTACATCACATTGGGAAGTAAACCACAACTTCCTGTGCCCCTTAATTTATATTTAATTACTGTGGTTCTGATTCCTACTGAAGACAATAATATCCAATTAGACAGTAAAAGATAACGCAGAACACTAAATTATTGACAGGTTTTATATCCACTTAGGTAATAATCTATGTAAAGTTTCCATAAATGTAAATAAACACATTTAAATTCAAACATAGGTTGCTTAAAAAGTTATATCTGGAAGATAGATTGCTCAAGTATTGTTAATCGTCTTTTCGCGTCAGATCAAAACAATGTTAGTGGATAAACTTTTTAAAATATTCCATGCATTTCAAAAAAAGAACTTGTGAAAGAAGTTGTGCAAGAACTGATCTGCATCGAAGATACAATTTTACTTTAATACTTTTAAAAACAATGCATAATGTAGTATAACTTGAATTAACACTGTAGAAATATTGGCGACCTTAGTCATAACTAGTATACATCCACCACTACGTAGATGTGGAAGTAATAGACATCGCATATGTACAGGGTAAGTTCGTGGAATTAACACCCCTAATCTCCAATGCAATGAATCTTATTTATAATGCAATGAAAAAAAAATGTTTTATAGGGATAACACTTTAATAACCCTCAAAACGTTTGTTTCACTGACGTAAGCAACAAAGGAACCAAGCAACAATTCTTATATTTATTTTTGACAATAATAAGTAACTATCTACGGCTTAATATAAATTACGTCATATTTCTGAACGTATTTTTTTATATATGTATATATTGTACATACCTATATTATTTCAAAAACTTGTGGAAGAGATAATGACATACGTTAATATATCGGAATTCAACAAATTAAAAATATACAGATATTCCATTAAAAAAATGGTTAATTAAACAGGTGCTAGATTTGTGTTTAAATTGATTTTACAGCATATTCTGAAATTTCAGAAAAAATAAGTTACCCCTGTAAAACTTTTTTTAATACCATTAAAAATAACGGAGATGAGGGGGTGGGAATTCTTACGTATCGCCTCACCCTGTACATATCGATTACATACGTTGTATTTGATTGAAACTATACATTAATTGTGTAGGGCTTGTAGAAATAATTGACTTTTGAAAATTTGGATTTTGGCTAAAAGGCCTATGTCGAACTTGATGAAAATATTTTCAAGATTTTAGGTTATACCGGAAATCGGCATCAACTTTCTTATTTTAAATGAAATAGTGCATTTTTTATTCCACATTTCACAGCTTTTTCTATACCCATCTTTTACTGTATTTGAATTATTTTGAGTTTTTTGAAATTATGTTCATTAGTGCCATGACTTTTGAAACTATCTTAGCGGTCATTTTAGAAAATGTAGGGTACTGGTACTGTGAATAGTAGAACCCTAAAGGTTTGCAATAGTGGATTGATTATTTCTTAATTATTATGTACAGGGTTCTTAAAAGAGACCTACCATTTAGCGTAAATTGAAACCATTTAAAATTTTTTTTAACACAACACCTAGATGCAAAATATGGCACCTAGGACACTTTGGGCCGGCGCAAGTTAGGCGCGGCCGGTTTGGCGCTAGGACTATCAGCCGCATCACAGTTTGGCGCAAGTATGTTTGTAGTTGCAGTTGCGCAGTATGATGTTCGCTACCATTAAACTTGTGGACGTGTGACAGTGAAACAGCGCTACAGTTAAACCGTATTTAACCCTTTAACGCCCAAGTGCGCTGTCAAGAGACATGAACTTAGAGGCTCATATTACTGAGAGAAAAAAATAAAGAAAAAACAACTAAAACCATGTATTCCCATGTTTTCGAGGTCGCTCTTTCGAATGGAATCGTTAAAATTTGCAAAAAAATTGATGCAACCTTCAATATTTAACAAAAACTATTAAAAAATACGATTTTTTTTCAAGATTCTTTTTTTTAATCGCAATTTCAGCTATGTTATCGTCCTTTATACCACTCAAAAACAAATAGAAACTTGCACTCGAGACGTGTACTTGAAGGAAACGTAATGATAATTTAATTTTCTCATTTTTGAGGTTACAATAACTAGATATGGCAAAATCAAAGGGTGATATTTCTCGTTTTTTTATCAGTTGCGGGATCATTGACGCAAAAGGAGAATTTTGAAAAATAATTAGTACTCTAGGGGTTTTTGGGGTCGCTGATCACGATTCTGATGTCAGAATTTCAAAATTCCAAATATCGGATCCAATATGGCCACCATCCCGAGTCAAATTTCAAATTTTTCGATTATTTTAACTCAAACTTTGTAAACTAGGGGTTTTCGGGGTCGCTAATCACGATCCCGATGTCTCAATTTTAAAATTCAGGATTTCGAAATTTGCTTCAAAATGGTCGCCATGTCATATATACCATCCTGAATTTTGAAATGCTGACATCGGGATCGTGATTAGCGACACCGAAAACCCCTGGTTTACAAAGTTTTAGTCAAAATAATCGAAAAATTTGAAATTTGACTCGGGATGGTGGCCATATTGGATCCGCCATTTGGAATTTTGAAATCCTAACATCAGGATCGTGATCAGCCACCCCAAAAACCCCTAGAGTACTAATTATTTTTCAAAATTCTCCTTTTGCGTCAATGATCCCGCAACTGGTAAAAAAACGAGAAATATCACCCTTTGATTTTGCCATTTCTAGTTATTGTAACCTCAAAAATGAGAAAATTAAATTATCATTACGTTTCCTTCAAGTACACGTCTCGAGTGCAAGTTTCTATTTGTTTTTGAGTGGTATAAAGGACGATAACATAGCTGAAATTGCGATTAAAAAAAAATAATCTTGAAAAAAATCGTATTTTTTAATAGTTTTTGTTAAATATTGAAGGTTGCATCAATTTTTTTGCAAATTTTAACGATTCTATTCGAAAGAGCGACCTCGAAAACATGGGAATACATGGTTTTAGTTGTTTTTTCTTTATTTTTTCTATCAGTAATATGAGCCTCTAAGTTCATGTCTCTTGACAGCGCACTTGGGCCTTAAAGGGTTAAACCTTAGTTAAACCTTATATTGAAGCTGATAACCGTATAAAACGTATCGTTATGGGTTTAAACGAATATAATATAATTGAGTACCTCCGTGGCACAACTGTAGTATTTGATAAATATGTAATATGCTCTTATGCTAAATTATAACCATTATCAACAAATACGCGTGAGTGTAGAGCAGGTGAAAAAAGTTATAGTGTATTGCATACATTTTTATAACACGATATGAGAAAAAAATAATTGAACATCGGAAATCATAAAACTGAATCAGGGTAGTGTTTTTTTTTAAATGGAACACCCTGTATGTTATTGAAAATAGAATTTTCAATAACACATACATTCCTCAAATTTTTCCCTTTTCAAAAATATATAACATGTCTATGTTAGCTTCAGCAGGTCGCAACACGTTTCTTTTAAAAATAAATGAATATGTAACTTCCTACCAAATGTTTCCTATTCGAAACATTATTCTTGTTTTAAACAATTAGTAATAAATACAAAGTATTGAAATATAGCTGAATTTTACTTAAATGACAGTTGTTATTCTTCTTTTATCTTTTTCGTTCTTTTTTTTGGACAGTCGTCAATAGTAGCTGCGTTGTCGCTAATTGCTTTTTAAATAAAATACATATGTTATGTCTCGTCCTTCTGAAGGAAATACAGACATTTTATATATTTCTGAGAAGGGAAAGATTCAGAGAATCAAAATATGCAATAATATATCGAGTGTTCCGTTAAAAAAAACTGTGGTTCAGTTTTATGGTTTCTGATATTCAAGTGTTTTTTCTCATATCGTGTTATATACATTTATGCAAAACTCTAACTTTTGTGTGAAGAACTATTGTCTAATTTCAATAATAAACTCACAATAACTTGTCAAATTATAAAAACTAACCCTACATTTGAGATAACTTTTTTTTTGTATTATTGTTCAAACCGTCAGGTGTAGCTTTGTGATGAGTTTATGTTACGTTGTGATCAAAATCCAAATATTATGAGTACCATTATTTTTCCGATGAAGCCGCTTGTTGATTAAATATATCAATATATCGCCAAAATTGCAGACATTGATCGTAAAAACATTCTCATTGGCCGCAAGACAAATTTATGTTTTTTGAAGAAAACCTAACAGCCATCAGATATTTAGATTTCTTATGATTTGAGTTGCTGTTAGCGCTGGCTATTATTTTTCCCAATGATGAAGATAGCGACGTTCCCCATCAGAATATTTGGTTTCAGTAAGGTGGGGAAATTTCTCACTTCGGCGAAGAGGTCCGCCGATATCTTGACGAAATATTTCCTCGACGATGGATAGACGGCGCGGACCACCTAAGTGGCCACCGTGTTCTCCGGATTTAACTCCGGATTTTTTCTGTGGGGTCATTTAAAATCAAAGGTTTATTTTAATACAGCTACCAATTTAAAAGCATTGCGGCAAATAATTCGTGCTGAAATGGAACAAATATGTCCTACTAGTATCGAGCGGAGCGTGCAAACACTTACTTCTGTTGTATTAAAAACAAAATTGGCAAACAGTTCGCCGAAAGAATATATTTAATAGGAAAGAACATGTTGCATATTATTTATGTATTTTAATTAAAAGTACATATTGCATGTTGAAACTGGAAATTATAGTGTATCTACTAATTATCTACATACAGCTCTGTAGATAATTGACTAAATGTACTTGTTGGCACGCTTTGTTAGAAACATTTTTTTCCAACTTTTTACTACATAACTTAATTTACATTTATATTGCAGCGTTCTATTCCTACTAAATTCTTATTCGACCAGAAGTTATGGTTTATGGTGTGTAATATACAGGCTGTCCTCTAATTAATGGTACACATCAAAACCACATATTTCTTATGTCAAAATATTAGTAATTAACTAAATATACCTTGGTCCAAAAGTTGATAATAACCAAGATACAGGGTTGAAATTTAGTTTCTTCTTTTTTTTTTTTCAATAAATTCTAAATAAATAGGAATAATGGCACGAAATTAGAGATTCGGGGTTTTTTTGAGGGGATAGAGTCAAATTCGTTCATACATTTGACGTCACTAATAGAGAGCGCCACCTATGGCACATCGAGTTTGTTTCAAAGGACGCAACTATTTTGCGGTTCACTGTATCGCTTTGACTATTAAAGACATCGATTCTTTTACATTTTTTTCGTAAAAAAGGTCTACTTTGTTGGAGTCGCTAGGATTAACCGTTTTCGAGATATTTGCATTTGAAATTTCCTACGTGTACTTAATCTTGATTCAGAGATCTTAAATAGTTTTTTAAAGTAGGCCTTGCCTGAAACAGTATTATAATAATTAATTCGAAACAAATTTGTTTACTGTCAAAGTCAAACTTTCACGATATTCTCTGCTTTAAACAGCTCTTGAAAAGTGTTTATTTTAAGTTAAGTTCAAAATGTCGAGACATAATTTGTTTTCGAACGAGGAAATGCGGGATATGGTATGCGTATATTCAAAGGAAAATTTTAACGGACGTAGAGCCCATCGAAGATACTTAGAAATGTATCCAAATCGGAGATAGTCAGATTTTAAGATTTTTAAAAAATCTTTACGACATATTGGGAGAAACAGACATTTATTTTCGTCCCAAGCGAGATTCCGCAGCTCGTCTGAAGACTTTCAACCCCGAGCCCCCTTTTTAAATTCTGAATTAAGCACAAGACACATTGCTATGGAAACTGGAGTAAGCAAGTCAACCGTATGGAAAGTATTAAAAAAAAAGGGCTTCATCCTTATCACTTTACGCCTGTGCAAAATCTGATACAAGCTGATTTTCCAGCCCGACTGGATTTTGCCCATTTTTGTCGAATTCAACAAATTGCTGACCCGATGTTCTTAAACAAAGTACTGTTTACACATACTGTGTAACATTTACGCGTATAGGCGTTTTCAACTTTAGTAATAAACATGCGTGGGATTTAGAAAATCCACACTTAGTAGGTATGCGAACGGCATTTCCAATACGAGTTTAAGATTAACATTTGGTGTGGTGTTATTGATAATAATTTATTGGGTCCATTCGAACTACCAACTAAATTGAACGGCAAATTATACCTCGATTTTCAGCAAATTCAGTTACCCAATTACTTAGATGACCTTCCCCTACAGTTAAGACAAAATATGCTATTCATGGAGGATGGAGCTCCGGCACACTTTTCTAGACTTGTAAGACAATATCTAAATACCACTTTTCCTGATCGCTGGATAGGTCGCGGAATCCAGATGCCTTGGCCAGCTCGAAGACCTGATTTTAATCCACTTGATTTCTGTGTATGGGGTTATATGAAATCGCTGGTATATGAACACGAAATCAATCGAGAAGAGTTATGGCAGAAAATTAACAATGCTGCGGTATCGCTTCGAAACGAACAGTTATTTTTTAAAATTAGACGGTCGTTCAATAAACGAGTACATAAGTGTATTGAGGTAAACGGACATCACTTTGAACATTTATTGCCGAAAGTAGACCTGTTTGTTTATTAATACTTCCGTCATTGTTATGATTGAAATAAAATATATTTAAATATTTAGCAAGTTAAAAATATATATTTAGCAAGTAAACATGTATTTACAGTAAAATCCTTGACTCTTCTTTGACAAAATGATCTCTCTGATGGCTTTAATAATATTAAAATAAAGAGAACTTACTTTCTTCTTTCTTGTAATGTGTCTTTCTTAATTATTCACATTAAATTCGTATTAGACCTTATGGCACTTAATTTTCTTACTAATACAATATGAAGTTTTCAATGTTTTTAATAAGCGCACAGATGAATTGAGGTGCAAATATCTTGAAAACGGTTAATCCTAGCGACTTCAACAAAGTGGACCTTTTTCACGTAAAACATATAGAAGAATCGATGTATTTAATAGTCAAAGCGATACAGTGAACCGCAAAATAGTTGTGTCCTATGAAACAAGATCGATGTGCTATAGGTGGCGCCCGCTATTAGTGACGTCAAATGTATGAACGAATTTGACTTTCTCGCCTCAAAAAAACCTCGAATTTCTAAATTTGTGCCATTATTCCTATTTATTCAGAATTTATTGACAAAAAAGGAAAACCAAATTTCAAATTTGACACCCCGTATCTTGGTTATTATCAACTTTTGGACTAAGGTATGTTTGGTTAATTACTAATATTTTGATATAAGAAATATGTGGTTTTGATGTGTAACATTAATTAGAGGACACCCTGTATAATATGTAACACACAATATTTCAAATGTATTATAATACATCAAATTCACAGCCTTGTGTCTTAAGCAAATACTTTAAGCCTATTGAAAATACCTGACACAACAGTTTTCAATATTAAGTAGAGAAAGTAATCAAAAATTCAGATACTAATATTTTACAGGTTTTACTTGGTGTTATTTACGAAGACCTACCTAAATCTTCATTAAAAAATCACTAATGTAATCAACTTTTCAACCGCAATTTGATAATGTCAACTAGTCAATATAATTAACTAATATTATCTTTAGTGTCCGCCAAAAAGTTTGCATCATATGGAGGTTTTGTTTAGTTTAAGGGGTTAAATTAAACACTTTGGGGGGGAAATTAAATCAGTACCGGGGATAGTATAGGTTCTTTGAACTAACCACAGAGTCGCATATTCTTGTATTTATGTCTTATTCATTTGTTAAAAAAATATTTATTCTGTCATTTTGCGTCTTCGTGTATGAAATCATGTAATGTGATGGCAATTACTGTGAAGAGTACTGCCACTGCATGCTGCTGTTTTACTCAGACTGAGTCGTTTTTCCCTATATTATTAGTCTAGATGTAAAATCACTGTCAAAGTCTAGATATAAAGTCAAACTGTAGCATATGACAATTTCACATTTTTTTAGAGCTGCCTAATTTTGTTTTCGTTCAGTAAGTAAAAGAGAAATACGCATTTTAACTTATATCAAAATTTTATTTAAGCTGTGTTACAAAAAACGCTTCGTAACAGGTAGGGTACACGTCAACCTAGGTAAAGAGGTCAAGAAACAGGAAGAAATTTTCGGCTGGGCTAAAAATCGAAAGATGTGAAATCGTTTCATTTTTATCCCAGCTGACCCCACATTTTTTTTAAACAACTGTAGTCGCCATTAATCTCTTCAGTCATAACACATTGGTTCTCTTATCCCGCCAAATGTAATTTAAAATTTTTGACCGCTACAAAAAACAATGTTTTTTATAACATTGAAAAATGTAAATTGTTTGTATTCAGGTAGTTGTTACATGTTTCATGCAAGAATAACGAATAACGACTTTTTTTGTTTTTTATTGTTTTTTTAAGAAATATTTAATTTTTACGTGAGCTTTCGAGGTGTATTTTTATGCCACTAGATATTTACGGAGTGATATCGTTAAATCAAACTAAAAAAAAAAACAAACAAAAAAAAGTGAATTTTTCTGGCTATTTTAACACCAATACAGACCATTTATCTGAATGACATTTTTTGATGTAAAAAAATTATTCTGGCTCCCGAAAATTTTAATTGATAGTACCTGTGTTTGGCATTTTATTAGTTAAAAATACAGCAGAAATCAATGATGAAGAAAATATTTGCAGAAAATTAATAATAAACAAACTTCCTATAGCAAAACTGTTGCAAAAAAAAATGTAAAATAGTAGTTTTTTTTTTCAACTGTCAGCTGGCATTTATTAAGTTTTATGGTTTATATATTAAGCCTATTTAGTTTATACACTACCTATTATTTACTTAGTAAAGAATTGTATGGAATGACAAATTATCTTTCTAGATTGTCTAAATGATTTTTCTAGAACATGTAAAAACTATAAATAGTGGTGTTGTTGCTAAGAGTTAGTTAATTATAATTTGAATATTATACAGTTAAGATCGACGAGTTGTAGAGTGTTAATAAAAGTGTTTTGAATTGAAGAAGCGAGTTATTTGAAGAGAAATTCGTAACAATAAATTATACGCGAAATATTCAGTATAAAAATTCGAAATCTTCATATATTTTTTTATATTCGGATTTCATTAATAAAGCATCTACGGACCTACATCCGTAGATGCTGGATTATTATATGGACATAGGTTCATATGAACTTTTTTCTTGTTTTCTAGTTCTATGAGCCTGAGAGTTTGGTACTAATACTCGTCTATTTTCAGTCAACGAAACCCTGGTATTTATTTATCTTTTTATGTTTTCTGAAATGTACAATTTACTAGTAAGAAAATATATATAAATTATACCGATAAAAATCAAGCAACAAATTGAGAACGATTAATACCATTTTTAACCGAGGGCCAGCCATCTCGCACATATTATGGCATTCTGTATATGTATTTGACACTTAAAGGTTGGTGAAATTGTACAGCGAATCAGAGCAAAGGTGCCAAATTCGGGTACAAAATGCCATGACTAAATATTAGGTGGTATATGTATAATACCGCCTATAATAATTATTATTAGGTGGTATATGTATATAACTGTTTTTTTTTTTGCAAAATTAGTGCCTGTGTCCTATTAAAAATGTTTTACCATTATATGTATACGAACTACAAATATGTTCGAGTAGGTATGTTCAGAGCCAGTCTTAAAACAAATATATTGAAAAATGGACCCGCCAATCCACCGTTTTTCATTAATTTTTGCGACTCAAGGGTTATCGTCAAAAATGTTTTGATACAATACCTACTCAGATAATGGGCGCTACTGTGCTTTATCATTTTTAATATCCAATTTGTTAATGTTAAGGATGAATAGTCGTCTATCCATTTTTTAAATAATTTTCTTCCAAAAGAGTGTAACTAAGTGTCGTCATTACATAAAGATGTGTAGACCGATGGTAATACATTTTTAACAGGGCACAAGCTCAAAACATTTATCAAATTCCGGACTACATTCATTAATTCTCCACTTGAAACGTAGATGAAAGAACATTCTGTATACGAGTTTCGCACTTTATGGCATTTTGTACTTGAATTTGGCACTCTGACTGGCACTGATTCGCTATACGATTTAAAAATAACCATTCATGCAGCCTTAGGTATTAAATGCATATACAGAATGTCATAATGCATCCCGTACCCATATATACCGTTGGAAACGCACATCTTCCGGGCCACCCACAGTGAAAGGTGTGATGTTATTTATCTATAGGCTCTCCCTCTCACCAAAGAATTACTTACATCAGCTTACAGATATAATATGTGAATTTTATTTCCAACAGTGTACAGGTTCTCAATTCTCTGTTGCCTCAAGCCAAAGCTGTACAGATTTGTCGCTCGTGTCATTTTTGCGTTTATGGTCACCACATACATAATATATGTACAAACATGAGCCCAGAAGTATTTTCAATCGGATATAAAAAAGTTACCACCGACCAAAATTTTTTTCTGACGGTTGAATCGCGAACGATTTGTAGTTTATGAATAGTCTGGTAAGGCAATATCATTATCTAGAGCAGGGCGTCATCTCTGCGAGATATAGGCATACCCTCCTAAGTAATAAAATATCTCATCCCTTCTAATTTCTGAATACGTATTTATAAAACAAAATACACGCACACGTTCGACAACCTAAATCAGCCTACTACATATAACCGAGTCTACTCTCGCCTATTACCGACGCGACGGCAGCCAACCGCTCATTCCATTCGATACTGATTGTCGGAGATAAATGCCTCGCTCTAGTAATAATTAAAATATTTACTTAATAGTTATACACACTGCTACCACACCTAATGAATATTGGAAGTTAAATTTACAAAGGGCAGTGCAACAGTTAACCAAAAAAGCATAAAAAACAACCAAACGTTCACTGCTTTCCTAAGTATGCGGGTATTTTCAATCATACCTGCTTATAACCCAGTTGGTGCTGTATGTATTTTTTGTGGTAAGACACCACATTTTTTGTTCTACATACGTATGTTATATCTTCAATTATCTGCTTGATATTATATTAGTTTGTATTTCTACATCTTCATTTTTGATATAGAGTATAGCATTATTCTTAATACAGAGTCATCAATCTTTATATGCTATTATATTTTATTTTTATCTCCACACTTATGGCTTTTGCCTCAATCCTTTTAGCTGACAACTTTCAATGCCTTTATGGACTGGACGTTGGCAGCTCCGTATACTACTTGTTTCCAGTTCCCTAATCACCACTTTGATGGCAATCTCGTTTAGTTGTGTTACTTCATTTGGAAAACTCACGTCGCACAACTTTAATGAAAATTACATAATGCGTAAGTCATTAATCAATATCAAGTACTACTCAAACTCTACTTGAATAAATGTATAAAAGCTTTTCTAGAAAATGGGTATATTAATTTTCAATATAACTAATAAAAGTAAAATTATTGTTTTCCTAACTAACCACAAGAATGTACTTAGAAGGGTATAAAGAAAATTACAAAAATATGACTACAAGTAGTTAGTTGTATACATATGTATATACACAATATATCAAAACAGAGACAGGTTCGAAAGACCTTCAAATTAATTTGAGATTTTTTTATCTGATTTTTCATGATAAAATTATTTTCTCTATTCTTACGGACTTACGTCTAAAAATCAATACTGAGGTTAAATGTGTAGATACGAGAAGCTATTCTATACATACATACATCTTTCTTATTGGAACTATCCTGTGGTTTCTTTTATTGTAGATAACAATTATTAGTAAAATCTATTTTTCCTAGGAGTTGGCTTGCTCCCAATACTTTATAATTTACTTTTTTTGTTTTACGATATACATTTTCATTATAAATAAGTATGGATACGACGTGTGCATTCTACTTTCTTGCATTCTAGTTCTTGGAATACACTTTCTAATTATGACGAGACCATAATATCAACTTCTGTTTCAGGTTTTTGCTTTTTTTCATATACTGTGACGTTAACAACTTTCAAATACAAGATTGTATTTGACCGTTTAATTAATCAAATAATAAGTTTAATTAATTTACTGATTTAGAATTAATTGATTAATATATTTGTTATGTAAAATTAAGTTTATTAAATATAAACTAAATTGCTCGTCAAAAATGAACGAAATTAATTTAAAAAATGAACGTCATTTGCGTTATGTTCGGGATAGAGACTACAGGTTTATAAATTTTGGTAGCCTATAGGGTAGATTTTAATGCATAATAATTTAGCAGTCTGTACGCCGTGGTTTAAAAGGTTCGCCGTCCACACCCCAAAACCATATCGAAATTTAAATTTATAAGATTCTAGTGGCAATTCAAAGACTTACAGGGGCTGAGAAAGACACTGGCAGGTAGAAACTTTATTCTGGCACACATTAAGACCTCCCAAATAAGTCCTGAGCATTTAATAGCTATTCCTTCAACCCGTTTTCAGCCACCATGCTGGGTTTTACATAGTTGGACATCTTTTGGGCGAATCAATTGATCCTAATGCTACCTAATAAATTACCCCTACACCAACCCCCAGCCAACTCCATCTGATTTTGCCTCTGTTGGAGGCAGTGTGGGGTATCGTTTCGTCTCGATTTCATGCCCTGCCATCATTTGAAGGCTCTCGAAGTTGACTAGACCCACTGTGGATAGACGGTTAAGCGATAGAAGTGAAATGCTGCTACCAACCCACCCCCTGCAAATTTGCCGAAAGTGAAATGCCGCTACCAACCCAACCCCTGCAAATTTGCCGCGGTGAGGGATTGTATACAGGTCTTTACGCGTGGGGTGACTGAGAACTCAGCGTTCTATTCAAGCTAGAGACCTGCGGTTTTCTAATTTCGTTAGCTATAGGTTGGTCTTAATGCTTCGATGTCGTTACATGAATTTACAAGATTCTGGTGGCAATTAAAAACACTACAGGATGAACTGAGATATATGCTGACAGGTAGGACTGGAAGGAAGCTGGAAGGACGCTATTATATGCAATAATTCCGCTCATCGTTATGCGTCGTCAGAAACTACAGATTCGGATTTCGACCTTATGTCTGTATGATCAATGCGGTATATCTGTCGATGAGAAACAACGAACGGAAGACAGAAAGCTTCTAAGCTCGTTCGTTACCTCACCGTCAGATATACTGCACTGAAACACAAGACCTAATAAGGTCGAAATCCGGATCTGTGGTTTCTGTTGGTTAAAGACGACTGGCGGATTTACAGTCACTCCATAATTTTATTAACGGGTCTTCCGTTAGAGTGGGCTTCGGGAGGGATATCGGTGGTTAAAGGAGCTAATTTTCTTAGACATATTTTATTTAGTGTTCCCGTTTATACGCACTAGTTCTGTTCTTAACTTTGAAATAAACTGAGCTTTAAATATAAAGCCGTTTAAGTTGCACTAAACATTAAACGGATGAGGAACAATACCTGGAATCATATGGTCTGGAGTTGCTTAGTTGTTCTAAGCAACTGCACTTGTACTGCAAACTGTACTGTTTTCTGGGTTCTAATCCACAAATATTTGTATAAGAATGTTTAATGACAATGTTTAACCCACTATTTTCATTCTATCTTTAGTTATAGCAAAAAATTTTAGTGCAGTCTCACCGAGGAAGTCTTTATTACTTCGTCACTATTGCAACGCCATGTATTAACGATATTCGTTGTTATTTTATGTGGCAAAGAATTAAACTTAATACCATTAACGGGCTAAATAAAGTTTTTGCTGGCGAGAAGACGCTTACCTATGGTAAATGAAATGAAACCAAATGAAAAGCTTAAGAAGCTTATAATGGATTTATCCGTATATTTATTAGTATATCCCTGAATGCTCTAAATTTATTTTATCTCTGCCTTGCGGGCACAGTAACAAGTTTCATTAAGTGCGAAATTCACGGGAATTCCGAATGTGTCCTGTATTCAGCGTTCCAGAAAATCAATAACAAAACTCCGTAATAAACTTATCCACTCAGAACACATCTTTCTGGACTTATTTCTGAAGGCTTATTATGTTTTTTGTAAAACTTTCAGCAACATAAACTGAAAACTGTGAATTGAATGAATTGAAGCGTCGTTAGAATCATTAGACAACCCGCAGTTTTTAATTTTTTCTCTATGCAGTGTGAAGCCTTATGAAAATGCGACTAAAATTGTCCATCTTTAAAATTAAAGGAATACAGATAAATATGTATACCTAACTTAAATGTTCAACTTTCGCGAATTTCTCTAACAGAAAACTTCTTTCAATCGAAGAGTTTGAATGTTTCACAAAATAAAAAGTTATTTATTTTTAATTTTTAGAAACCTCGTTATTAATATTTCCTCTGAAAGTATACTTTTCTATAAGTATAAAAAAATTAAAATTGTCACTTCTCACAGTCAGTCCATGCAATAGTCCGCGAATATTTAATAGAGAGTAACTATGTTTTCAAAATGAAACTAAATAATAACAGTGAAGTTAAAATAAACTTTTTTATACTGTGTCTAAAATTAAATATAATCTGTTGGTGTGGATAAGGCGTAAGAATATTTTGCCTCAAATTTTTGCGTGATGAATTCGAAGAAATACTAGTACAACCGCTTATTATGCATCACATTATCTCTAATGTAATATGCGCTAGGGTAACAACAATACATTATCAACAGTTGTCTAATTCGGGCGAAGTTAAAGCAGCATCTTTTTTGTTGAAATTTTTTTCGACAGCAACTCAACATACAGCCTGTCCTAAAAGTAACACCTAAATAATTCTCCAGGTATAATATTTTTTCAAAAAAGTCAGTCATTCTTGAAGTAATTTTTAACCAGGAATTCAGTGGTGGCCTTGAATTTGATTTTGAGCTTGACCTTCAAGGTCATTTCAAGGTCAACTTTGTATTTTGAAATGGGAACCCCTATTTTTGACAACGGCAATCGGAAGAGCGGGAAATTTTACGTCCAAACATGTACTCAGGTCATACTCGTAGGTCAACGATAACCGTGAAGTGCAGATGAAGGTTTTTAGGCTTGATCCTGGTATGGATCGAGTCAAATATGTGCTGCTTCGGCTCAAGTGTTTACGAAACAGGTCAAGGTCATTCTTGGAGTAACTTTTAACCAATTTGTTCTTGAGCTTGATCTTCCAGGTCATATGAAAGTCAATTTTTTTTACATTTAGCGTTACCTAGGAACAACGACGTGGACGTAGTAAAATATGTTCCCTTTGGGGTGCTTGATTTACGTGAGTCCCCTTGCCTCTCACGATCGGGGTTCTAGATTTAAGTGAGGTCCCTAGCTCCTAACTGTTAAATATTAGCATCGATTACCATAATGTCTCGGACGCTTTATTTACAAAACCTATTTGCATAAATGTCCAACTCATGAACTTGTAACTCACTAATCTTAAACTATTAAATAAATAATTCCATTTTTGTGCAATTTCACAAGAAGAGCCAATTTTATTTTTAAAAGTCCTGATTACTCTGATTGAAATTTGAATAAGGCATAGTCTGTAAAGTCAAAATGCAACGCCTCATTGAAAGAGAAAGAATAACATTTCTTATGATTAAAGGTTGGGGTGAAATGTAAAGATCTCTCAGGGCTGTAATGAATGTTTTCAATGAAACATTTAGGGTTGGTAGAACTCCAATTGCACTCTCGGCCGTTCAAAATACAGTTAGTAGGTTCAATAATCTCGGCATTGTCAGAGATCTACCTAGATCGGGCAGACCAAGGTCAGCAACAAATGAGAAGTCACTAGATGTTTTGTTATCATTCACTGAAATCCGTATAATTCCATCTGCAGAGCTGCAAAAGTGCATAATATAAGTAAATCGTTTGTACACAACGTACTCAAAAGAACGAAATTCCGTCCATTTAAAGTAAAACTGGTTCATGCGTTGAACGAAGACAATTTCGATCGTCGCGTTGAGTTTTCTGAAGACATGATGGCACGCATAGTTGACGATCTTAACTTTCCATCAAACATAGCTTATTCAGATGAAGCCACTTTTCAACTTGATGGAACTTTGGATAGACACATTTGCAGATATTGGGCAGATGAAAATCCTCACTGGATGCGAGAAAATAAATCACAGTATCCGCAGAAATTAAATGTTTGGGCTGGAATCCTTAACAATAGAATAATAGGACCATTTATGGTGACTTAAATGCTCAAAATTATGAAGCTATGCTTCGACATCTAATAGTTCCTGTAATCAGAGAAATAGCCGGAGATAACTTTGAAGACATATGGCTTTGAAGACATATGGTTTCATCAGGACTGGTGCAGCTGCTCACTATGGACGAGATGTTCGCGCTTCCTTAGATGAGGTATTTGTTGATCGGTGGATAAGACGGAGAGCTGGTGGAAAGAGGAATCCAACGCACTGATCAAATTTTAATTTTTAGTATGTTTGTAGGGTTGCATACAATTAAAACGTAATTTTATAGTTTAATTTATTTTTAACGCAACAATTTCGTACTCAAAATGTGTGTTGTTTAGTTTTGGAATGTAAACCTTACTTTTCATATGTCCCCACAAGAAATTCCACGCAATTTTTTGCCACAACTGATATTTGTTATTTTTTGGTAGTGTTTTTACACGGCCGCAAAGAGTAATTTAGTTTGTAGGCTGTATTCAGAGTTTGAAACGAAGTGTTATTTCAAATTGGTGAAAATGTCTTATTTACCTGAATCACTAAAAATCGAAATTTTGATGATGATTGGATATGGTGATAGGGCGCGAACTCAATGCGAAGTTGTTCGCTTGTTTCGAGAAACGCATCCTGACTTGCCACCACTAAATCAAGGTACCATTAGTAAAATTGAGGCACAATATCGAGAGATGGGTCATGACAGGAAAGTACCGAGTAAGAGGCAGGCTGTTGTTGATGACGACACGAAGTTGAATTGGTTGCTTGCTCTAGAAGAAAATCCAATCACTCCAGCCAGTCAACTGGCCCGTGATAGTAATCTTCATCACAAAACAGTTTTAAAAATACTTAAATATGAGAAAAAACGCCCATATAAAATGCAAGCTGTTCAAGAGCTACTTGAAGATGATCCAGATCCACGAGTGGAATTTTGCGATTTATTGATGACTTGTGTTGATCAAAACCAGTTATCTTTAGAGTGGATAGTTTTCTCTGACGAGGCTACTTTTACATTAAATGGGCACGTAAATCGCCAAAATTGACGTTACTGGGCTGAAGAGAACCCCCATTGGATGAGGGAACTTCATACTCAGCGCCCACAGAAAACTAATGTGTGGGCCGGAATAATACAAGATATAATTGTAGGACCATTTTTCTTTGATGACACTCTTAATGAAGCAAGATACTTGCGTTTACTCCAGCACGAACTAATGCCAGTGCTATGTCATTTATATCCAAACCCCTTAAACCCTAACTTGACCGACGAGAGGTTATAGTTTCAGCAAGATGGTGCCCCACCACACTATGCTGCCATTGTTCGTCAGTATCTGGACAGAATTTTTCCCGGTAGGTGGATTGGGAGGCGAGGTAATATTGAGTGGCCAGCAAGATCTCCAGATCTTACACCACTGGATTTCTTTTTGTGGGGACATCTTAAAAGTAGGGTTTACATTCAGAAACCCAACAACATAGCAGATCTGCAGGAAAGGATAAGAGAAGAAATCGGAAAAATAACACCGCAAATGTTGCATAATGTAAGGGATGAAACCTACCACAGACTGGGATGCTGCCAACAAGTGAATGGTGCACATTTTGAACAATTGTTACGTTGAAAATAAATTTAATTTTTAAATTGTTTTAATTGTATGCAACCCTACAAACATACTAAAAATTAAAATTTGATCTGTGCGTTGGAGTGCATTGGACAACTTTACAATGAGGGGTCACAAGCCATAGGGTTGCATTTGAAAAAATCATGTCGAGGGTGGTTTCAGCCACCCCTGAAGGGCTATATTTTTCATATTACTTGCAGAATGTAGGTAAATACATTTAAAAGTTGACGTGTCTCGGGAATTTTTTGAAAAATCGTTCACCACCCCGCTAGCGAATATATTCCAGTTAAAGTCTCCACCGTGTATATACTATAAAGTGACGCATAAATTCATTATTAGCTAAATGAACAATATTATTGAAAAATTCCCGAGACAGGTCAATTTTTGATTGCGATTTACTATTTTGTCACATACTAATTTAATATACAGGGTGTCCCACCTTCGAGTAATGACGCCACCACCGATTTTTTTAAATGGAACACTACCTTTTTTTTTCAATTTTCGGATGACCCTGGCCGAGCTGAGTCCAAAAATGTATCACAAGTTGCTTCTATCTATTACAGGGTGGACAACAGTACAAAAATTACAAATTATGTATTGCTGATTAAACGCACTAAAAAAAATTAAATTAACGTTATTGTGATACAAAAATACAACTACTTTAATAAACACCAGTTTGGACAAGACGCGCGAATGACGCGAGGCGCGATACGTGGTTCGTTATTTTTTTGTCATTTGTTTTTTGATTGTCATTGTCATTTTTTGCCATATTAAAAACGGCTATTTAGAGTTCACTTTTGTATTGTTAACGCTTCAAAGTAGGTACTTTAAGTGAAACCTAAATCTAATTTATTTAAAACGTTTTGTTGAAAATGCCTTTAAATGAAAGGGATAGGATTGAAATTCTAATGATGATTGGTGTTGGCGACAGAATGCGGACTCAACAAGAGGTGTGTAGATTATTCCATGAAATGCACCCAGATCGTGAACCTGTTTCACAATCTACAGTAAGCAGAATAGAGCAAAAATACAGAGAATTAGGACACGTGAGGGATGCACCAAGGCAAGGTAGACCTAAAATTAATGAAAATGTTCAACAAGACGTAATTTTGTCGGCACTAGAAAATCCACATTGTACAGTACGGCAAGTATCTAGGGATTTGAATATTGGAAAGTCTTCAGTATCGAATATTTTTAAAAAGGTAAAATACCATCCCTATAGAGTACGCCTCATCCATGAATTGGCTGAAGACGACTTTGACCGAAGAACTGAATTCTGCGAGTACCGTATGATGGACCACAATAATCAAAATAACGGTTTCATTGCTAATATTTTATTTTCTGACGAGGCAACGTTTTTTTTGAACGGGCATGTTAATCGGCAAAACACCCGCTACTGGTCTCAGGGAAAATCCACACTGGATGCAAGAATACCATACGCAACATCCACAAAAGGTCAATGTGTGGGCTGGTATTGTGAGAAATAGAATTGTTGGTCCATACTTTTTTGATGAAAATTTGACAGGAGCATTGTATCTGAATTTTTTTACAATATACATTAATTCCCTGACTTGACCCGGCTATTTCCTGATATTGAAATAGCCAATACTTTAGACGGCAGAATTTGGTTTCAACAGGATGGTGCACCACCACATTTTGCTATAGCTGTGCGCGAGTTTTTACACAGAACCTTTCCAGATCGGTGGATAGGAAGAAGAGGATCAGTGGAATGGCCCCCTAGATCACCTGATCTTACTCCACTAGATTTCTTTTTATGGGGTTATTTGAAATCTAAAGTTTATACTAATAGACCCGAGAACATCCGTGAGCTCAAAGATCGAATCAGGCAAGAAACGTTAAACATAACACCTGCTATGTTACAAAATGTCAGAAGCGAATGTATTGCCCGATTCGGTCATTGTTTAGCAGTCAACGGAGAACAATTTGAGCATTTATTGTGACTTTTCTAAAAAATACAGAAACGTATAACTTTCTAATGAAATTTTTCATAAACACTTTATGTATTGTTGTCCACCCTGTAATAGATAGAAGCAACTTGTGATACATTTTTGGACTCAGCTCGGCCAGGGTCATCCGAAACTTGAAAAAAAAATGTAGTATTCCATTTAAAAAAATCGGTGGTGGCGTCATTACTCGAAGGTGGGACACCCTGTATATTAAATTATTATGTGACAAAATAGTAAATCGCAATCAAAAATTGACCTGTCTCGGGAATTTTCAATAATATTGTTCATTTAGCTAATAATGAATTTATGCGTCACTTTATGGACGCACTGTATATATGGGGCATTTCACGCCAACTAAGTGAGGTCAAAAAAAATTCTGTTTGAAACATATCACAATCGATAGTACTTGTTAAAAAACTAACTTCTGTAAAATTTTAGATTTTTTTGAGCTACAAGGAGAGGGATGGTGAGGGTGAGAAAATACAAATTTTCGTTTCGACTAAGATTTCAATCCTTCTCGGTAAGAAAATGAAAAGAATTAAAAAGAAGGTTGCAATAGTTTTCGATGTGTGTTTTTTGCGTAGAATACGATAAAAATATTTTCAAAATTATTGGGGTAGTTTTCACCCTTATTTTGAGGATTGGAAGTTTAAAATCGAAATTTCGAAAAGTATGACGATTTTTTTTTCAATTTTTAATTTTTTATATCTCTATTTTTTTGTACTTTCGATTAATTTTTAATTCATAATGGGCGTCGACCAGGAACTGGCCCAAATAATGGCCCAAAAGGTGAAAAAAACTTGGTTTTAGCGTATTTTCTCATCCTGTGAGATAGTAAGTATTGAAATTTTAGAGTCGAAAAGAAAATTTGTATTTTCTCCTTGTGGCTCAAAAAATCTAAAATTTTAGGGAAGTTAGTTTTTTAGCGAGTACTATCGATTGTGATATGTTTCAAACATAATTTTTTTTACCTCACTTAGTTGGCGTGAAATGCCCCATATATATAATTTTATTTTGTCATTTATGAATGATTTTTTTCTTTTCCATTTAAATTGCTAGAGCAATTTAAATGAAATAAAAGTAAATATTTTTATTCATGATTATAAATCATTCTTGAATAAGGGAGAACATTTATAAAGATTCAAAATAAATTATTTGTTAATAATATACAAAATTTATAATGAAATTTTAATATTCAGTTGTAATATACCCGTATTTTTTATTATTGATCAATCAAATTAATCATTCACCCTTGATTAATAGAATTTTTTTGATCTACATTCTGTTAAAAATTTACAGATTTTTATTGTAAAGTTGATAATAGTGGATATTTAAGTGATATGAATCGATTTTGTTGCATTTATAAGTAAATAAGATTTTTATTTTAAACAGTTAATTTTTTGAGACTTAATAACTCCGAAACGGCTTGATTTACGCAAATCTTCAATCAGACCTTTTTTATAGAGCGTTCAATTTCCTACAAAAGTATCGCCTTTTTTCTTCACAACTATCTTGAGTATCGCTATCCAGCGATTCTTCCTTGAGTAATAAAATTCCAAAGTTCAGAAAAAAATTTCCCATGTTATTTAAATGGGAAATAGAAAACAGAGAATCGCCACCTCTAAATATTAATATTAAGGGCTCATATTTTAACAGGGTCATTTTCTAGGGATACTCTGAATATTTTTCAATGTTTTCTGAGACAAAAAAAATAGTCGGTTTTTTTGAAACACTAATGTATATATACATATATACAAAAATTATTCTAAAAAAAAATAATTCTACGGGATTTGATTCCAAATTTCAATTAGCTTTACTCTAAGCTGCTAAAACTAATATAGTTTATACCACAAATGTTATTTTTAGTAGGAGATTTTGTGGTAGGGTGTTTTAATAATGTTTGACATCATTTGAAGGTTTGAAGTTTTCTATTATGACAAACGCAATAACAACTAAACAAAGTAATATCGATGAATATCTCCTGTTAGAGTCGCGATATTATTTGACATAAAGTCGTAAGAACATAACTTCCCTGAGGACTATATGCTTTCTCAATATGTCCTGACAGATATTCTGATAACCTGATAAGAAAAGGAATTCCCTTAGATGCCCACAACGGCTTACTGACGGTACGTGTTAGGACTTTCAACGCTAAAATTTACGTTGTAATCATGCTATGCCCACTTAGAGTTCTATTTACGTAGTATTTTTGCTCGCCCTTTTTTGCCATTTCAGAGAAAATAATATTAAGCGATTCCACGCAGATGAAATATGATATTACCATTGCTGATGTAACAAAATTTATCGCGACATCAAGTTAATTAGAAGAAAATTTCCTGATTATGGTTTCTCGTATATTTTTACTGTCTACGTACATAAAAAATTGTATAGATACAAGTTTTATAAAAATTGTGTAATTTTGTTGTAGCAGCCTTATCTAGTAACTAAGGTGAAATTGGATACAGGGTGGTGATAAAGTGTAAAACAAAATTCGTGATGCGTTATTTAACAATTAAATATAAAATGTTCGGAAATATCAGTTTTGTTTTTAAAATGCCATTTTCTGATTTGCAAAAAATATAATGACGTCATTGATTTAAATATTTTTTATTAAAATTCGTACATTCAACGTAAACATTTTGCATGGTGCATTTGATATTAGCTGGACTCATTTGCTCCATTTTAGCACGAATTCTTTGCCGCAAAGCTTCTAAATTTTTAAATCTATTGAAATAAATCTTTAATATTTTTAAATAACTCCACAGAAAACAATTTAAGGAAGTTAAATCCAGACAAAGCGGTGGCCACTGAAGTGGTCCGCACCACCTTGTCGATTGTCAAGGAAATATTACGTTAATATATCAACGGACCGCTACACCGAGTGAAGAAGGCGCCCCATTTTGCTGTAACCAAATATGCCAATGGAGAACGTCGCCACCTTCATGCTTAGGAAAAATAATAGCCAGCGCTAGGCACCAACTCAAACTGTACAAAATCTAAATGTGTACTTGGCGGCACTCAGGTTTTCATCGTAAAAGTCCCTAAATGGCGCCGTCTTATCCCTCCTACTCATTCAGTTTGTCTTGGCGTTGACTTTGAGAGTCTTGTGCACGAC
This sequence comes from Aromia moschata, assembly GCA_029963805.1. NCBI lineage: Eukaryota > Metazoa > Arthropoda > Insecta > Coleoptera > Cerambycidae > Aromia > Aromia moschata. The sequence continues at coordinate 186,987 of JAPWTK010000064.1, forward strand.
ATCTGCAAGTGTGGCCATGTACTGGTTCATGGAGGTAGTAGAAAAAAATGGCTTCATCAGAAAATATAATGTTACAATGTTACTCAAAAAATTTGAATTTTGTATATAGGGTAATATTAGTTCTTCACAAAACTGCAATTGACGATTTGAATAATCATCGTTCAACTCCTATACCAGTTACACTTTGTCTGGGTGACCGAGACTAACTTTAATCGAAACAAAATCCTGTCTGTTAAAATTTTTAGTGTATATGATACCTCGAAAATATGTTAAGACATTCATACTTGGAATGTACAATGCCGATGCACAAACATTAATGCACACTGACGACGACTGGCGATAATTTTGAGCTTAATCGGTTAAAGAGTTGCTCCCAACCCTTAAATAGCATTAATATACTTTTTCTTTGACTTGAAGGTAAATACAGTGTTTCTGAGTCTACAAATAATTCGCAAACGATACAAGCTATGCACTTTTAGTTGTTGCCTCGCTTAAATGTTGTCGAATGTTAAATTACTTAAGTACGTAGTTGTCATTAAAATTAATTATTAACGTAATTAAAATTAACCATTTCCTTTATTACTATATGTTTTTTCGGTTCTAATAAAATAATATACCAAATTTAAGGTCATAAACCTTCTTACTATATTTAATGTCCTCTTATGGTAGGGAAGATGAAAGGTAGCAAAACATATTCAACTTTTTGTTCAAAATTCTAATTGACTAAGCGTAGCTTATAACCTCCAGCTATTTAAGCTAAACATTTACATATTTGCAAATTTTATTATTACAAGGGCTTCCAATAAGTTAATACATTACACCATAAATGAGTTAGCCATAGACGTTGTATGTATGTTATTATCTATATAAAAAAGTTCGATAGACAATCAGACCGATTTTTCCCCAAAATTTCAAACTAAAACATAGCAATGTCTCAAATATATCAACTAAATCATAATGACTGGCTTGCATAGGTGGTGTTACATACTGTTCACTAATTCAGTTCTAACGAATCTTAGATGAAGGGTTCTAATATATCAGAAAGTCTAGGTATCTTTTAATTATTATCATATAGCCTGAAATTAAATATTTATACAATAAAAAAAATATTCTTTGTAGTAGATTAATCGTCATTTTTATTTAACTAAATATTTTCTCATGACTCTTTTAAGCTAACGTCATCTGAAAAGGTCTTAAAAGCACTTCTCTTAAAACTGATTAAGGAAATTAATGAGACATTTAGATAGCCACTCAAGTCCATTAGGCTGACAGGATAAAATTTCATTTTAGATTTGTAACATTTACTTTACCAGAATTTTTATAAGGAGTGCGTCTTTACCCGTTTCGGTTTTTAAAGAGACAATTTCAAATGCACGTAGATTTGGCGGATAAAGCAAAAAAAATATGGTACTTTTAAGAAACCTAAAAGTAAGCAACGTTAGTTTGACGAAAATGTTGATGTCAGTTCAGTCAGATGCTTAATGGAAAAGAACGTTGGAATCAGAAAAAAAAATATACTAAACACAATGAAAAATATATATTCCTTACTAATTAAAAAAAAACATATTTATAGCATTCGGCGATTTTTGCCATTCGGCCCCTATACCACCAACATTAAGAGAAATGATTCGTTTAAAACGGAAGATAGAAATTACCTAATTATCGCTATTCAGAACGAAAAATTGCTTACACCTATTAGATTCAACTCAACCAAAACAATCCATGTAAATTGTGGTAGGACTTAAGATACGAGTACATTAGATTATTATCTCATTCCTAAATCTAAAAATAAAATTGACTAAAGAATTGTGTAAAAGTGTTATCGCTCAAGTTGTGTCGTCGAAAGAAAATTGCTTTCAACATTAAAATATTGCGTTCAATGTATATGATAAATGTTTAATGATGTTATCACCGTCGCAACTGTCGGAACGTTGAGTCCAATTAGCTAAGGACATTAAGTCACTTGTTATCATCTACTTTTTACAACCTACTCATTATCCATCATATTTCTATAGCTTAGTGATTATTATCATTACACCTTCGAAAGCCTGAAAGGCAACAAGTTTTTTCGCTTAGCTGGTATGACTTCGCGAGTGTTAATAACACCTAACCTATTTCGTTTTCTCGTATTTAAAAACCTAGACATTGCATCTAAACTTGTTTTCGAAAATTTAAAAGTTCCCATTTCGATGTGAAGAAAACTCCCAAAAGCTAGTACTTAACATATTTCTTGGTAAAAAGGAGTAAAACGTTTTAAGTTATATACCTTGTCATAAAAACAATTTGTCGAACGTATACGTCTTGTAATATTTAAGAAGAATACTTTATTTGTGAAGTGATGCACATTAAGTGTTTTTAAATAAAACTCATCGTTGTTCAAAAAATTTCCGATTTCGCCAAAAGTGACTATAATTAGATTCTTTGGATCACCTTGTATATTATATATGCTTGTATTCGATTCTTCTCGTCAACCCAAGTCCAGCGATAATATTTTGTATATTTATATCTCAAAATCTTTGAGTTGTTTGAATGAATGAATTTTTCTTTTATTGTACATATTTCAAGAAATGTGCGTTAAATGGTTAAAAGAAATTGTATCTACATTATACATAAATAACTATATAAAAACTATATCTCTGTAGATTCAAGAAGACGAAAGGAATAGAAAAAAATAAAATATTTAGGGAGACAGGTAGAAAAAACTGATATAGTCACTGAATAGAATGGAAGGGAATGGAATGAAAGTAATAGACTCTTTCGGCGAAACCGGAAGTCGGATGTGACAACAGACGCTCTTGATAAATTTACATTCTCACCATTAATTATTTTTTGTATATTTTTTAACAATTCGTTGCACTAAAATTCGACAATAATTTTCCAAAGTCAGTTTTTTAAGAATATATTTTTAACAATAACAAATTCTGCATAACTTCAGCGTTTTATTTTCTTTCTAGCTCAAAAATAACCCAAAATATCGGTAATGAGACGTTAAAGTGGGACACAATGTACTGTTTCATTTATTTAATAAATGCACGTTTATTTTATTTTTATATAGGCGACGCCTATGGAAGTGAATTAAAATTTGTTATTTTAGTTATTATTCTGCAATTAAATTTGGTATAATGAATTATTAGTCGTTGTATTACAAAAAAAAAAAAACGCTGTCAATGAAATCAGTTCTTCCTCATCCAATGTTTTCACATTTAATTAGACTATATTGCTAAAAACATATTATATTCTTGAAAGTGTGATATTTGGAGGTGTGTAAATGAAGTAATGAGACTGATTTTTTTAAAATTGTTTTATTCGAATAGAATTACAATTCAGTATTGTCTCCTTCAAAAATAACTTCCTTGGGAAACCCACAGCGCAGGAAACGGTTCTTCCATTCCGCATAGCAGTACTGGAAGTCATACACTGGACTAACCTTCAGTTGGTCGGTTGCAGCCGTTTGAATGTTTTCTATGGTCCCAAAATCACGTCCTTGAGGTGATTTATCAATCCAGGGGAGAGAAAAAAGTCACAAGGACTCAAGTCAGGCGAATAAGGAGGCTGACGAGCCACAAGAATGTTTTTACTGGTTTATGTGTTTTTTGGGACCATTTTTGCGCAGATTTTTCTCACCTTCAATTCGCTAGTTAAAATCTGAAGAACGGTGGTGTGATTCAAATTTAACTTCTCACCGATCATTATTGTCGTCAACCGACGATCTGAACGCACAAGATACGGGATCTTGTGCGTTCTATCGACATTTTCATCGGTTTTTGAAGATGAAGGTCTTCCGCTGCGTGGTTCATCTTCGACTCTCTTCCTTCTAAGAATGCCTTAAACCACCGAAAAACCTGGGCTCTTGAAAAAACACTGTCTCCGTAGGCATATTGAAGTTTTGCAAAAGTATCCGTTGCGCTGTGTCCCAGTCTGAAGCAAAACCTGATAGCACACCGTTGCTCAAAATTATGTCTCTCATTTTTAAAACGCACTAGGAAAAACCGGTTTACGAAAACAGTCACAAACAACAAATTACTCTAACAAGTTTAAACTTGTACTGAAGGTGCATTACATGTTAACCTACCGCCCTTCCAAGTCCCGTCTCCTCAGTGTTGCTAGATCTGGCGCTCATCTCATTACTTAATTTACACACCTCGTATATGACATATATGACATATATGACTATTATTAACTTTAGGACTCATTTGACCTTTATGACCCATTTAACCTTTATTATGACTTATACGACCTCGATAACCTGAATGACCTTTATCCGTATGATCTGGATATGGGTATTGAAGTAAATAGTCAGATTAATTACTAAAAACATTAGTTAGTATTTTTAAAAGTGTTAAATTTGAGTATCACCTTTATGACCTTTTTAGTCTTAATAAACTACATGACCTTTATGACCCGATAGACCTCTCTGACCTATATGGCCTTTATAACTAATATGAACTTAATAACCATCACATTTATGATCTGTATGACCTTTATGATTCAGCTATAATCGCGTAGTGAGACTCATCATATGGTATGACTCATCATAGTCTAGGTCATATGACCTTTGTGACCAATATGACCAACATGACCTTAATGATCTTATGACTCAAAAGACCAATAGGGCCTTTATGACCAGTATGATCTTTAGGGCTAATATGACTTCTATAACCAATCTGAACTTCATGACCAATATGACCAACACGACAAATATGATTTTAATGACCGATATGACCTTTATGACCATTATCCTTCATGACCAGTATGACCTTTATGACCTATATGACCTTTATTAATAATATGATTTTCATGACCAATGTGACTTTTATCACCAATGTAACTTTTACGACCTGCGGAACCTTTATGACTCATTCGAAATTTTTAACTTTTATGATCTGTATGAATTTTATGATCTACATATATGACTTTTATAATCTTTGTCATGTTGGTCATAATCAATGTATTGGAAATGGCATAGTAGTAAAAATGAGAGTAGATGCTTTTTAATGTGATCTTTCAATTACTTTACCGCAAAAACCTATAAAACAAAACGTCACATGAATATCTTTCTTAATTTATATTCAAATAGAACACCCTTGCTCCCACCCTTAAGGTGGGCCAACAAATAACACCATCAACTAAATTAGATTAAATATATGATTTACCTTGGCCATTCATGTACGTTTTCACAAATTTTTAATAATTCCCTTACCCCTGGAGAGGAGGGAAAGCGGAGAGGAGTAGGATTTTTTTTAGAGCTTTGTTCACTTTGTGGTTACTAAAATTAATGTTAAAAAAGTTTATTCGACCTATTTTAAATTCAACCCCCTGAACCTCCCACCCTATTAACCCTGCAGTGGTCGCGTGGAGTACTATTGTACTCCAGCTGTGTTTATAACATTGTCCTTCTTTGGTTTGTTTTCTTTTGTTTGAGGGCGTGACTTTCCCTATCTTTCGCTTAGATGTTTAGGTACGTGTCTAGCTAAAAATAGCTTCAGTATGTCTTACACTGTTCGTATACACTTATGTAAATTGAGTATGTAATGATTTTTACTCTTTTTTAGCAATGTCAAGTAGGAAAAGAGTTAAGGTTAATGACCCAGAAACTGACGAGATATTGTTGCAGTGGTTAGAAGAATGTCCAGATGTAGACGAAGAGGTAGAATTGGGTTCCGATTTCGAAAATGAAATCGATGCTGTTGAGAAGAGCGACCACGATTCGGAAACGGACCAAGAAGCATCAGTCCGTAATAAAGTCCTTGAAAGAAATTAAGGCGTTAACTAATTGCTTGCACCAACATTAATAAAGTTATTACTATTAACCGTATTATAATATGATTAAATCCATTATCCATTCCAAACTCGTCACTGAAGAGAACCCAGTTAAACGTAAAGATTAAAGCGATTATTTGATTTTTGGTTATTTGTACTTGTTCCACATTTTCTGCCGATCACTGTATTTTATGGACCGATTTTAAATTAAAAAAAAAAACGTTCAAGTTTAAAAGTCAAAAGTATAAATTAGTAAAAAAAAGATATGCGAGGTGTCACTTTAAAAAAGAAAAGTGAGGGTGGTACTGCATGCGCAGCTCTATTTACGATACATATATATTATTTATCGGACCAATACTCTGCCTCCACTGAAATAACGAGCTTTAATTGCATTACTATATGCTTTTTATTATAGAAGTTTTAGCTCCTATAAATCATTTTGAGACACCTTGTATATATAAAAGTTAAACATTTGTTTTTTATCTCACATGGTATGACTGGAACATTCCTCATGTGAATCAATTATCTTCTGTATCCCCTTCGTTTGTAGCAAGCAATAATAGGGTCTATGTATATAACTGACGGCTTTTACGAAAATGATTATCGGAGACGATGTCTGTGGCGTACATGGAAGTTGACAAGTTGTTAGGAGGACGTTCAAATTTGATTACATCATTTACATGGGATATTTGTTTACTTGATTGCGAACGTGCCGTTATAACTGCAACAAAAAAGCCGAGACAGGGTCTGTAGAATTAGTGTTCTGTGCTTTTTATGTTTACGGCAAAAAATTGATTACAGTCACAATGGATAAAAAATCTTTTTTCTCAATTTTCGACCCCATAAAAGTATTAAAATTAAGCCTTAGTTTGTAAACATCAAATGTCCCATCTGGTTAATTTTTTTTTTGTTTACAACATTTTTACACCAAAATCGTAATAATAGCTAAAAAATATACAGAGGTTTTCTGGTTCTTAATGGGTTACACGTTATGTAAGCTAGACGGGAACTAAAAAAGGTCAATGTCAATAACTAAATGCCGAAGAAATTAAATGGCGGTTGTTTATTATGGTAATTATGTTTAAACTTGTTGCGACTTTTTGTTAACTGGTGTTATCTGTATTTAGGACCGCAAGGTAATTCTAGATTATATCAAAATCTTAGTTGATTTTGTTACATTGCTCTTGTACTAGGTGATCTTGTACTTGAAAAATCGATTTTTGTTTTGTTAAAATATATCTTACTATCGTAAAAATCACGTGGTAAAATCTCATGTACGCGAAAAATCTGTAAGGGCTCTAATTTCGAATGCAGTGTGGCCGAAGTGGATGCAGTCATCGAGAGCTATCATCGTTTTGAAAGGGTGCATGGTCTAATATACGTAGATTACATTGGCGATGGAGATTCAAAAAAGGCGTCACAAAAGCTAAGCAGTATGAAAATTTCATGATAACAAAGAACTATTGTATTGATCATGTAAGAAAGCGTCTGGGTACTTGGCTGCGTAACTTGAAAAAAACAAACAAAAGGTTTTGGTGGCAAAGCAAAGTTGATTGATAAGCTCATCGACAAATTTTCTATTTATTATGGACTACCTATACGCAGGAATTCTGTTTCTAAAAAAATAAGGAATGAATTGAGCGCCACGATATACCATAAACTGTCGACTGATGCCAAGCCGCAACACGATATATGCCCGACGGGAGAAGATTCGTGGCGTTCGTGGCAGAGAGCAAAATCTACCAATACTCTGGCAAATTATTGACATAAGCCAGCTCTTAATCTTGAAGTATTCAAGACCATCAAACCAGTATATGAAGAGTTGAGTAGTGACGCTTCTCATTCGGTGTATAGGCGGATATACTCAAAATAATAAATAATCTTTCAATGCCACCGTCTGGGCATTGGCTCTGAAATCAATTCAAAGTGGTAAAACAATACTAGATATAGCCACCCACGCACATCTCCATCGATATTTACAACGATGGAATAATGCAAATATTAGAGACCACGGGCATGAAAATTGGTCTAAAAAATGAAAATCAGCAGATTAGTATTTATGAATACAGGCGTATCTCTCTAGAATGATTTTGTCAAGGTATAACTCGCCATAATTCCTAAAAAGCTTTTTTTAGATGTGTAACACTTAAACTTAAAGATCAGCACAGGTCCCGGACGACCGGTAATGTAGCCAACAAAATATATTCAAGCTTGGTCCTTATCCATTTGACTTTTACGACACATTATTTACTAATATTGAATGCCTTGCGTCTCTATAATTTTCAAAGAAACTACTTTCATTAAAATATAATATTATATATTATATAATTATTATATATTATATTATTAAATATTATATAACATAGAATGTCAATTTGTATATACACCAAATTTACTATAATTTATATTTACAGAGTGACAATTCACTTATCACACAATATTATCCATCTATAATATGTTTGAAGAACCAACGCTACAATTTTCCGTAACGCTCTAGGTTTTGCTAGTATAAAAAGAAACTCGGTCAAGACTCGCAGTAGATTGTATAAGAGTGATTAACCTTAAAATGGTACTAAACTATGTTGTAGTTGGCTGTACAAAATTAATGAGCGCACACAAGATAAGAAATGTTAGAATTTTTGAGACGTGGCTCACACTCTCAAATTGGAAATATATCGATTGAATTTTACCTTTTCTTTAGTTTTTCTTTTCGCAAATTATATTTCTGATTTCATGCAGATGAATAGGTACCGATACATCTACTGGTATATCTAAAATGTTATGAAAAACACTACCGCATCACAAATACTCACAAAAAATGTGTATATGTGGTATTACCCATAAGTTCTGTGTATTCTGTGAAAACTTTTATTCCAAAAATGGCTGCCTCCGGGCAGATCTTGGAAATAAAATATTTGCGAAATTTTTTTTTTTCATAATCACCGAGTAAATAAATTTTTTTGTACACTTGTGTTTTTTGCAAAATTATTATTTTGCTTAAAGATACAACTGTTGTAAAATCTCACAGAAGAAATGTTGGGATGAAATAAAAATTCAAATTACCATAACTTTTACAGATCTCAAAATGTCAAGAAAATCACAAGTATAAAAAAAAGTATTTACTGGGTGATTATGGAAAAAAATATTTTGCAAGCCGTTTACAGGATCTGCCCGGAGGCAGTCATTTTTGGGAAACAAAAATTCGTTGAAAAAAGTTTTCCCTGAACAGTATTTGCCATTATAGCCTTCTACTTTGGTCTAGCAACCACCTCCTAAATTATGGTGTGGATCCCATACCTCCTTACGAAAATACGAGCATGTCAAATTCCATCGGCTGCCACTGTTTACTACTAACTTCAGGTACGCCATGACGCCATTCAGCAAGACACCCTAAAACTCCACAAGGTAGTATCGGAGTCGGCATGGGAATCGGTCTTCACCACTATTATAGCATTAGGATAGCCTATCTTAGGCTATCCTAATATACCCCATGGCATAGCTGAAGTTAGCAGAAAATGATAAATTTTATTGGTAAGATTCCAGAATATTTTTGAGTAACTAAAACAAATTGTTTTCGGATACAGATTTTATTTAGTTGGCATGTATATAAACTGTCTAATACATACTCTAATAAAAAGTCGATATTTTGTGTATTAATAATGTTTAAATTAAGTTTTTGGGATCGTTCTTCACAAATCTGATGTCAAAATTGAATTTAGCTTTTCAGTAATTTGCCCAGCTTGTTGGCAACTGTCATTATATCAAATTTCACTTCTGACCTCAAATTTGTGATCAGAGACCCCGAAAACTTAATATGCACCAAATATAGACACTTTACTTTTTCAGGAATTTTGATAGCTTGTTGACAGTTGCCATTATGCTAAATTTCAATTTTGTCATCAGACTCGTGGTCAGGGACACTGAAAACTCCAAAAAATAAATAATAAAATTTTGCTGAAAATTGCACCCCCTCAGATGGTTAAAGGGAGTTGTGGAGAAAAAATTTTCAGCCACTAAAATACTTAAATGATTTTAGGTCTTTTGACAACCATTTAAATAGCTGTAAAACCTGTAAGAAATTGGATAGATGAGAAGACTGTATTTACTAATGTACATTTATAAATTATTATCGCTGGTTAAGAAGAAGACTGTCACAAGTCGAAAAAGTATTATTTTAAGAAAACGCTGTTTAAAGATTTAACAGATTTAGCAAGTCATTAATATTGGTATTTAGCACTTTGTTTATTATTAGTATTATCGGATTAAGGTTTATTCTAGTGTTAAAAAACTATATCTACATTCGATTTTTACTTAAATTTATTATTTTATTTACTATTTTTTCCAAAAAAAAATTGGTTTTGTGACTGTTTTGACCAAAATTATATAGAACAAATTATTCTAAAAATTTTAATTCTCTTTTTTAATTTTAAAAATACATACAATATATCAGAACTTACCTTTAATGAAGACCGTTTTAATTTAGCTTGTGACACTCTTTAACAAAACTAAAGAAAACTGTAAAGGCACACTTAGAATGTGACGGTCTTTACTAAAATTTACGACACCCTTCCTGTAACAATTTGCGCGCAAAACTAATTAATACGGTCTTTCCTAAAATCCATTGTAAATATCCCACTTGTGCCATCTAGGCACAAGCCCCATCTAGGAGAAACTAGCCAAACTTAAGATGTGACTCTTTTACACATAAATGTACAGTTTATTTACAACCATTTTACAGAAAAAACAGGTTGTTTATGTTTTTTTGAGTTGTGACGGTCTTCTTCTTAACCAGCGTTACACACTTCATTTTCTGTGTGTCGTGTAATTTATACATTTGTAGATTACAAACAGAAAACATTAAATTGGTCAAAAATGTATTACATATAAACAGTAAGACGAAATTTACAATGTATTTAAATTATGTTTTAAAATAAAAAAATCAGGATAATTATAATATATTATGTGAAAAGCCAGTATATGAAACAGAAAACAAATATCGAGATAATAAATAAATATTAATAGTTTAAAAGTTATTAATTATTAGTTTTTAAACATATATAAATTTTCAAAATTTCAACTATCGAAGTACTTACGTCGATGGGATGAATCTATATTTTGTTAAGTAGAAAACCATTCTCCCCACGGGAAGCATTATGGCATTCTGTATATGTGTTTCGCACCTAGGGATGCCGGAATGGTTATTTCAAATTGTACAGCGAATCACAGCAAAGGTGCCAAATAGATACAAAATGCCGTAAAGCGCGAAACAATTGTACACAATGTTCTTTCATCCAGGGTGGCCCAGATACCACGATAGAAAATAAATGATTACTACGTAAAAAGACAACGGATAAATCAAGGAACATGATTTTATTTATTCAGAATATGACTGACATTTTCTAAGATTTTCTAAATGTTTGCCGTTACAACTACATTGGTATAGAACCGGTTTTGAAATTCTGTCAGTAGTGGATGAAGAATCTCAGATGTAACTGTAGCAATCTCACGTGTAATTGCTTCTTTGAGTTTCTCTAGTGAATTGGGAGCATCTTTATATACTCTGTCTTTAAGGTAGCTCTATTAAAATAAACACATGTATTAAGATCCGGACTGTAAGGAAGCCATTCAGTTCAGTGAATTTTCAGTGGGTGGTCGGCCTGATACCTCATGCCCAAACACTTGTATCCCAAAAACTTCCGGTTGTCTCAAATCTAGCCATTAACCTGAAACAAAAACGGATACCAGTAAGAATGAAACCGTGGGCCACCTGAAAAATACCAATGTCTGCCTTTTTAAAATGTCACTACTTACCGTGAAATGACCGCTTCACTAGAAGTTCATAATTTATCGAGTTACATTGTTGTATGTTTAAAAAGTCAGACTGATTAATTACTAAACATGTGTGATCCTCATTGTTGGAAACATATTGCGGTATATTGAAATTACCAATTATAACTACTTTATTATCATAGAGAAATTATAATTGTTCTCACATATCAAATAATAACTCAAATTCATTTACAGGTAAAGATGGAGGTATATACATAACAATAATATAAATAATGGTTGATCCAACAGCGCAGTTACAGCATACTGTATTAATAAAAGGGAAGTTATCGCTTATTACACTTGGAGTATATTGTTTGCATCTAATGGTATTCTTACAAGCCAAAAGTATACCTCCACCACATGACTGACCTGTTAAGTTTAGTCTACGATCGCTCTTGTAAACTTGATAGTCTGCTGGAAATAACTCAGAATTATTAATGTCATATTGCAACCATGTTTCACTAAATGCGATCCATCAAATTCGGCTTGAGATGTAGCACAAAATAACTCATGAGTTTTTGTTCTTAACCCATGAATGTTTTGGTAGGCGCATAAAATTTCCTATGGCTTGTTGGGCAATATTATTTTAAATCCTGTGACTGCAACTTAGGCACGATTTTAGGAGTGCCGTTAACATATTTGATTTTGGAAAGTGTTTTTTGAGATTCCTAAAGTGTTCTAGCTACCTAGGCGTACGATCAAATGTTACAGATACATGCTTATATGTTCTGTGGTTCTTTAAAGTCTTCGCATTCTTTATGATATTATGTACTAGATCTTCGTTAGGTAGAGTTATTCTAATAGGACGAATTTTCCCATTAGCAAATTTGCCTAATCAAACTGGTTTGACATCATGTGTGCTTGATGACGAAGACAACGCATCGAGAAGAGCAACTACAGCCTCATTATCCTTGTTTTTGCGTAATGATGCATCAGTATCATTTTGTTCTTCAATATTAAAGATTATTAAGTTATTTTTGCGACGATCTCTATCTCTAATTTCAGTGATTATATTTTCCATATCGTAGTTGTTCTGAGCCTTATTTTGTTCCTTAAGATGATTTATATCCTCTTGAAGGTTGAAATCATTTCCGTATTTCCTACAGTTTTTGCAGGCCCAGTCATAGCCTTTATTAGAGTTAATAACTCTGACTTCAGATGATGTTATGTCCACGCAGGTATTTTTAAATGATTTCTTGCATATATACAGAATTTAAGCATTAGATGAGCATCGAATGTTTTGTTACAGCAAGCACATACACGGTGGAGACTTTAACTGGAATATATTCACTAGCGGGGTGGTGAATGATTTTTCAAAAAAATTCCCGAGAGACGTCAACTTTTAAATGTATTTACATACATTCTGCAAGTAATATGAAAAAATATAGCCCTTCAGGGGTGGCTGAAACCACCCTCGACATGATTTTTTCAAATGCAACCCTATGGCTTGTGACCCCTCATTGTAAAGCTGTCCAATGCACTCCAACGCACTGATCAAAATTAATTTGATCAGTGCAGATTAATCAGACCAGATTAAAAATGATTAATTTTTAGTATGTTTGTAGGGTTGCATACAATTAAAACAATTTAAAAATTAAATTTATTTTCAACGTAACAATTGTTCAAAATGTGCACCATTCACTTGTTGGCAGCATCCCAGTCTGTGGTAGGTTTCGTCCCTTACATTATGCAACATTTGCGGTGTTATTTTTCCGATTTCCTCTCTTATCCTTTCCTGCAGATCTGCTATGTTGTTGGGTTTCTGAATGTAAACCCTACTTTTAAGATGTCCCCACAAAAAGAAATCCAGTGGCGTAAGATTTGGAGATCTTGCTGGCCACTCAATATTACCTCGCCTTCCAATCCACCTACCGGGATAAATTCTGCCCAGATACTGACGAACAATGGCAGCATAGTGTGGTGGGGCACCATCTTGCTGAAACTATAACCTCTCGTCGGTCAAGTTAGGGTTTAAGCACTGGCATTAGTTCGTGCTGGAGTAAACGCAAGTATCTTGCTTCATTAAGAGTGTCATCAAAGAAAAATGGTCCTACAATTCTATCTTGTATTATTCCGGCCCACACATTAGTTTTCTGTGGGCGCTGAGTATGAAGTTCCCTCATCCAATGGGGGTTCTCTTCAGCCCAGTAACGACAATTTTGGCGATTTACGTGCCCATTTAATGTAAAAGTAACCTCGTCAGAGAAAACTATCCACTCTAAAGATAACTGGTTTTGATCAATACAAGTCATCAATAAATCGCAAAATTCCACTCGTCGATCTGGATCATCTTCAAGTAGCTCTTGAACAGCTTGCATTTTATATGGGCGTTTTTTCTCATATTTAAGTATTTTTAAAAGTGTTTTGTGATTAAGATTACTATCACGGGCCAGTTGACGGGCTCCAATCACTCTGGAGTGATTTGATTTTCTTCTAGAGCAAGCAACAAATTCAACTTCGTGTCGTCATCAACAACATCCTGCCTCTTACTCGGTACATTCCTGACATGACCCATCTCTCGATATTGTGCCTCAATTTTACTAATGGTACCTTGATTTAGTGGGGGCAAGTCAGGATGCATTTCTCGAAACAAGCGAACAACTTCGCATTGAGTTCGCGCCCTATCACCATATCCAATCATCACCAAAATTTCGATTTTTAGTGATTCAGGTAAATAAGGCATTTTCACCAATTTGAAATAACACTTCGTTTCAAACTCTGAATACAGCATACAAACTAAATTACTCTTTGCGACCGTGTAAAAACACTAGCAAAAAATAACAAATATCAGTTGTGGCAAAAAATTGCTTGGAATTTTTTGTGGGGACATATGAAAAGTAAGGTTTACATTCCAAAACTAAACAACACACTTTTTGAGTACGACATTGTTGAGTTAAAAATAAATTAAACTATAAAATTACGTTTTAATTGTATGCAACCCTACAAACATACTAAAAATTAAAATTTGATCAGTGCGTTGGATTCCTCTTTCCACCAGCTTTACAATGAGGTGTCACAAGCCATAGGGTTGCATTTGAAAAAATCATGTCGAGGGTGGTTTCAGCCACCCCTGAAGGGCTATATTTTTCACATTACTTGCAAAATGTAGGTAAATACATTTAAAAGTTGACGTATCTCGGGAATTTTTTGAAAAATCATTCACCACCCCGCTAGCGAATATATTCCAGTTAAAGTCTCCACCGTGTATATCTGTAGACATGGTGCTACCCGCCGACGCTCGCGATGCGCCTCTGATCTATGCGAGTACTAGCAAACCTGCGCACTGATAGATAATTGGACACATAACATTTATCTATTTGTTAGGTTAATAGAACTACTAAATACCTTCAAATGGCTCAAAATTTCCAATATTTCAATAAACTTAGGTCCTCCACTATACTAAACCACCTCCACTATCACTATTATCATCCGAATTCAAATAAACTTATATCTTCCGACTAGACAGTGAAAACGTAAACATAGCACATAGGCGGCGGCGAATATATTAATATTCAAAACAATATTCAAAATTGGCCAAAAAAAATTTGGTGGATAAAAATCTCCTACTCTCTCTATAAGAATATCTTATTCTTCTTCGCCCCTATCCTGAGAAATGGGGGAGGGGGCTAGAATAAAATATAAGGAAAATATTACAAATTTGTTATTAATAATGCAAAATTAAATGTATTCTGTATATGAATTTCGCATTTCATGACATTTTGTACCTGAATTTGGCACCACTGCTCTGATTTGCTGCACAATTTGAAATAACAAATCACGCATTTTTCTATTCATCTCCAACATCAAAGTCCGAATATCAACTCAAATGGTAAAGTCTACTATTTTCCCGTTCGAAAAAAATTATCAAGTCAATTGTTAACTGAAATATTGCTGTCCTATAATAATACTCAATAGAAATGGCGTTAACTATTTTAATGCGGCAAAATCGCAGGGTTTCATTTAACTCGACATGCGCAGAAAGTTTATTTATTTATCTTCATTTTTTGTGGCCTGTCTAGATATTTTCAATGTTTTTAGTCATACTTTCTGCCAGTAAAGTTATTTTTGTTTTTGTTTTTTGTAAGTCTGATTCCATTTTATGTTTTATAATTTAATAATAAAATATTATAAGAAAAATAACCACCGGTTTGTACATAAATGTCAACACATTTAAAGAAAAAACATATATGTTTAAATATTACGGGTTATGGCACAAGCACAAAGCATTGGTTTCTGTTGAAACCGTTCATACATATATAATGTGTTCTTAATAATGTATCATCCAGTGTAAAAGTATAGAAACTGGGAAATCTGATAGTATGCCTTTTTAAAACTTTATTGAATTAATTACGTAATTGTATGCCTCAAAATAAAAATACCAGTACAAAGTAGAATCATTATTGAAACACAAATATTTGAAATTAACTGCGAAGAAAATGATACAGCCTTAAAAATGATTCATTTATATTAGGTATGATTTCTCTCACTTGGCCCGATAAATCTTACAGCATGATAAATGAATTTCGCTGACATAAATCAAGTCCGCTGATTTATTTTTGAAAGAAACATTCAACTTCACATATACATCAATATAGATTTTTTTCCTTCTGAAAAAGATGAGATGTAATCTCGTTGAGGCAAGTAAGTAGTATGTAGGTTAGTTAGTTACATTAATTTTCTTGGGTAGTAAGATCACTATTTTAAAAATGTTATGATACCATAGCAAATACGGTATGCCTAGTCTATTTAACTTCCCCATTCTCGTAGTGGAGTATGTTTTTTAAAAATTTGTATTGACTAAATGGGTCTAAATTTATGAAACGACGAGATTTTAAGTTTAAGCTTTTAAGTTTAAAACTATTTTCTGCGTTACCATTTATTTATCTCTTTTATCTTATGTTATTCAGAAATACATTAAGTGCGATAGAACATATCGACTTAGCAGAAAACGTATTTGTTGCTCCGTTGACAATTTGCATGTGTGACAATATTTATCGGATACATTCGACCATCATTGTGTATTAAAGGATCCGACAAACCAACGCGGAATATTCCTTGACGCTGCGAAATTTACGGACAATGACTTACGGAACTTAAATTTATCAAAATACATTGAAATATTTTTTCTAAAGTAGATTCCAGACCTCTATAGAATTACAAATAGTGTCCACTTTTTGGACAGGATTTTTTATAAATTCGTGTTTATCTGAAATATGATCTTTTATGTTTTATTTTTAGTCATAGTTTTCGAATTTCGCGAGTATATGATTTGTTGAAATGCATTTGTCCGATCCGGACAGATCCCTAATGATTATTAGATTAACAGAAATCGAAACTAGAACTGAGAAGAGACCCTCCAATTAAAGACAAAGAAGCTAAATGACTTGGGAAATTTATTCATTGCCAAATAATTACGGCTTGTTGTAGAGTTAATTGATCGGCTTTAATCATTTGCAATCCAATACAATCACTCTGCTATATTCTCTGCTCTGCCAATGTTAGTGCGGCTTTACATTAACATTTCGGTCGTGTATCTAACGCATCTCAATGTGGTTATCACGTACAAGTTAGTAAACGTTGATAAAGGAGATCTGGTGATTTCATGGCGACCGATCTATAATGTGGCTTCTAGGTAAGCTGCGCACTTTGACATAAACTACTCTTCTGCAGTTTAACTTCGTTACATTAAATCTTTTATTACTATGCTAGCCTTTATTCTTTGGTTTTAATTAGGTCTAGCTTATTACGGGATATATGCCTTAAAAGACAGGCATAATAGCAAATCAACTAATTTAAAAAATAATGATGTGTATATGGTCGTTACTAAATAAATTACTTATTTGATGGATGTATTAGTAGTTCTTACTCAAGATTTGTTATGGTTGGTGAAACAAGAATCGTTGTATTTATGACATATGTTTTTATAATATGTATGAAAACAGATTTGATGAAATATATATGCGAATATGCGAAAATAGTGGCATATCTCAAAATTTCCAAAAATAAAACTGTAGCATCAAATGGCCGCTTTACACGATCATAAATGAGCACAATTCAGGTTTTGTCACTGCGGCCAGGAGCAAAGCTACTGTCGGTGCACTGCACTGTGTACATGTAGAAATGTATATAAATTGTAATCATGTAAAGCGACTAAAACCGTAACTAATGTTACGCTATATACACTTTCTCGCAACAAGACTGGCATAAATTTAATAATTTTATATTCCGCACAATAACGAAAGTCATTATAAATCGCATATCCAAGCCGCACCAGTAATGGCACATTCTCGATTACAACAAACAATTCTTTATAAACGTATATCCAAAAACAAAATTGCCATCGTCGGCAAACTTTATATTCAACTTTATAGTTTAATAATATTGCCACAATCAAAATTACCAAAATTTATATATAAACTCAATTCACTCCAGTATCAGTATTATATTTATTGAGTTGTCTCACTATAGCCACCATTGAACGATATTACTTTGTGTACCAGTACATAGTACGTAGATATAGAAATATAGTATCACTGAAATTATTTTAAAATGTTAGTATTACCTAAATATGCCCAAAATGTTTTGAAATGCCGGGACTTAATATTTAAACGAAAAAAAGTTTATATGCTTTATAAAAGTTTCTATACAGCTATAGATAGCGCGAGATATTAACTTGAATGGACCACTTATGTACAATAATGAGATCTACATTGGATTATACAGTGCGTCCATAAAGTGACGCATAAATTCATTATTAGCTAAATGAACAATATTATTGAAAATTCCCGAGACAGGTCAATTTTTGATTGCGATTTACTATTTTGTCACATAATAATTTAATATACAGGGTGTCCCACCTTCGAGTAATGACGCCACCACCGATTTTTTTAAATGGAATACTACATTTTTTTTCAAGTTTCGGATGACCCTGGCCGAGCTGAGTCCAAAAAATGTATCACAAGTTGCTTCTATCTATTACAGGGTGGACAACAATACATAAAGTGTTTATGAAAAATTTCATTAGAAAGTTATACGTTTCTGTATTTTTAGAAAAGTCACAATAAATGCTCAAATTGTTCTCCGTTGACTGCTAAACAATGACCGAATCGGGCAATACATTCGCTTCTGACATTTTGTAACATAGCAGGTGTTATGTTTAACGTTTCTTGCCTGATTCGATCTTTGAGCTCACGGATGTTCTCGGGTCTATTAGTATAAACTTTAGATTTCAAATAACCCCCATAAAAAAGAAATCTAGTGGAGTAAGATCAGGTGATCTAGGGGGCCATTCCACTGATCCTCTTCTTCCTATCCACCGATCTGGAAAGGTTCTGTGTAAAAACTCGCGCACAGCTATAGCAAAATGTGGTGGTGCACCATCCTGTTGAAACCAAATTCTGCCGTCTAAAGTATTGGCTATTTCAATATCAGGGAAATAGCCGGGTCAAGTCAGGAATTAATGTATATTGTAAAAAATTCAGATACAATGCTCCTGTCAAATTTTCATCAAAAAAGTATGGACCAACAATTCTATTTCTCACAATACCAGCCCACACATTGACCTTTTGTGGATGTTGCGTATGGTATTCTTGCATCCAGTGTGGATTTTCCTGAGACCAGTAGCGGGTGTTTTGCCGATTAACATGCCCGTTCAAAAAAACGTTGCCTCGTCAGAAAATAAAATATTAGCAATGAAACCGTTATTTTGATTATTGTGGTCCATCATGTACTCGCAGAATTCAGTTCTTCGGTCAAAGTCGTCTTCAGCCAATTCATGGATGAGGCGTACTCTATAGGGATGGTATTTTACCTTTTTAAAAATATTCGATACTGAAGACTTTCCAATATTCAAATCCCTAGATACTTGCCGTACTGTACAATGTGGATTTTCTAGTGCCGACAAAATTACGTCTTGTTGAACATTTTCATTAATTTTAGGTCTACCTTGCCTTGGTGCATCCCTCACGTGTCCTAATTCTCTGTATTTTCGCTCTATTCTGCTTACTGTAGATTGTGAAACAGGTTCACGATCTGGGTGCATTTCATGGAATAATCTACACACCTCTTTGTTGAGTCCGCATTCTGTCGCCAACACCAATCATCATTAGAATTTCAATCCTATCCCTTTCATTTAAAGGCATTTTCAACAAAACGTTTTAAATAAATTAGATTTAGGTTTCACTTAAAGTACCTACTTTGAAGCGTTAACAATACAAAAGTGAACTCTAAATAGCCGTTTTTAATATGGCAAAAAATGACAATGACAATCAAAAAACAAATGACAAAAAAAATAACGAACCACGTATCGCGCCTCGCGTCATTCGCGCGTCTTGTCCAAACTGGTGTTTATTAAAGTAGTTGTATTTTTGTATCACAATAACGTTAATTTAATTTTTTTTAGTGCGTTTAATCAGCAATACATAATTTGTAATTTTTGTACTGTTGTCCACCCTGTAATAGATAGAAGCAACTTGTGATACATTTTTGGACTCAGCTCGGCCAGGGTCATCCGAAAATTGAAAAAAAAATGTAGTGTTCCATTTAAAAAAATCGGTGGTGGCGTCATTACTCGAAGGTGGGACACCCTGTATATTAAATTAGTATGTGACAAAATAGTAAATCGCAATCAAAAATTGACCTGTCTCGGGAATTTTCAATAATATTGTTCATTTAGCTAATAATGAATTTATGCGTCACTTTATGGACGCACTGTATAGTCAGTTCCAGTTATGTTCAACGTATAAGTACGAAACCATACGTTTACATTACGAATACAACGTAATCGAAACCATACATTTATTTTAATTTTACTAAAGATGTTCTTGGTTGCACTATGCGAAGGGGAGTCGGATTTTATCTTAACGTGAAAGAAATATGTGCACCTGTCGTTTTATATACATATCTTTGAGGTGGAAGAATCAGAGATCTCATTCCTAAGTCTCTATTCTTATTTTCACTTCACATCCATTTCACATCTACATTCCATATCTATTTCCAGTACAGGTTATCTTGATCATATAGGTCACATGGCTCACAAAAGTTATATGTGTAACCCATAAAAATCGTATTGGCCATAAAGGCGATAAAGGTAATAAAAATATTAAAGGCGATGTTGGGTCACACAAAGTTCATATAGATCTTAAAGGTCACATATGTAGGTGATAAATGTCATATAGGTCATAAAGGTTATATTCCTGTAAGTCATATTGATACGTATTTCAACAACACATTTACTTAATTTTATTATTTAAATGCCTTAAAAAATTAAAAGTTGGTGATTCAGTGTGAAGAATTCTTACATACCTACAAGATAAGATGTCTAATAACGAAGATAACAGCTTCCTTTTTAAGTTCTCAGAGTTTTATTGTGAACGTGTAAGCATCTTTTATCAAAATCAACAGGAAGTTCCATTTAAAAAAAAAAAAAATAACTTGTTTATATCTCCTACGTATAAGTTTTAGTAAAACCGTTATGCTATTTGGCTACTACATAAAAAACCATCTGACACGTTTTTATTCTTTTTCAATCGATCAAAAAAAAAAAAAAATAAGGGGTGAGATTGATTTTTATAACTGACCCTGTACATCAATTGACACTAAGAAACTCTATAATAATATCAGATATATATTCATATATCTAGTAAATTTCTTATTGATCGTTTCTCACCTCTATATTAACTATGCACACATCCACGCTCCTAATATATATTTTATTTATCTCTACAGGATCTTCCGCTCAACAGTGCGTTACGTGCTAATTTCCATATAAAATATGTTTTCTTGTTGGCCGCCGCGACCTAGTCGCCAACTGCGTGTGAGGCCTAAACCTCTTAAACTTCTCAAATTCGTTCACAACTGGCCCAAAAAAAGCGTTAATTCAAAGAAAAACATCACTTCATTTCTCTCTTCTTAGATTAAGATCCATCGGCTCAGCGGTCTCAAATAAGTGTCGATTAAGACGCAGCGGTTTTAAGACAGAACAGAAACCTTAAGTAAACTTCATATCAAAATATAATCAGCGACCTAAGAACTCGAATTATTGATGCAATGTTGTCAATAAGAAGTGAAGTATTTGTGAATATGTGATGCGGTCTGTGAAAAGGTACCAGATGTCGGAAAAGTTAATTTTGCTCTACAGCCCAAAACGCAGTTTCAAGTCGAAAAATATATCGCCCATACTAGCGATACAAATATATATATATATATATATATATATATATATATAAGAACTGAGTATATGTAGTTTTGAGGGAAGAACGTATGGGTTATAATAAATTTTACATATTGAAACTTTACCTGCCTTCAGTTCGACCTATATTAACGCAAGAGACTTATTTTTTTTTAATGAAGCGAAATTTATGCTCTATCGAAATCTGACCCCCACCCGAAAACAGTTTTTCCGACATCTGGTACCTTTTCACAGACCGCATCACATATATTGAGATTTTCGTTGGTCAGATTAGACCTGGGACTGCAATGATATGAACATGGAAATATACACGATGAATGAAATATTGCTGCTATTGGAAAAGAAAATATATTAAATATAATATAAAATTAATAACATGATAAGTTTTCATTAAATGTGAAAGAAATAATTTTCATTATTTAGAAATATATCAAAATCTGCAAGAGACCAAATAAATCTAAGTTCTCCGTTCTGTTCAAATTTAGTACAACGGGAAGACAGATAAAGCTAAATCCATGAGCTTACCAAATAAAGAGATATTTAATATGATTTAATGCAATCTGGACAAAAATAATTTGAGTGTTTCTTATAAGTACGTCCTTTACAATTGTTTCACAAAATATTTGTCTTTTTGTCATTGCTTGACGTAAATGAGAATAATGTTCTTGACCTTATTGGATTTTTTCAGCTTAGTTACTCTTTGTAAGTGTAACAAGAAAAGAAAAATAATTTCGGGTCAAGTAGACCCGAATAGGACAGCAGGATTAAGCATCCCTCTAGACAATAACTGAGGTGTTCATGGTGAGCCGCTTCGAACACTGGATATCTTTTCACATAGACTAAACGAGTTATAAAATTTAGATGAGGGTGATAGAGTTAGGACATGAATACATAATTTATCAAAACGATTTTCCAACGGAATTCATAATATCTAAACAAATGTGCCAAACAAAACAAATTAACCGCAAGAATTAGTAATCAAATATATGGAACTTTTATTGAAGTCAGGGACTAATTTGATTCAAAACTTTCATAACTAGTGTACCTGGATTGCACGTAAAGGTCCTCTGAACAATAAATTTTAATTATCCAAGGAAAAGCTCGTATTTTGTTTTCAGTTAACGCAATCTATTTCGTAATAAATTGTGCTGATATGAGTTAGTGTTCTACTTTCAAAATATTTTCAGAATTCTACTACACTCACTAAGTATATTCATTTTCGTTTTAATGTAGAAAACTAGGTCATGCCGTAAAGGCAACTGTTGACAGTAATGAACACAAACATTATAAGATGCCATAAGTATAAAAATAATAAACTACTCGTCAAAATTAGGTTACTTTTTGATTAGCGCCATTTGCTTTCTATTCGAACTAGACCTGCGGTTTCTAAATTTCGGTAGCGTAGGGTTAGTTTTATGCGCCGAATTCGCTACACTGTGACTTAAATAGTTTGTCGTCCACGCTCCAAAAACCAACCCCATGCCGAAATATGAATTCACAAGATTCTGGCGGCAATTCAAAGACCTATAGGATATGCGCACCGCCACGCGCCGCACTGTGGGCTAAACGGCCGATCTGAGAGTGCAAAAGTGAAAATTCCAAAGTCTAAATTGTTTGTATGTATTCACTAATACACTCGTGTTTACAATGACACTTCATTGTAAACACGAGTGTTTCTCGGAATCATAACAAGGATCCCCACCTCTGTGGGATGTATAGAGACATCCAAAAAAAAAAAAAACGCCATCAAAGTTGGCCGAGAAAAAAAAGACGAATTTCTATTTTTAATCGAATTTATAACCTTATTTACTTCTCAAGACTATCATAATATGACAGCCATTGTTTATTTTACAAATTGTAATAGTCACTTGTCAAAAGTTTGACATAACCGAAAAGCTTATACATGACCGCTATTTCCGTCTCTCTCGTTCATAGCCAGAGTTGATGACGTTTTTCTTTGTTTGTCTATATTATTTACAGGTATATTTAAAAGTTTAATCTGGTAGTGAACGTTGCAATTTTTTATGTTGTTTTCCTTTCGCAGTTAAAATTCTATCGGTGTTTAACAAAGGTTAAGGTGATTTTATTTACTATGGCAGCATTTAACATACGACAATATTTTTGTTATTCTTTTCTTTATTCATTTTTATAAACGATTTATGCAAATATTGTCTCGTTCGCCCGTAGGTCTCGTCTAGAAGGTCTCGTAATTAACAGAAATTACATGTAACAACATGTCATTCACACATCATGTCAGCTTATTAACAACTTTATGTTTTTAACACACCCATTCCTGGATGCCGATGAAGTCACCTGATTGCTGAACTGCGATATAATAAGATGTGAAAGAAAGCAACAAGTCTCGATGTGTTAGTTTGTACTTTAAGCCGATTTTTGAGAACATTTACATATAGAGACTATAGTCATAGACACATGCCCTTCAATTGGAAGTAATTTTAAGTAGTTTTATTCGTAAAATATTTATATTTGAATAAGATTTTGTTTAGAGCTGTCATATAATCTTTGGTAAACGAATATCTTGGACAAATATATTCGTGAAGTGCCAGAGGACTTTATGAAATTATTGAATGTAACCTCAAAAAGTTTTATTTCAAAATTGTTTTCGAAATGGACAGACAGTAAAAGAAATTTCGAAAAGTGTGTTTTTAAAAAAACAAAAACTCTCAGTGGCTTAAGTGACTCTGTACTGTGTTTGACTAGTCAATATCTCACTCAACGTAAGAAATCAAATTCAGGCAGAGCAAAAATAAACATGCAAATCTACATATATACAGAGTTAGATTCCATCATTTGACAAGTTTATTATAGAAATTAGAAAATAGTTCTTCAGACAAACATTATATATTTTTGTATGAATTTTTATAACACGATATGAAAAAAAAATAATTGAACATCAGAAACTATAAAACGGAACCAACATTTTTTTTTAACGGAACATCCTACATACGTATATATTATTGCATTATTGAAATAAAAAAAAGGTTTCTCAGACAAAAAATTGTAGATTTTTGCATCTATTTTTATAACATGATATGAGAAAAAAACAATTGAACATCAGAAACCAAAAAATTGAACAAAAGTTCTTTATTTTTTTAATGGATCACTGTATATTATTACATGTTTTGAAAATGTTTCCCTTTTCTGAAATATATAACATGTCTGTATTTGTCAGAAAGTCGAGATATATTATATTTAAACTAGACTACACTAGAAAATATAGGAGAAAATCAGGATTTTTCTATAACTTGCCCAGACAAGACAGTGACTTCATAAAAATTCAACTACTTATACATAGTCTATCTCACCTACTATTGTAACGTTTTGTCTACTTAGGGTTCGTTATGTGTGAAAAATCAAATTACTTACTTTTAACAAACACAATTTATTTAAAGAAAATACGAAGATACGAAAATACGAATTAAGCCATTAAATTAACACTAACTAATTTATTTATGTACAATTTATATTCGAATGTTTTACGAAGCTCGCGACGATTTATTTCAAAGACTAAAACTGGTTTACTGCTATTGCGGGTTTACAGTCAGCAACGAAAGTTGCCATACACCCATTTTTTGGAGGTTGCTTATATTCGGATAATTTTTGTACTACAGTATTGATTGGTTTTTGCTTCTGGTTAGATT
The DNA here is from genome assembly GCA_029963805.1 of Aromia moschata. Taxonomy (NCBI): domain Eukaryota; kingdom Metazoa; phylum Arthropoda; class Insecta; order Coleoptera; family Cerambycidae; genus Aromia; species Aromia moschata. Next base: position 212,427 of record JAPWTK010000064.1, read on the forward strand.
ACAGCTTGTGAAATTCTGAGTTGAATAAGCCCAAATTGAAGGGGATATGTCGATTTTGTAAAAATATATCGTTAAAAAATAAAATTGCGGTGTTTTCAAAGAACATGAATAATTCTGAAAATATTAAATCCAGTCCAATGTTCTTAGATTCAGATTAAAGGGAAATATTCAGAGTATCTATCTAACTAACTGAGCCATTCGGGAACATTTTTGCATAGACATAAAGATTTATAAATTTGAACCAAAAATATCATAAACATTCAAAAAAGCCCTGTACGCCACATACAATTTTTAAAAAAAATTAACAGATTAATATTCCTCTAGAACCCGTAGTTAGTAAAATTTTATGAACAGTGATTTTTATGATAACTATAGCAAGGATGGTAGAATTTTAAGTTTATGGTGTTTTTGGTTCAAATTTAGGACTTTGTCCACTTTTTTAGACATTTGTCCGAAGTATTTTTGTCCACTAAACACGGATCTGGTATCAGAATTGCACCATCTTTCTTCAGTATTCAGCAAAGTCCTGAAGACTTTCATTTTTCTGTTTTTTTTTCAAGATTTTTCAGCATTTTGCTGAAGATTGAAGGGTAATGGAGCAATTCTGACACCAGATTCGTGTTCAGTGGAAAACAATACTTCGGAAACCATATATCGCATGTACGTTTCAGATAACTTTTTTCTTTTTGTCTGGCGGTGTTATTTGCCCCTATGAAACTATGCTTATTACATATATAAATACAAATAAGATTGCCACTGTGTAGCTGCGCAGTATTTCGGCAATGACAACAATATTTCGAAGATAAAGACACTTATTTATGAACAACAGATGGCGAACGACGAATAACAATCGCCGACAGAAATAAAAGTATCAAAAATACATACATATGTATATCATTATCATAACATTTGACGGATTATTAAAAGATAATTATTTTTACGCGACTATACGAAGAAGGCTAAGTATTGGTGTAGTTAAGAATTATCTAAAAGCGGGAAAAGTGAAAAAGCAAAATAGTGACGAATAGTACACCACTGCATAGAATTTACAATATTTGTAGAAATATATATACTGTCGGAATATATTGAATTGTTTGCGAATTATCTATAGGCAAAGAGAAAGTGTATTACCTCAATTTACCCTCAAAACCTTAACCAATCAAGCTCAAAATCTATAACCAAGGTCAAATTTCGATACAATATCTTCCATACAATCCTCTATACTATACGAAAGCTCCAAATTTATCACGGTATATAAGTGTTTAAATAAAGTTGATGTCTTAAAACATTCCCGTGTTATCGTGTACACAAAAAAAGGTTAACAGACAGCATTTTTTTGAATCTCAAAATCTCGTCGTTTTAAAAACTGTTGGGCCTCTTTAGACAATAAAACCTGTTTAATAACTGTCCAACGATGCTTTACTTAAACTCCAGCATGCGAATATGGGAATAATTAGAGAAATAGGTATGTCGTAGAAAATGAAAATGTCTAAATATGAAAACTGATGTAAATAACGACCACCAACCAAGTTTTGAAAAGTTTATTTTATGTATTTTTCAAGTAAATTTTTGTATGCATGTTTTTTTAAATTTTAAAAAGATATATTCAAAGTCTTATTTCCATGAAGTTTGAGATAATCTCTCACTCACAGTATCCATTTTATATTAAATTAACTTTCTTTACTAATATTACCTCAATCCTACAACTGGTTTATAAAAATCTGTTAGGGTTGATAAATATTGGCCCTTCCATTGCGATAAAATGAATAAAGTATATTCGACCTATCAGAGGCATGCTTATGACATTAGGGAGTCCATTACTTTGATTGACTTTTTACGATATCGAAAAAAGAAAGAACTTCCAAGATTTCGTATTAAGATTATAAAAATTTAAAAAGTAAAAATGGTTTCGGCCCAATCTAAATCGATCTGAGGCCGTTACACACAGGAGAGAAAGTTATAATGTTTATTGAAAAAGTAAAAGCTGCTTTACTGTGGATGTCTTCGACGGTGGCTCATAGAATAGGATTTCAGTTCGATTAATTTCTTTTCTGTGAAGAGAGAGTTTATTTTCTTTACAGCATATGTTTCAACGAGTTTATTTTTTTATGTTACTATCTGGAATGAAGTTTTAAGCGTAGACGATGTTGAATACACCATTTAACTAGAAAACATGTTTTTTTTTACAAAGCAACAATGTTGTATATGGTATACAACATTGTGAGACTCTTTTTGTACATGAATATTTTGTCTTCGGGAAAGTTGCATGACGCATGCCTAATTCCATTGATTCTAATGTATGCAGCAGTCCACGTGGTGTTTTGTAATACGGATGCCAGAGCAGCTTTTTAGTTGTCAGGACTAATAAAAAGAGAAAATAAGGCGTCGATGGTAGAAAAACTGTTCTTGAGAAGTGTCGATACACAATCTCAATTATTTGAGATTCTGTTAGTTATTAGCTAACGACAAAGTACTGCTTACATTTTTTTTTCAGAAATATGTATTTCCCAATGAATTTAATTACCTCCTTGAAAATGTATCTCACAATCAAATGTATTGCCTAGTTCAGACTGACCATCTAACTTCGATCTGTTATTCTTGTATACAACGTTAGCCAATGCACAACTTCCATACTAGGAAGCCACGTTTGTCAAATCTGTCTCATTAATTAGGGAATGGGGACAAAGAACATTATCCACTGATAAATAAATATTGTTGTGGGCGGGGCCACCATGAAGGGTGTAATATTATTAGTCTGCAGCCCCTCCCTCTCATGAATGAATTACTTACATCGACTTCCCGACGGAAGATCTGACTTTGCCAACATTGTTCATATGTATTCCACAAAATATCTTATTTTCTCTTTTATAAACTCACTGGGTTTCTCCTGGATCCACTACATCTCGCATTGCTTTCAAAACTGTTTTCTTTTCGATACTACTTCGACGGGACCAACACCGCTCAACAATTTAAATTTACGCCATGCAACATCTGGAGATATAAAAAAAAATAGGGGTTCCGCAGCTAATTTTGAAGATAACCTCAAAAAACTGTCGAAAACGACATGTTTCGGTTGTAAAAAGCTTGAGAAGACCAAAAAAATGCCCACAAAAAAGTGTATGTTTCTGGGATGGAGACTAACTTTTTTTTATGTAACTACTTTTTCTTATGTATTTTGTGCCGCTAAATCCGAATTCGTCATAAAAAATAGGGGTTCCCCAGATAATTTTGAAGATAACGTCAAAAAATTGTCGAAAACGACGTGTTTCGGTGGTAAAAGCTTGAGAAGAACAAAAAAAAAAACATTTGCTTCACATCAAAAACACTTTGTTTCTACGTATTTTGGCCTGCTGAATCCCTCGTACCTCCCCAGGCCTAAGTACGAGGGCTTTCCAACTTTGACGAGGACAGTGTCAACTCGTCGTCGGACACACTACGGCAGCATCCTCGCGTTCTAGCGTTCCCCTGCAGGACAGCGCGCCTCGCTGGCTTCGTTACCACGAAAGATTGGAAGCGAATCATTCTACACATCCCTTTCGGGCAGTTGTCATCGTTCCAATGTCTTCCGTGGAAGCAGGATCAGAGTGTACATATACAGAATTTGGTAAATAAGTTTTAAAGTTACTAAGTAACAGAAATAATGTACACGAGATAACACTACAAAGACGTGACGTGCATGAGATTTTTTCCATTTGAAGATTCAAGCCCTTTTCAGATACTTAATTTTTGTTTACATTGACTTTCTTATCACCAAATTGAACTCAACATAATATCTATTCGAATATTCCCAGATTTCCGCTCTCAGAGATACAACAATCTTCAGATTTGTCTTCAGCTTGCTGTTGTTTCAAGTTATTTTCGTAGTCTGAATTCCAGAAAGTCAAATGCAAGTATGTTCATGTGATTACTAAGAGTTTCCACTTAGTCTTGATTTTAGACTGATTCAATCCACGTTATTCAAGATTTTACTGTTAAAAACGCAATTTTTACATATTCTTAAGGATGATCTTTGAAATTCACTAGTTAAACCAAATTTTTCATACCACATTCGGGTTTAAGAAATTAAGATACATAGGAATACGGTATTTTTTATGTGACACGAATCATATTCCCATTTCTTTCAAGCTTTTATTACAAAAAACGTCATTTTCAGCAGTTTTTTTGAGGTTATCTCCAAAATCCGTTGGTCAAACCTCTTTTTTCATAGCAAATTCGGATTCAGCAGGCCAAAATACGTAGAAACAAAGTGTTTTTGATGTGAAGCAAATATTTTTTTGTTCTCAAGCTTTTACCACCGAAACACGTCGTTTTCGACAGTTTTTTTGAGGTTATCTTCAAAATTAGCTGTGGAACCCCTGTTTTGTTGTGACGAATTCGGATTCAGCGGCACAAAATACATAAGAAAAAGTTAGTCTCCATCCCAGAACCAGACACTTTTTTTTGTGGGCCTGTGTTATCTACCTAACAAACATCAATGTTTTTAAATGTAATAACCTTATATTTTTATTATTCTGAAAGAACTCTTGCCCTTGATCTCTAATTCAATTCTAAATGAATGCATGAACAAGCATTCTAAAATGAATGCTTTATTGACATTTACATATATATACTGACAGCCAATTATTTCAATTTAAAGTTGAATAATTATATTGGAATATAGGGCTCAATATTTCTAAAATCAAATATCTACAAACGTACGCATATTGTGTTTTTATGTTTATAAATATGTACTCTTGTGTTATTCTAAAAGACGTAATTTGTCGACGGTTCTTTTTACATAGGAAATGTCTGTCGATATTCGTCCTAAACTCTTAACGTTTTGCTGTTATGTGAATAAAATATTCTTAATATGTCAAACCGCAATATATTTCGAGCAAGATGAACTTGTTCTGGTTTTTCAGAGTAATAAAAATAGTACTTATTTATACCTAATTGTCGAAACGCAATATAATGTAGATACTTTTTTTCATGACAACCTGTTTAGATAAAGGTTAATAAAGCACATATTTCTGAAATCAGGGAAAAGAGTTCCTACAGAAAAGTTAATAGTTGTGTTTCGTTTTGTAAATGTCCAATCTTTCGATGTCCAATTGTTATGATGTTAAAATAATTTACTAATACCCTTATATAAGAAGTTTCTCTATCTGGTATAATAAACTCTACAGATAGAAGTCAAAATATGAACGAAAACCCTGTTCATCATTATACTTTCGGGGATGTTACACACCTCAAATAAAGGCATCTTACTTCTGGTACCTATACCCGGAAGTGCCTCTAGTCTACTCATTTTTATGCCATATTTTGTTTTTACTCACTAATTTAAGGTCACTTTAAATAACCATTGCGTTTCTCTAAAATAAACGGTTTTCGCGATACATATATCAATTTAATCAATCAAAAAAATCTAAAATTAATAACCCTCGTTGTGCTAAAACCTAATGATTGAGTTTTTTACAACATAATTAAGAAAGACAAAGCTTACTTTTAAATATACTACATAAATGCCAAAATGTGCACGGTGCTCAAAAAAACCTATTTAGTCATACTAATTTTGTTTGGGTTTAGGGTAGTTTTGAAGGATTAAATAAATAAACAATAAAATTTTAGTTTAGAATTTAATTCACAAATATTCAAGAATCAGCTCTTATATTAAGTGTTCAAAATATGTTCCATCTACTTCCTGACAATAAAAAATTCTATTGCTAAACTCTTGTCGTTTCTGTTCAAATGTGACAGCGGAAATTGCTCTACATTCTTCAACAATTCGTTGTTTTAAAACGTCAATACTTTCAGGTTCTGTAGCGTTAACCTTATATTTAAGATACTCCCACAGAAAAAGTCTCAAGGTGTGTCCGGTCCGGTGACCGAGCTGGCCCTTCTATCGGACCTCGTCGTCCGATCCATCTACCATGATATTCCTCATCAAGATAACGTCTTAATGCACCATAGTAGTGTGTAGGAGCACCTTATTGTTATGAAATTAATAGCCGGGCAAAGAAAAGGGAAGAAAGTAAGGACCTAATTGAAGGATAGAATAAGACGAATGTATTTGCCACACATATCATGGCGGCACTTCACTTGGCGTAGCGTATTCGTATATTTGTTGTATTTGCCCAAAAACGGCGATGTGTAGAAGCTATTCGCTATATTTGCTTTATTTCTACAAATAACGCGAATAGCACTAACAGCAAATACGCGTTTCCGTCCACTTGTCGGTTTTCAATCGCACATCAAAGAAGTCAAATAAGGCGAATATTTGCGGTAACCGTCCACACTTGGTTCCACCAGCACCGTGTACGTCATGGTCTTTTAGTAACTTTGTACTTATGTAGATTTAACATATATTGGTAATAAGAAGCATTCAGGTAATAAGCTGCTGTCGTAGTCAACACGTCCGTCACTGTATTCACTGGTTCTAAATATTCAAACATATTTGGCATATTTGAGTATTTTGATATATGTGTGGATGGCATGTTTGGAATGTTTGAGAATACATCAAATATTTGGACAAATACAGCGATACTCAAACTCAAATACGCTACGCCAAGTGAAGTGCCACCATCAGGCATGTCCCACTTTGCGGACGGATCAGTGATCACGTGATGAAGCCAAGGACTGCAGTGGGGGGTAGTTCTCTTTGATTTGTGTAACATCTCAGTACCGTCTGCGTCTCATTTACTGAATGTCTCTCGGGAGTAAAATTCATTTCACGCATGCTATAAAAAATCCATTGGAATCTCTGACGGTCTATGAGATATGGGTGCAATACCTCGTGTATTGTATGTCACAATAATTATAATTACGAATATGACCGATTTTCTCAAAAGACGAGTTTTTCCAACTTTACTTTTTTAATTTCAGGTACAACAATTCGACAGCAGACGAAAAGTTGGCGAGCAGAACACAAAGCAGCGAGAACTCTTGGTATTATAATGGGAGCATTTCTTTTGTGTTGGCTTCCGTTTTTTCTGTGGTAAGAAGTAATAATTATAATATTTCCTCGTATACATTGTTTAAAAAGGGTAATATAGTATATAACGTCGATATGTTTGTTCAAATAGTTTATATAAGATTTTTTTAAGGAATATTTATTTTCCGCTATTATGTGGGGAAAAATAAATTAAATAAACCATAAATTGTTAGAAAGAATAACATTTCTCTATAAAATATTGTTATCTTTTGCATCGTGTATAGCAGTATGTTTTATAAAGATAATCCTTGTTTTAATCAACATCCTGTAAAAAAGTAATAGTGAAAATCTAAAAACGTATCTAAATACTACATTTAGAAGAAACTAGTTTTACAAAAAAAATAAAAATAAAAATAATAGGTAAAAAAGAAGAAACCTGCATTTGTGTTACATCGACTACAGCAAGGCGTTCGATATATCAATTGAACTGGAGAAGGTGGAGACGTACGATCTAGTTATATCGGCAGAAGGAGTAATGATATTCACCAACATTCACCAAGAACATCGCGGCATTAGGACTTTCTTATAATATTATTAGAAATGCCCAAAGGGAATAAGATACTAGAAGGTTGAAGTGGACAGTCGAAATAAACATAGAGATTATGAGGACGTTCTACATCATCAACCACTGCAGAGATCCCACCTTCAACATCTCTGAACAACATATTGTCGACAGGAAGAACGTCATCATTAGGAAGTGCTACTTTACAGATCTTTAACAACATAAAGATAAGAGAGAAGTCGGCCAGATCCTATACCCACAAAAGGAGTTCCAAATCCAAAACGAAATCCAACCACCGCAGACTTCGTCACAATCTAGATCAAAGGGAAGGATAAGTGATATACACCTACCGAGAAACCAGCATGAAGAACGACGAGAACGATTTCTAGAGATAGTGGCCCACTATGAGCTCATGAATCCAATAAATAGATCCAGAATACCTAAATTCAGGAATGCTAACAAAGCATATCCAGTGACAATAATAATATTCAGTTACATAATATCCAGTGTCAACAGTATTTGGATGACGACAATGACTTACAAAAGGCATATTTGGATGTGCATTGCGCATCATCACTCATTCTTGAATTGAATGGACAGCAAGTATATACAACCGAAGGAACAAGGACAGTGATGCCCCAATGACGCCGATGTCCTCATGGCTAAATGGGCATGTTTATAACACGAGCCATAGCTAGAAAGGCGCAGATAGATCTCAATAATACAGACCATCGGCAACAATCATTGAACATCAAAGATTTGCTAAGACAAAAGGCGAAAGCGAAGGGTGCCAGCTGACTAAAAGAAAACAACAAAATGCGGCGTTTGAGAACAACAAAAAGCAATTTCTGAGAAGCTCGGAGAGACGGATGAAAATCAACGCACATAAATCAGTCCGGTGCGATTCATGACGTACTGGATACCTATATGGAGTAACGCCGACGCATACAACGAGAATGCGCCATGAATTGAGGGCACTGAATTTCAACGAAGATCTCAACCAAATGACTGTCATAAGTGTTACAAAAGAGAACGTAACCTCGACAATCGAGAGGACCAAAAACTGGAAAGCACCCGGCCCCGATGGGATACACAATTTCTGGCTGAAGCACCTACCTGCATCTCAGGATATCTGGCAAAGTGGTTCACGGAGGCAATCGACGATCTGCAGGTCTTACCTGAATTCCTGATGACAGACAACAGTTTATGCTTTTAAAAAAGGGTGATGCTGAACAACCGAAGAACTACAAACCCATCACGTATTTGATCGTAATATATAAATTATTCATCATAAATGAAAAATCATTATTGTCACTGCCTGGAAAACAACATCTATGAAGAAAAACAGAAAGGATGCGTCACATCAGGATGGATCAGAGGCGCAGCTGGTTGTAAACGTCAACTGACAATCGACGCTGTGGTATTGAAACAAACCTAAATTGAAATTGACTACAGCAAGGCGTTCGATTCGGTGCCTCACGATTGGCTACTTAAAGTCCTGGAAATTTACAAAATCTATAAGAGCTCTTCTCCAACATCTTATGCAGTCACGGAAAACAAATATTTGGGTCACTGAAGGGAACACAGGTCAAGTTGAAATCAAGAAGAGAATCTTCCAAGGTGATTCACTCTCACCAGTTTGGTTCTGTCTCGCACTCAACTCATTATTTAACCTACTGAATAAAACAACAGCTGGGTACAAGATCAACATGAGAAACCACGCAAGAGTGACACACCTGTCCTACATGGATGATCTAAAACTATTCAGTGGGTCCAAAGCAAAACTACAAGCCCTCATTGAAGGGTGGATAAATCCTCCACACTGAGTATCGTGAAGGGAGCACCTCATAACAATACAGAGGTATATGCTGACATCCATCAACTGCTACCAAAAGAGCAATACCATTACCTGAGAATCTGTCAAGATAACAAGATCAACCACACACCACTGAAAAAATATTTCCAAGAAAAATATAAGAACCGCGTGACAAAGTTGCTGAATACGATTTTATCTGGTTGCTTATGCAGCAACTCAAGGATGTGAGATAGAAGAGGTCTATTGAACATAAAAATTAATGTCTTAACCAAGAAGCTTCCTTAAGAAGAAAACTACTAATCAATAGGGACCCGCTAATAACAGCTGTAGCAAGAGAGGATGATAAACAAGGATCAACGAAGAGGGAACATCATAGACATCACACTGCGACTTACCCACAACATTCAGAAGATCGAACGGGAGAAGATCGCGAAATACTAAAATCTATAAATCAAGCTGAAGCGCCTTTGGAGATTGGAGAAGGTAGAGACATACGCCCTAGTGATACCAATAGAGTGAGTGATGACGACCAGATTCGCCAAGAGCATCGTGGCATTGGAACAACATAATTAGAGATGGCCAGAAGGCTTGTCACATTGTAAGAAAGATTTTGGGATAAGATGAATTTCCTCCCCTCGCCTGAGCCTAATTTCTGCTGGAGGCGGGAATGAGTAATCAACTCTCTACAGCAGTAATGAATGAATGTTTTCTAGCATTTACGCTGAGAAGTGTGACTACCAAGTCGGCGAAATAATAATGAAAATGACAATAATGTAATATTAAGTTGTTTTGTATAACAACAAGAAAATAAAAAAAAGCCAATATTAAATATTCTATAATTAGAATTGACAGCAGCTGTAATGATTTTTAATAAAATTTCCAGTCAAATAAATCATTTGCAAAATGAGATAAATAAAACTGGGCCATACAGCAGTGGCGGTTGGTGATATTTCAGTTAGCCATATCTTGAAATCGACGCATGGAACCCACTTCACTTTTTAGGTGATGACTATACACCTCTTACAGAAAAGATTTATAGTGAAAAAACCGTCAGCAAAGTTTGCGAAAAAAAATTTCAAAAAAACTTCGGAACACCCTGGGATCTCAGGAACGCTCTGTGTAATATTTACAGTATATTTATTTTCATAATCTAGAAACAAATATAAGGAGAGGTTTTTCGATTTGTTACAAAATTTTTTTTTTTTTCAAAAAGTTATGGGGAAACAAAATGTTCCTATAAAATTAAAATTGAAATGGCCATAACTCTTTGAAAAAAAAAAATATTTTGTAACAAATCGAAAAACCTCTCCTTATATTTGTTTCTAGATTATGAAAAAGAAAATATACTGCAAATATTCCACAGAGCGTTACTGAGATCCCAGGTGTTCTGCAGTTTTTTTGAATTTTTTTCGCAAACTTTGCTGACGGTTTTATCACTATAAATCCTTTCTGTAGAAGGTGTATAGTCATCACCTAAAAAAGTGAAGTGGGTCCCATGTGTCGTTTTCAAGATATGGCTAACTGAAATATCACCAACCGCCACTGCCATACAGCATCCGTATTCTTGTCACAAATCACATAGTCATAAGTATGTGACGACGTCACGAAAAGACCGCAACATCTTCACAATCCCAGGTTAAATACTAGAAAAATGCAAAAAAAAATGGTGATTTCGCTACAGTTACAGAAAACCAATATGGATTCCCTAGTACATATAGACATACTCACTACTTACTAAAATTAACTAACATGAAGCCAATTCTTTAAAAAAATGCGATTTTCTAAACACTATTTCCTCTTTTCCAAACACATGTATTTTCTAAACATTTTCCAAACAATGTCGAAAAAGTTATTTCAAGAAGGTCCAAGGATAAGTTATAATTTTTTATACAAAAAGCAATAGGAATATTATTTTTTAGCTAGCCTATGACCCATATTATTGCAACTTTTTTTCGTCTCTTGTTAGACAAATTCAGCTTTTTTACAATTGAGTTGGTATTACTTAATTAATTTTACTTTTAAAGCGACGCAATCTTAGACATATTTGCAAAAAAAAAAACAGATATTTTTTTGAATAGGTATTTGGAACAAGTATATCCTTGGAACAGGAACACATCACACCTGTTATCTTAAAATTCTAGATATCTCGACGTAGCGAAAGAGTCTAACCACATTGGCAGGTATAGCTGGGTCATATCTTATGAGTCTCGGTCTTAACTGGGTCAGAACCTATGACCTAGCTTGGCGTGCCGATATGGTTACTCTTTCGCTATGTCGAATTATCCAGAATTTTTCGGTAACAGGTATGATGTGTATACGAAGGGCATACGAACACATGTAGGACATAATTGTTTCAAATACCTATTTTTGACAAGTGAGACTCGTATAAGTAATGTGCACATCCGTATGTATTAGGGAACCCATATTTGCTTTGTGCAACTGTACCCTACTACGGCAAAATGCTGTATTCGTAAAAAACAAGTTCTTAGAAAAATGGCCTGAATGTTTTTTTATTGATTTTTTTCTCTTTTTTGTTTATTATTGCTTAGATTTGCTTAAAATTTGGAGATAACATATTAAAATGTCATATCTATTAGGGGCACCTTAGTTATTTGCGTTATTACATTGTATTACAAAAATATATTGAATACATTGTTTTACCATTGTATTGTATAAGTTACAAAAGTAAAGATGCTTTGGTTAAACGGCATATTGTTTAATACGCTTGTTTACCAAAGTAATTAAAACATAAATTCGATTCCAAAACTGTATTAAATCATATATTGTCGAATACATTTTAAAGCTAAATATTGTTTAATATAAAAAAAATGTTGAAGAAGAAATAAAAAGTCACTGTTCAGATTCCTTCATCCAATATGTCAGGAGCATTAGGATTTTCAGGCAAATTTACCCAAAAAGCGCGCCTTGAAGATTTCATTTTTGGCAATAGTTGCTCAATAATAGCTATTTTCTTTGTCGTTTCAATGCCACGAGGATGTTTGTAAGTGTCTTTCGGAAAGGAAAGCGTTGCATTTTTTTAAGTATCCCTGTTGTTTTTTGCCATTTCCACACTCCTTTGTGCCCTTGATGTCATTGTTTTCACGAATAAAACAAAAAAAAACACCCGAAAACCTCTAGTTTCACACAAAACTAAAATAACACTGTCTGGTAAAATAGTGTATTACTCTAATACGTATTATTTGACAGATGACATCGAACAGCCTCTCCAATGGTAAAAAGGTGTATTGTACTGTACATTGTTTTACCATTGTTTTTATATCACAAAATATCCAGAAATCCAACGGTATTGCACATTACAGCATTTTGCGATTGGACACAATTTAAAAAAAATGTCACTTACATTATTTTACCATGGTAAATCTGACAAAGAGATCATAATACACTGTTTAACCAGGGTTGTAACTAATGAACGGTAAGGTAAATTGCTTTTGCAGTTAAAGCTACTGATACAGTTTTGGAAGTTATGCCGATCTATCGTAATAAGTCGAAAATGACATTTTTACGAATACAGCATTTTGCCATAGTAGGGTACAACTGTAACATCACCAATTATTTTTTCTAGTACAGTAACATGGGTCTGTGAAGATGTCGCGGTCTTTCCGTGACGTCATCACATATTTGTTATTTATGGCAATAATGCGGATGCTGTATGGCCCAGTGTTATTATTGGGAATTAAAAATTTAATTCAGTAGTTGTAACCTTATAATTTCTGAATAAGATAGGTACACTGAATTTCTTGTTCATTTATCATGTACATTTCTATTTTAATTGAGAGTGTGCCAGTGGATATGAACTGTAATTTGTTACAAAATATTTATCTTAAATCACGTTTGAAGAACTTGTTTAGAAAGTTTGCCGAAGATATCAAATATAATACTTAGCTATATAGTTATAACCACGTATGTCTTCTTCCCAAGATAAATAATGAGATTAATGTCCTTAGATAGTAACATCAGACTGGTATCTAATTAATTACCCAGCTTCGCAGGATCCATATTCCGATCGCTTTCGTCCTTTCATTTTGATGTTTACAAATTCTCCGGTCTAACCTTATTTGAAGTGATAAATAAACCGGAGCGAACATACATCATGCATATATTAAATTTAATTAAACCCGCAAAACTTCAACTAAATCGATAGTCCCGCGGAGCAATACGGTCCACAAATAATTTTCCCTCGGTGGATTATGAAAGTTGCCAATTGCCCCGTCATTCAACATTGTCAAAGCTTGCGAATCAATAAGTATAAATGCCGAAACAAAAAGGGTACTAATCATGATTTGAAATATTTTTTCTGGCTTCCTAGTATAATAATTAATATTACCATTCCTTTCATAAGACTACTTATTATAAAGAGTACCCTTTAGCAATGCACTATTTGTAAGTATTATACTTTATAAGGGGTGCCCCAAAAAAAGAGGCAAGATTTAATGTAAGAAAAAAATTGTTTTAGAAAATGCAAATTGTGAGTAGGTAATTCTAGGTGTTACATAATTGTATATATATTGCCCTTGTATAGTAAAAAGATTGCCAAAAATATATTGGCAACTTAGTGATACACTCGACTTCGTTAAGAACTTAACACTACCAATAAGTTTATCTCTTTAACTTGTGCGCCATAAACTTAACTCTGGCATAATACATTTATTTATGTCGAAGTCGATTTTCAAATTTATTGTTACAAGCTTATTTAACTTGCAATATATGTTTTTTTTGTGTTTGTTTGTTTGTTTGTTTGTATGTATGTTCGTGTCAAATCTTGCAACTGAATTTTAAAGTAGTTATCCTCAACCGATTGAGATGAAATTTTGCATACACGTTTGGTTTGGATGACAATGCATGGTTAGCTGTTATGTCATTCTAAATTCAAAATGGCGGACGGTCTAAGATGACTAGTTATTTTTTGCGCACTCCCATGATATGGGTATCAAATAAAAAGGGTTTGCTGAGAAGAAATAAGAAAATAAAATGAATTTACTCTAAATCCAATATGGCGGACCGCTCAAGATGGCGAACTAGTTATTTTTTGTGCACTCCCATGATATGGGTATCAAATGAAGGGGTTTGCTGAGAATAAATAAGAAAATAAAATTAATTTATTCTAAATCCAATATGGCGGACCGCCCAAGATGGCGGACTAGTTATTTTTTGGGCACTCCCATGATATGGGTATCAAATAAAAAGGTTTGCTGAGAAGAAATACAAAATAAAATGAATTTACTCTAAATCCAATACGGCGGACCGCTCAAAATGGCGGACTAGTTATTTTTTGTGCACTCCCATGATATGGGTATCAAATGAAAGGGTTTGCTGAGAAGAAAGAAGATAAAATGGATTTACTCTAAATCCAATATGGCGGACCGCCCAAGATGGCGGACTAGTTATTTTTTGGGCACTCCCATGATATGGGTATCAAATAAAAAGGTTTGCTGAGAAGAAATACAAAATAAAATGAATTTACTCTAAATCCAATACGGCGGACCGCTCAAAATGGCGGACTAGTTATTTTTTGTGCACTCCCATGATATGGGTATCAAATGAAAGGGTTTGCTGAGAAGAAAGAAGATAAAATGGATTTACTCTAAATCCAATATGGCGGACCGCCCAAGATGGCGGACTAGTTATTTTTTGGGCACTCCCATGATATGGGTATCAAATAAAAGGGTTTGCTGAGAAGAAATAAGAAAATAAAATGAATTTACTCTAAATCCAATATGGTGGACCGCCCAAGATGGCGGATTAGTTATTTTTTGTGCACTCCCATGATATGGGTATCAAATGAACGGGTTTTCTGAGAAGAATACGAAAAATAAAATGACCACTCTAAATCCAACATGGCGGACCGCCTAAAATGGGACTAGTTATTTTTAAGCACTCCCATAATGTGGGTATCAAATGAAAGGGTTTGCTAAGAAGAATACGTATAAACCGACGTCTGCGTTCAACCCTTCGAGGAGATGGTGTACTACTGTCCGGCTAAACAGTAAGACTAAGCGGGGTCGTGTCTTAACTAATATCAACCTATACCCTAGGCAAATTCTAGCGGCGGTGAAAAAAATTCAAAATGGCGAAAAACAAGATGGCCACCATACCAATTTTAAAGAGTTATAACTTGGTATAGGTTAGGGATAGTACGAACAGGTTGAGAAACATTTAGATACAAAAACACGACGATAACTAAAAAATAAAAAATAAATTAATAATATTTTTTTAAAAAACAAGCTTTTATTTAAATGCTCTAAAAAAGAAGAAAATAAACTTTAAATTGAATCAAACCCATCAATTTATTACATTACACAATTTATATGATATAAAAGCTTGTCACGAGATTTACTTGTGTAGATAAACAAGAATGTAATAATTATGTAACTTGATCTTGACATTAGAAAATCTAAGAAAAAAAGTATGTATTTTATAAAATAGGTAAATAGATCTACACAAGTAAATCTCGTGACAAGCTTTTATATCATATAAATTGTGTAATGTAATAAATTGATTCAATCTAAAGTTTATTTTCATCTTTTTAGAGCATTTAAATAAAAGCTTTTAAATAAAGTTAAAAAAAAATTATTATTATTAATTTATTTGTTAGTATATGTTGACGCAAATAAATACATTTCAGAAGAAAATAAAAAATCAGTTGAACATCAAATTTGATGCCAATTCGATTTAATTTATCAGATGCACAACATACTTTATTTAGATTTTTTAATAAGTAACGTTTTTAATTGTAACGTTTTGTTCACTACGGGTTCGTAAGGTGTGAGAAATTTAAACTCGCATTTTAAACTAACACTATTTATTTAACTAAGAATACAAACACGGACTAAACACTTACTACTAATACTAATTTATTTTATACAATTTATATTCGATGATTTATCTTACGAATACCGCGGAGACCCCTGGCCGAGTCCTGGTTATTTATTCGAAGCGAACGGGCTCTCGATCGTGTTGGTTCAATCTCCACCGTTCGAGAAAATCGCATCGAGACGGCCGCTCGAAAAATCTCGACGCTTGTGGAATGTCCTGGAGGCTTACGCAACGCGGTGACGTGTCGGTGAGTTTTGTTGTACGCTTGGCCGGCCGGCAATGCATCTTACTGATGTTTTCGCCACACTGCTCCCTCCTTAAAGACATTTTGTCCCGAATTGTACCATCGTCCTCTGGTCCATGACGATACCTGCAGCGTGGCCCATTCTTGCATCGAGACGTCCGGTAGAAGAAACAGTCTACAGTTCTCTAGTTCTCTAGTTGGGCGACCGTAGCAGCATACCAGGATTTCGATTCCAGTAAACTGGAAAAGTACTTCCAACATACTTCTTATCACCCTCCAATCTAGGCCATCTAGTCCGCTGGCTATCTTCAGTATCGCCAAACTGCTTATATTCTGGGACAAGAGTACATCTCTCAGTTCAACTAGTGTGTCCCAGACATTTTGATAAGTTGGTTTGTGGTGCGAAAGCTGCTTGGTCACCAAATAGAAGACGAATCTCTCTTTCTCTTGCTGGGCCACCGTGATTTGAAGGACTCATCCAACCTCTGGTCTTTGTCTGCGTAACTCCTCCAACTGTCCAAAAGCCTTCTTGAAGGTAAGTGCAATCCCTCAGGACATTCGGAGATCTACTGATACGCAGTGGGCAAGACAGAAGTCAGCAGGAGCCTTGAACAGGTCACGTGGTTCTTCTCGCGTTACACCGTAGCGTGCTTTCTGGCCGTTGGAATGAAGCGACATGAATTCCTCAAAAGAGAGCTCGCTGTCTGGCGGACTGACATGTCGAACTCTGGCTTCAGCTTGTTCGTCATTGTTTCCGGCGAAAGGAGCCAAACGGTTGAAGTGGACCACCCTGGGTTTCTCTCTTGGTAATTTCTGTATCCGGTAGACGACGTCGTTAATCCGGGTGACGACCTCATACGGACCTTCCCAGGAGCTTTGAAGTTTTGGAGATAACCCACGACGACGTTGTGGGTTATATAACCAGACTTGGTTGCCGGGCTGGTACCTCCCATCGTTGGCATTGATATCGTAGGTCTCCTTCATGCGGTCGCTGGTACCCTGGATAATCGAACCGTACTCGTTTGTGGATGTCGTCCATTCTTTGATGTGGAGTACTGACGTAGTCCTCTCCAGCCACGTCGTCCCCTGGGGTACAGCCGAACTTCAGGTCACAGGGTAGACGCAGTTCACGATCCATGACGATACTTGCAGGTGTTTGCCCCGTTGTTTCGTGGACTGACGACCGGTAGGCTAGCAAGAACAGTTGAAGAAACTGGTCCCAGTCCCTCTGGTGGTCGGATACCACTTTGGATAAGTACCGGTTGATGGTCCTATTCATTCGCTCCACCATTCCATCGGACTGCGGGTGCAGTGCAGTTGTCCTCGTCTTACGGATGTCGAGTGTGCGGCAGACATTCTGAAACAGAATCGACTCGAAATTTCTTCCCTGGTCCGAGTGTAATTCCAGCGGTACACCAAATCGGAAAATCTAGTCCTTGATGAGAGCGTCTGCCAAAGTAGAAGTCTCTTAGTTTGGAAGGGCATACGCTTCTACCCATTTGCTGAAATAATTCATCACGACGACAATGTATTTATTTCCATCATCTGTTTCCGGAAACGGACCTGCTACATCGATGGCAATTCTTTCAAACGGGCTACTCATGTTGTATTGACGCATTATGAGCCTTCGGGTGCCGTTGTGGCCCATTACTTGCAGCGCACACCACATATTTCTTGCACCACTCCTTCACGGCAGTAGTGCAGTTCACCCAGTAGAAACGCTCTCTAACTTTCGTCAGCGTCTTCGTTACTCCTAGATGTACGCCAGTGCTTCCATTCAATGTCCGTCAGTGCCTGACGCCTGCACGGCAAATCGTTCCATGACGTTCTCCGGCGTAGATGAATATTCCAAACGGACTAACCGCGCTATGTCCGCTTCAAATTCCTGCAGTGATTCGTTATTTTTCTTCAACTGCGAGTGGTAGACATGCTCAAGATGGGACTGACCATAACGCATTTCCAGGTGTCGGACCAGTTGATGGTAATCCTCTTGCTCTTCAAGAGAAAGCGTCTGTAATATATCTGTGGCATCGCCACGTAGCGCCAACATCAGCGCTGTAGCCTTTTCTGTCAACGACCAACCATTTGCCTTCGCTGCAACCTCAAATTGTCCTAAATAATTGGCCCAGGAGCTCTTACCATCAAATTGTGGTGGTTTCATGCGAATTTTCTAAATTTCCATGTGACTGCTCAACTCGGTTTACTCAACCTGTCGATGTCGCTACCAAGTAATTCCAGCGCGGTATTGACCATTCGTTGTTGTTCCCCACTTTCTAAACTCAGCGTTGCAATTTTTCTCTCTACTTCTAAAATTTTATTCTGGAAATCTTCTTCTACGGTAATCAACTTATTTCCATTTCCCCAAATTTTTCGCCCCTTTGCTTCTGGAGAAATCTAGAATTCTCCTGTAGCTTGTGATCTACATTTTCTAATAACTTCTGTTCCAATTTTACCGAGTTTTCCAACTATTTTTGCTCCAGGTTAATAAAAAAAACGACGCTTTCCACGAAACACCGAACTACTATAAGTTGGTATCTTCAGGAGAAGATTAAAACTAAATCCTAACCTACACATTTGCACTATTTATACTAAATTTGTTACCACGGTTCACTGAACTGTAACTGTCTGTTTATCAGAGCAAACAGTGACTGGTGGGTATCGGACCATTGTCCTTATTCATACTACTGTTACACTCAATGATTTCTAAACTGTCAAAAGCATTCAACTGTTTACTGGTTGTTACATTTCTAATTAATTTTAAATTATTTATGTCTATTCTATGGTTGTTGCCAAAAGCGTGTTTGGCAACACAAGATTTCTGTTCTGCCATATTTCAAATGAGCCATGTGTTCTTTAAATCTAGTCAAAATAGATCTTTTTGTTTGCCCAACATACTTTTGATCACAATCTTTACAACTTATTTCGTATATTCCTGATTTTTCATTATTGTCGATTTTGTCTTTGGGGTTAATTTGGGGATTTTGTCTGAGTAACCGTTATTCTTAGCTATATTCTCAATTATTTGTTTCTCATGTTCAAACCTCACTTTACTGAGGGGGAAATTTAACAAACGGTGAATTAGAAAATTAAAACTTGCCATTTTATGTTGAAAAGGGTGGTGTGAATCGTTGGGAATATATCTAAGAGTCGCGGTTTCTTTCCCATATACATCAAACCCTAACTTATTTTCACTATTTCTAATAACTACTACGTCTAAAAATGGTAGCTGCTCATTGTGTTCCATTTCATATGTAAATTTTATGGTAGGGAACCGGTTATTTAATTTAGCAACAAAATTATCTAAAACTAATTGGTTTTGTATGATATACCGCGTATCGTATAAGATATCGTCCACATACCTGAACTAGACTCTAGGGAAATACTTGAATTTATCTCTTACTTCTGTCTCAAATTTATTCATAAAAAAGATTTGCGATGAAAGGTGACAAGGAGTTACCCATTGCAGTTCCCTCATGTTGTTAAAAATATTCACCATTATATTGAAAACAATTTTCATTCATAAAAATACTAGTAAGCCGAATGTATTCCTTAATAATGTTATCGTCTAAACCATATAATTCAAGTATCCCAATCCCGCAAACTTCGAATTAAATGGTTTAGACGATAACATTATTAAGCTTATTCGGCTTACTAGTATTTGTATGAATCAAAATTGTTTTCAATATAATGGTGAATATTTTCAACAACATGAGGGAACTGCAATAGGTAATTCCTTGTCACCTTTCATTGCAAATATTTTTTTTAAGTAAATTTGAGACAGAAGTAAGAAATAAATTCGAGTATTTCCCTAGAGTCTGGTTCAGGTATGTGGAAGATATCTTCGCGGTATTTGATACAAAACCAATTAGTTTACATAATTTTGTTGCTAAATTAAATAACCGTTTCCCTACTATAAAATTTACATATGAAATGTAACACAATGAACAACTACCATTTTTAGATGTAGTAGTTATTAGAAACAGTGAAAATAAGTTAGAGTTTGATGTATATAGGAAAGAAACCGCGACTCTTAGATATATTCCCAACGATTTACATACACCACCCTTTTCAACATAAAATGGCAAATTTTAATTTTCTAATTCACCGTTTGTTAAATTTCCCCCCTCAGTAAAGAGAGGTCTGAACATGAGAAACAATTAATTAAGTATATAGCTAATAATAACGGTTACTCAGTCCATTTAATGGATGCGTTAATAAGGAAGCATAAATTTAAGAGCATCCTGTACAATTCCACGACTTTTCGTAGAGATATTGACAATTCGAAATTTGCTTCCTATGAACCTAACTTCACTCGTGGACTAGATAAAATTTTTTAAAATAATAATATCAATTTAGTTTATAATTCTAAAAATAAACTACAGACGCGTTTGGGTAACCCCAGACAAAATCGACAATAACGAAAAGTCAGGAATATACGAAATAAGTTGTAAAGATTGTGATCAAAAGAATGTTGGGCAAACAAAAAGATCTATTTTGACTAGATTTAAAGAATCTAGTAGAATTCACATGGCTCATTTGAAATATGGCAGAACAGAAAAATCTTGTGTTGCCAAACACGCTTTTGACAACAACCATAGGATAGA
The DNA here is from genome assembly GCA_029963805.1 of Aromia moschata. Taxonomy (NCBI): domain Eukaryota; kingdom Metazoa; phylum Arthropoda; class Insecta; order Coleoptera; family Cerambycidae; genus Aromia; species Aromia moschata. The sequence goes on from JAPWTK010000064.1 coordinate 233,397, forward strand.
CATAAATAATTTAAAATTAATTAGAAATGTAACAAACAGTAGACAGTTGGATGCTTTTGAAAGTTTAGAAATCATTAAGTGTAACAGTAGTATGAATAAGGACAATGGTCCGATACCCACCAGTCCATTGTTTGCTCTGATAAACAAAGACAGTTATGGTTCAGTGAACCGTGGCAACAAATTTAGTATAAATAGTGCAAATGTGTAGGTTAGAATTTAGTTTTAATATTCTCCTGAAGATGCCAACTTAATTGCCGAAACGCGTGTCGAGAAAATCTAGTAGTTCGGTGTTTCATGGAAAACGTCCAGTTTTTTGTTACTAAGGTTCCAGTACCCACTCCAGGACCAGGTTAATAGAGTTTTCTTTAAATGTTTGCTCCAACCCTCCAAGTTTCTCTTCCATTTCAGTTCGTTTAGAGTTTTCCTTCCATTTAGAGTTTTCGTCCAACCTTTGCTCCATCCCTATTAAGTTTTGCTCCATCCCACTTAAGTTTCCAGACGTTTCCTCTAGTTGCATTTGGGTGGCATTTTCTAGAAGTTCTCTTCTAAATTCTTCTCCTAGCTTCCAGAGTTTTCTAATAATTTGTTCTCCAAACTTAACAACGCCGAATTTATATCGCCAGCAATTTTGATTAAATATGTGTTAGGGTTTTCACCTTCATTTTCCAGAGCTTCTCTAAGTCTATTTTGTAGATCGGCCTTTTTCCCTGTCGTCTCGCACTCCCGTTCTTCAAGTTCCTTTCTCAAATCCTCCACTTTAAGGTCCTTTAATAAAACTTGCTTAGAAGTCATTTCACTTAATTTACGTATCGTGAATTTATTTATTTAAATATTCTGTTTGTTCAGTTTTCAAATTATTATTGATATCCCTTCATCGTTTTCGTGTCATTCATAGTTTATCTTATATTATATAATCATTAATAAAACAATAATTTATGATTATTTAAGTGCAGCAAAAAAAGTCAAAAGCGTATTTTATCCTAATATGTTTTTCAAAGTAACTAATTGTAAGACATTTTCTTCCTTACTAATTAATATATGTAAATTATTTACTAAAATCTTGTCATATTTAAATATTTTGGTGTATTTATATATTTGATAAATTTAAATATACCATTTTATATAGGATGTTACAAAAATCATAAGGTGTGATTAAATCAAAAAGTTCTTGTAAACACATGATTTAAAATGTTGGGTTTTCGATCTACATGATGCTAATAGTATGAGATCTGCCATTTCTATCATCATAAAGAAGTATAATGCAATGTGTCAGAAATTGAAGGCAATGTACAATGTACCTGTATATGGTTCACCAAAAGCCAAGGGTGCTCATTTATTCCGGCCGCAAGTACCCGAAATATTTATTTTATAATTTCAAAAATTTGTCTTCACTATAGTATATTCTATAATCTAATGAAAACAAATGTTATTTGCTATCAAATTAGGGACCATTATAAAGGGTGAAAAATCAGAAATAAGACCGGAAGTCTGTCGTTAGAACGCGAACGGGCGTTTCAACGGCCTCTTCTTAATTGGTTAACTGCAGTCATAAAACTTGAAAAAAACGATTTTTGGAAAATGTCACAGTGCGAAAGTATGGTCTTTTGACTATTCAATTCCAAAGTTTAAAATCGGTACAAGAATAGGAACCTATTCTTCTCGACCGCCAAAGCGAACACTGCACTCTGCCGCGCGGCGGTCGCTGCCTGCCCGCCAGGTGCTCTGTCTCGTTATTTATTATTCGTGCTAGCCTGCTGACCTGTTTAAAAGGTCAAAAACGTGTTATGGATCAGCGTGGCGCCATCTGAAATCATTTTAAGGAATATTTAAAGAAGAAAAACTTTATAGAATTTTTAAAGAAGAACTTTAAACGCGTTTTTCTCGAAACGACATTTTCCACATCGGTGGACAGGATTACAGACAAACTTCTCAACGGATTTTTTTGAAATTTTTTGGAATTGTTGGCGATAACACTGGCTCATGATTGAACGTAGGATTTTAACTTCTGATTAAAATGAATATATTTTTTAAAGGTCGAATTTTAGGTCAGAAAACAGCACTTTTTTTCAAACGGTCACCATTTTGCGTAAATTAAATTCCAACGTTCAATCACTAGCCGATTTGATGTAGAACAAAGCGCAACTTTGCTTGTTTGTTTCTGATTAACGGTTGCCGAGAAATCGTGTCTACCACGCATCTCTACTGCGAAAACGTACTCCCGACGACAGGCCATAACTCCGCCATTTTTTACTAGATATTTTAGAAACTGAGGTATAAAATGTCAAAAATGAGGTCCAGAGTAAGCTTGTGACTGCAGGTAACCCCTTAAGTGAGGCCATCGATCCGTTTGAGCCGGTATCTATAAAATAAAAGCAATGCGATTAAATTCAAACGTCTTTTTGCAGTGAAAAATTGTTTGTCCTTTTCGTCCAAAAAAAACAAAAACAGCTCCCCTCGTTCGACCGCTGCACAACTAATGGAGGAGAGAGCTTTCATTCCTCTTTGTTTTGTCCGAGTAACGTTTAGGCCGAAAAATGTGGGAATAACTGACAAAGAAATGTTTCACTGATTACCGGTACTTGCAGCAGAAATAAATGAATAGGGTTGGTCAATAGTGCCGCAATACAGCGGCGCGCGGCGGGCGGGTCATTGACTTCAGTCGTTTCGCCCAACCGTCTCGCAGACTCTAACATTATTGATAGTGTTTTCGAGGTGTTTATGTAGTCGACGTCGGTATTACATTATAGTACATACATTAATAATAAAATGTAACACGTGCAAACGCCTAAAAAACACTATTTGCTGATAAAGTGCTGAATAAATTCATCTGTGATTTAGAAGATATATTTAATGATGGCGTGACCATAATGTGTAGAGTCTGTAAGGAAAAACAGCTGTAGAGAGACAAATGAGAATGTAGCCGTCACATAAATAGTGTGAAACAAAAATAAAAAAGAAGGTACGCCCTTGAGAACTCAATTTATGTTCGACTTACTTTTAATTCTAAGTATATGTGATGTACCCCTGAATGTACTCAATAAACAACTATTTCGTGAGTTTTGGAACAATTTGTTGCAGAGATGCCGTTACCGGGTCGCGCAACATTACTCAACCATCTACCAAATGCACCTAGAGACTTACTAAGTGAATTAAATGTGTATTAAAAAATACACGGCTGTGGTTATGTATTAACGAGATTCCAGCTAATAAAAGCTGTTGTTTTACAATTCAATCCTGCCGGAGGTGCAACTATAAGGACAACCAAACCAAATTTCAAGATGTGTCCATTGAAACAGCTTTAAAAGCTATTCATAGTAACTATAAAGGTTTGTATGATGCCATATAAAAATTACAGTGCGTTGTCGTAAGCCAGTTAAAAATAGGTTCGAAAGTGTATTATAGAGAGACACCGGTTTTACCAAATTAAGACAAATTTGTGATGGTGCATACGAGTATACAGATCCATTAAGTGAGTGCAAATAGTATTTTAATTATGCCTATATTACATCAGTAGATATCTAACGGTCGTTCTCACAATATAAGCACATATTTTCAGGGAACAAGACTCTCGGAGACAACTACAGAAACTTATCTGATGCTACAAAGTTTTTATGAATTTTCGCCAGTTCCTGATAGTATTGTTAACCAAGCTACGTCATCAAACTAATTAAGAGGTTACGTTTTACATACATTTATGGTTACAAAGTGTGAATTTATTGGTTTTGTTACTATACCACGTGATTCCGAATTGAGTATTCAAAATTTCAGGGATCATAGAGCAAATTAAAATATTGAGAAAACCTAAGTACAGTTTTTCTCTGAAGCTCCTCCTAAGGGAGCTACAGCCCGTTGAAGGGGTTGTTCCGAAGACGGTTTTTATTAAATAACTTCCTAACGATTTGATATAAAAATATGAAATTTTGGCCAGCTGCTAAACTTTTTATCTGTAATAATATGTAATAGAACACGTTTAAAAATTTCAATCAGAGGTGTAGAAGAATGGGGTGGTTGGGGGTACTTTTAACCCTAGCTTTTTTGTGTGTAGTTTTTTTAACTTTTTGAGATGAAATTATGAAAATCTGAAGTTTTCTGCATAAAAAGGCACTCTTGAAAATTTCACTATATTACTCTAAAATGAGGCTTTTGTTAGATGACAAAATATTAAAATTGTTAGTGTGCCATGAGAAAAAAAACAAATTCATGACATTTAACAGAAACATCAAGTAATTGTTAAGCTATCAAAAGGTGTTATTTGTCTTTAAGTAGTATTGTTTAAGTACCTAACAGTAAAAAGTTAAGTTAAAGAAAATAATTATTTCAAATATGCAATATACGTTTCCTGAATATGTGGCTATATATAAACTTTAGGTGAATGTTATGGGAGCGCAAGAGCTGTGTGGGGACCGCAGGAACGCGGTTTGAAATTTTTTGTTTTACATTATTCGCTGTGTTTCATAACGGAATTTAGATATTGTTTGTTTTTTTACTGAATTATATAACAATATTGCATATTAAAGCAGCAGTGCCGTTCTTGCATATTAAAGCAGAATAAATCTCATACAGGATGCACCAGAAATCCCAAAAAGGCAATTTGTTGAGTTGTGCCAGTATTGCATAAGACCATCGAAATGAAAGAAAAAGTCTACTCTGTAGTTATTAACAATGAGGAACAGTTACGTCAACGAATAGAAAACGCATTTAACGAACTCATAGTGGAAAACAAACTAAGCAGGGTTTTATTTTCCCTTGAAAAAGGGATTGCGCAAGTGCACAGTAAATTGATGTTGAATATTTACTCTAGTAGGTATTTTTATTAAATGTAATTGCAATGTGGTAAACTTTCAACAAAGCTAAAGTTAAATTTATTAAAAGGTTTTATGTAAAACTGGTTTCTCGCATTTTTTTTTCGAAGACTTTGATCAAAAACCTCGGATTTTCAGCAGTTAAAAGTAATTGATAAAATAATAATGCGCAAAGGAAAGTGTTTTCTCATGGCACACTAATAACTTTAATAAGTTTGTCATAATGTAATGAAATTTTCAAGTCGATTTTACCTGAAATTCCGGCGTCCTATCGAAGTTGAACAAGAGTGTCTTTTTTATGCAGAAAACCTCAAATTTTCATAATTTCATCTCAAAAAGTTAAAAAAACTACACACAAAAAAGCTAGGGTTAAAAGTACCCCCAACCACCCCATTCTTCTACACCTCTGATTGAAATTTTTAAACGTGTTATATACAGGTGTAATATGAGTTACTTTATTGCACGTATTATATTATGATGCGCACGCCTATTATTATATATATCAATGTTTCGTTCATATTTATTCACACAAATGACATCAAAAGGCTTATTCAATTAGTCCTGAGGATGCAAATACATTTTCGTCGACTAATTGTAAGTGAAACGTCGACTAATTGTAAGTGAAGCATTTGACCTCATCCCACTAGTTAATTATAGTTTCACAAAAATATGTTAAACACTCTTAGAACCCTTAAAATGTATGTTTCACTGATTATAAGCAACAAAGTCTTATAAGTCTAAAAATAACGGAGAAAAAGGAGGTTGAAATTTTCACGAACTCACCCTCTGCAACATAGCGCCTTTTGCAAACGTAATTATTTTTACTCTCATAAGCTGGAGGGTTAAGGGGGTTGAAAGGGGTAATTATACAATATAGGTCAAATAAACTTTTTTAACATTAACTTTAGTAATTTCAGAGTGGACGAAGTTCTAACAAAGTTTCCATTCTTCTATATTGTCCATAAAGGTCATAAAGTGCATACAGTTTTTAAAGGTCATTTTGGTCAAACAAGTCAAATTAGTCGTCGAAAAGGGCATATTAGCCATAACACTCATATTGGTCATAAAAATCATAAAAATTAAATGGGTCATAAAGGTCCCGAAGTTCATGAAGGTCATAAAAGTCACATTAGCCATAAAGGTAATATACATATGTAAGTCACAGAGGTCTATATCCAAACATAACACTTTTAGAAATACAAACTATAGGTTTTAGAGATTTAGTTTGATGAATTACGGAAAAATTAGATGTAGAAGTGGTGATTCCTTAGGCAGCGGTTTTTAGAGTGTTTTTAAAATGCATCTTAATTATCTTTTTTTGTAACTTTACTAGCTCTGATAATGAGTGGAAAATACGTGTGGAAGGAACATCACACCAAGCTATGTCACTACATGCCATTGCAAGACGTTTTAATGTACTCGTAAAAACCATTTAATGATTAAAGCTTCTGGGTAGGCTAACTATATTTCACATTCTGTGCGATGAAACATAGACAGGTTAATACTTAATTGTATATTTATTTTAATCAATTTAGCAACTCTGCTCCTATTGCAATGCTTCTAAAAAAATACAATGTTGCACATATCTACTTATATTTTAGAAACTGTACGATACTTCCTAAATCGTGTTGTCATCGCTTACATTTTTTATATGTAAAATAAATCCTAACATAACATTACCGGTTGAAGGAGGCCAAATACATAAAATTCAGATGCCTGTCATTTCTTCCAGCGAACGCGTCGAATACTGATCGCCGAAAGATCACAAGAAGGCGAAATACGCAAGATTTAACTTTTGTTACTCCGCACCACGACCGAATACGATAAAGATGGTTATGCCCGCTGTTTGCTGGAGTGATATATAGATCACTGCTTTATTCTCAGGGTCGTGTGATAAGAGAATCCATAATAAAGGTGTGCATATTTCGTTGCTTATCTATGTACAATAGTGCAAGGATGAGTGAATGATGCAAATGGAAATAGTAATTGGTTTCACGACAAAACGAATCAAGAAACGCCGAAAACGCCGACTGATGGAGACGTAAATCCAATAACTCAAATTTAATACATTAGTGTAAAGTAATGAGATAAAAACGCGATTATATACATGTCGTACAACTTATTCGTCTTAACAATAGTTGTAGAATATTAAAGTCGCCCTTAAAAATATGAATGGTAGTAATTCAGACAATAAAAACCGTTGCCTAAGGAATCACTACTTCCAGATCCACTGTTTCCACATTGAATTAAACTCGCTAAAAATATTAGGTTACATTTTTAGAAGGGTGATGTTAGGTTAATAGGATATAATTTGTTACTGTGGATGTACCAAAGATTACAATTAAACAATATTGCATATTTTTTTGTTGTAAAAATCATGAAACCATTGCACCTTGTGTGTTCTACCTATCGTTAAGATTTTATTTCACACGGAATATGATTGACAATTGTTTGATGACAATTTTTAAGAAGAAAACAAAGCAAAGAAGAGTTTCAGTTCCTCCTCATAAATTAATTTTCAGAGAACGAACTTGAAAAAAAAAAATTAACAAAAATCAAAACAGTTATCACTTCAATATTCTTTTAATAAGAATGAATGTGAAATAATCAAGTATTATACATTGTAAAAAAAAACGTACACCATTTTGTAACAAAACTAAAAATTATCGAATTACATACATACTCTATGACCTATTTAGTATATGGCTCATTTTGTGTATTATATTATTTTAATAAAAAAATTACTTTACGTTTCTCAGCACTGGTGGATTCCAAAATAAAAGAAACAAATTTAAAGCAACTTAAAGCAATTTAAAGATTTTGTAATTTGAAAACAACTTATAAATTAACTAACAAATTAATCTAAAAATTTGTTAATATTCTATAAAAGAGATATTTGTTAAATAGGAGGCATATATTTTATTGAATGTACTAAAAATTGTTAATAATTATTATATTATAGGTTTGGTCGTTAATTCACACAACTAAAATATAAATTTTCTATTTAAATTATGAAAAACAAACTAAGATTTTATATATTTAAGTAGAGATGGGGTGCCACAAGGATCGGTGTTGGGTCCCATTTTATTTATTTTATACAGGGTGATTCAGCTAACCCGTTCGTTAAAAGTTTATGAACTTCCCATTGAAATTTATTTTTGAAAATTTGGAATCAGGGGTTAACGGGGACGGTCTATTCAACTAATGTACTTGTGTTTTTCTGACACTTCCGGTTATACCGGAAGTAGCTATCAACTTCCTTACTTTAAATGGAACACCCAGTATATCAATACATTTTTGAATTCCTCTCCTAATTTTAGGTTGACTTTGTTAACAATTCCCTATACCTATCTTCAGCAGTTTTTAGATATTTTATTTTTTTTGAAAAAAATAGGTTTTGTAGTATCCTATTGAAATGCTCGTCACCGATTCAAAACAAAAGTTATAGTAGCAAACTTTGGGCTGCCCTTATGCGGAATATTAAGGTTTCAGGTGGTATGTAATTTGATGTTTTATTATTTACAGGGTGTCTAAAAAAATGGAGTTCATTCTGACAAATTTCAACTGCTCAGAAGTGAGTTTTCTTAAATAGAATGCCCTGTATTTTATTGTTCTATATGATGGAGAATTGAATGATCTTTCATTCTGTATTAGGATTCCCTATACCTATCTGCTACCGTTTTCATGCTATCGAGGTATTTTTTCTTCGATAACATAGTTTTCCATTTTATTAAATTACTTCTGACTAGCGGGCCATGAAAATAAAAACAATGTATCATTTATATTAATTTTTTATCTAAACAATGTTACAAAATTATTGAAAAAAAAATCAAGTTAATTTAAAGTGGTATACGCTATCTAAATAAAATGACCTTAAAATGAATAAAAGCATATTTTAAACAGTTTGGAACTTACCATAGCCTAAACAATAAAACACATTAAAAATAATAACTAAATATTAACAATTAGGTCTAATATTTAGTTATCATTGTTATATGTAGTGGTTTAGTTATTGTTGTTAATATTTAGTTATCATTTTTAATATGTTTTATTGTTTAGGCTATGGTAAGTTCCAAAACCGTATAAATTTGCTTTTATTCATTTAAGGTAATTTTATTTGGAGAGTGTATACCACTTTAAATGAACTTGTTTTTTTTTTCAATAATTCTGTAACATTGTTTATGATAAAGAATTAATATAAATGATACACTGTTTTTATTTTCATGGCCCGCTAGTCAGAAGTTTAATGAAATGGAAAACTATGGGTATCGAAGAAAAAATACCTCGATAGCAAGAAAACGGTAGCAGATAGGTATAGGGAATCCTAATACAGAATGAAAGATCACTCAATTCTCCATCACATAGAGCAATTAAATACAGGGTGTTCTATTTAAGAAAACTCATTTTTGAGCAGTTGAAATTTGTCAGAATGAACTCGATTTTTTAGACACCCTGTAAATAATAAAACATCAATTTACATACCACCTGAAACTTTAATATTCCGTCCAAGGGCAGCCCAAAGTTTGCTACTATAACTTTTGTTTTGAATCGGTGACGAGCATTTCAATAGGATACTACAAAATCTAATTTTTTCAAAAAAAAATTAAAATATCTCAAAAACTGCTGAAGATAGGTATAGGGAATTGTTAACAAAGTCAATCTAAAATTAGGAGGGGAATTCAAAAATGTATTAACATACTGGGTGTTCCATTAAAAATAAGGAAGTTGATAGCTACTTCCGGTATAACCGGAAGTGTCAGAAAAACACAAGTACTTTAGTTGAATAGACCGTCCTCGCTAACCCCTGATTCCAAATTTTCAAAACTAAATTTCAATGGGAAGTTCATAAACTTTTAATGAACGGGTTAGCTGAATCACCCTGTATATTAATAGTTTGGAGCATGTATTAAAAGACACATGTTTCACTTTATATGCTGATGATCTTACCTTAGTTATATCTGACAAATCTGATGATCGTATACAAGAAAAATGTAATGAAGTTTTGCAAAAACTAACTAGCTGATTTAATCAAAATCATTTATTCCTACATTCAAATAAAACAAAAATAATAAGGTTCCACAATAGGGAAAAAGTATGCGAGCCTCTGAGTATAGATATTAATAACACCACAGTGGAATCGAATGCAACTACAGTTACATTTCTTGGCATCCGTTTAGATGAACACCTAAATTCGAAACTGCATTGCGAGTATGTAATGGCCAAATTAAATTCTACAAATTTTTATTATTCAAAAATATAAAAGACGTTCTCACTGAGAAACACTTAATACGTTTTTATTATGCACAAGTAGAGACACATCTGAGTTATGGCATTTGTTTTTGGGGGAATTCTACCTTTTCACAGGCTGTATTTGTTTCACAAAAACGTATCCTACGCACCTTGGCCGGAATTGCGAGTACGGTAACTTGTCGGGGCGTTTTTGTAAATTATAAAATTTTAACCCTAGCATCTTTATATATTTTTGAAATGTGTGTTTATGTATTAAAAAACAAAAATAAATTCAAACAGAATAAAAATGCTCACACCATAAATACTCGACAAAAAAATGAATTCCACGTACCTTTCTCTAAATTATCGATAACATCTAAGACAACAGACTGTTTAGAGTGTTTAGGTTTGAAAATTTTTAATCACTTGCCCCAAGAAATTAAGTTAAGCAAAAACTTAAATATATTTAAAAGTAGTCTAAAACGTTTTTTAATAAATAACTGTTTTTATAATGTATCTGAATATTTTTCATCATAGTTTTTACGAAGCAATGCTGTTGGTTTTAGGTTTAAGATAGACTATTGCCATACATTTTGTAAAATGACATTTTGGTAAAATAAATAATATTATTATTTCGCCCACTTTATAGTCACACTTCTCAGCGTAAACGCTGGGAAACATTCACCCATTCCTGCTGCAGACAGTGATGGCTTGAATTAGGCTCAGGTGAGGGGAGGAAATTCATCCTATCCCAAAACCTTTCTTACAATGTGGCAAGTTTGTAACAATATTGTCTTCTGGCCATTTCTAATGACATTAAAAGATAGTCCTAATGCCGCGATGTTCTTGGCGAATCTCGTCGTCATCACTCCCTCTGCCGATATTACTAGGGCGTACGTCTCCACTTTCTCCAGTTTCCATAGGCGCTTCAGCTCGATTGACAAATTTTCGTATTTCGCGATCTTCTCCCGTTCAGTCTTCTGAAAGTTATGGGTAAGTGGCACAGCGATGTCTATGATGATCCCTCTTCGTTGTTCCTTGTTGATCAGCACAATATCTGGTCGGTTGAAGTCCACTGTTCGATCGGTGATGATTAGCCTATCCCAGTACATCACGGCAACTTCCGATTCCAGCACTGCTTCCGGGACATATTTGTAGTATGGCGGAGCCATCGCTAACAGGCCATACTTGAGCGCCAGTTGTTGGTGAACCATCTTCGCAAGTTGGTTGTGCCTGTCGAGATATGCTGACTCTGATAGCGCGGGACACCCTCCTATTATGTGTTCTATGGTTTCGCCTGCAGATCCACATTTTCTACATAGGTCTTCGACGTCGTCTCTCAGGATATTCTTCTGGTAATTTCTTGTTTTTATAACCCTGTCCTGAATGGCAGTCAAGAAGCCTTCGGTCTCGGGGTACAGATAGCCGTCGGTAAGCCATTTTAATGAATTTTCTTTGTCGATGTGGTCTGGCTGTAGCATTTTTAGAAAACGGCCCTGCAAAGCATGTTCCATCCACTGGGTCCGGAGCTCCTCTTCTGTTGGTACGTCGACCGGGATAAGTTCGCATCCGAGGCTCAAAGGCATGTAACCAGCGTCCTCTCTTGCTACTGCTGTTATTAGCGGGTCCCTGTTCGTTAGCAGTTTTCTTCTTAAGGAAGCTTCTTGATTAAGGCACTGATTTTTGATGTTCAATAGACCTCTCCCACTTCGTCTTCGCGGCAGGTAGAGTCTGATTACGGAAGAGTTAGTGTGTAAGTGCCTGAACTTAGTTAGGAGCCGCCTGGTAAGTCGGTCGAGCTCATCAAGATCAGTAACGGACCACTTGACGATTCCGAAAGAGTATGTCAGCACTGGGACAGCCCACGAGTTGATGGCTTTGATAAGATTGCCTCCAGATAAAAGCGTATTCAGCAACTTTGTCACGCGGCTCTTGTATTTCTCTTGGAATTCTTTCTTCAGTTGTGTGTGGTTGATCCTGCCGTCTTGACACACTCCCAAGTAACGGTATTGCTCTTCCGGTGGTAGTTGATGGATGTCGGCATATACCTCTGGATTGTTATGAGGTGCTCCCTTCACAATACTCAATGTGGCGCACTTATCCAGGCCAAAGGACATTTTGATGTCGTCGCTGAAGGTCCTAGTAGTTCCAATGAGGGCCTGGAGATTTGCCTTGGTCCCACTGAATAGTTTCAGATCGTCCATGTAGAGCAGGTGAGTGAGTGTTGCTCGGCTTCTCATGTTGATCTTGTACCCAGCTGTTGTTTTATTGAGTAGTGTAGATAATGGATTGAGTGCCAAGCAGAACCAAACCGGCGAGAGTGAATCACCTTGGAAGATTCCCTTCTTGATCTCAACTTGACCTTTGTTCCCTCCAGAGACCCAAATGTTTGTTTTCCATGACTGCATAAGATGTTGGAGAAGAGCTCTTATCCGAGGGCAGACCTTGTAAATTTCCAGGACTTTAAGTAGCCAGTCGTGAGGTACCGAGTCGAACGCCTTGCTGTAGTTGATTATTATTATTATGTAAAGCATATTTTATGATAAAAATTGAATGAATAATTTTGTGATCAAAATTGAAACAATGTTTTAAAACATAAATGTTTTTATTATGAATGTACAAAAAATGGTCCCTAAAATACATATAAAAAAAAAAACAAAAATACTTTTATATAAAATGTTTACAAAAACTTTGTTTAAAGATTTTGGTAATACTGTTCGTAGGATTTGGGAATAACATTTTTTTCTATAAGCTTCAATATCTTTTGAATCTAGAGCTCAGCAAAATTTATTATACAAACAGCCAAAAAGTGATCCGACGTATCTTATGTCGGATATTTATTACTCACATTCTAATGTACATATATACTCTTTAATTAATATCTACTTATCTACGTTCTTTGTCATAAATATCGTTGAATTCCTTGAGTAATTTCGGCACAACTCGAAATACTCTTATATAAATTTTGAGGATTGTATGCTTTAAGTACTTTATGGACCATACAGTCACAACTCGAAACAATACGCTCTTTCTCATAAAGATCATATAACATTTGGAGTAGTTTTAGTAATTTTTGAATTACGACGTTCTACAACAGACAATGTAAGATTTCTTAACAACATCGACAATTCAATAATTTTATGTTGGTATTAGATAGCAGGAGTGTTGTATTTTACCGATATGCAGAGCATCACAAAACACAACCTAGTGTTATGGAGCGCAAATAGAAATCTGTCGTTTTTGCACATAAAAATATATAATTTTCTCTTTGTAACACTATAAAAATCCAAAAAGACGTACTTTTTGAATTGTGTTGTATTGCACAATGCCATGTTTTACGAAGTTTCTAAACAATGTTCCATCATCGAACTTTTTACATTTTAGTTTCATTCCTAAATAAAAAAATTATAAAGTGAGTTTTCATAAACTACAATAAATTTTTTACCATGTTAACATACCTTGACCGTATGTTCCAGTGCCACTCCAGATCAAATTACTTCATTTAAAATATATATTACTACCAAAATAGCATCTGTTAGCTATAATTAGTTATACTAATTATAGTTAGCTATAATTAGTATAACTATTAACAAACTATAATATTTTTATATACGAATATTTTACCTTGCCTATAAACTATTTAGTCTCATTAAACAGAGTTCTACAGTAATATTATTAGGTCTTTTCAAGTTCCTGCCTACTTTTGAACGTTGTTGGAGCCCATTATTAAAAGTGGAATTTGACTAATGACAGTTTTAATAAGTAACTCGATTAAGTAAGACTTCTACGTAGATGACTTCTTAAGATGACAGATTTATCCTGTTCTAAAATTATACGAAAGACGAAACCTTACACGATTTGGAAGATGAGCTAAAACAGAATATATTTTAAAATGTGGTAAATTAAGAATGTACGTGTACAAAATATGTAATGTTCGAAGCAAGTTTTCACGAACAATTCTCGGACTATGAGGAATGTTATTCTTCTGATTTTGCTTGATTTATTTATTTTAATTTTTAGGTTAAAACATTTTTTACATAACTACTTAAAGTTAATATACTAAAAAAGTCTAATTCTGTAATGGCATATGGATGAATTACCTTCTTTGGTTACGATATTGCAAAATATTTGTAATGTAAAAATAAGTTTGAACGTAATGATTGGAAATAATTTTATAGCATATAAAAAAATCATTAATTAAAGATTGTTTCATAAAGATCAGATACTAAGGAATATTAAAAATATTAATAATATGTGGATAAAAAATTATAACGGTTAGTCATTTAAGTCATTGAAGTTTTGAATAATCAGTGTTAACTTTAAACTAAAAGTTACAACAATCTAGGATATTTTGTATGATAACGTTCGAGTCGATACTAGTTCTATTAATACATTTCTCCTTAAATAGAAATATATGATGACAATACAGAAATGTCATGTTTTATGAGCAATATATAGTTTTCTGTGAAAATCTGTTCCTGTTTTGTATAAATAAAAACAATTTCTAAATCTAACCTCGGGTAAACTAAATTAAAGACTAGATAATTCATCAAATATAACATTCTTCTTTTTTTAGTAAATTTCTCACATATACAGGTACATAGTAGGCCTCTTCCCTCAGAGAACCCGTAGCAATGTACAGGGAGGAGACATATATAGAGACAAATACGCTCAGACCTATCCCATTTCTCATTTCTGTTAGAAGGAACCGGAACCCGCCAATAACGGAAAATTTAATTGCTACCTTTTCTACCACTCACTAGGTGTAATGACCCGGGCTATTAGAGAGAAGATGTAGTGGTTACCCATCTTAATACTAACCGCAATCAACGTTGTCTAATTTAGATGTTGATTATTTAACGGTTTAACCATTAAACAGCCTGGTTTATTGAATATTAAAATTTTTCCATGTCAAAAAGTTGTCAGCTATGCAGGTAAAACATAAAATATGTAATTTAAGTGCTATTTCGTCAAAATTTCTGGAAAATTTCATTAACGAATGCATTCTCAAAACGCATTAATATTTATTTAAATTAATTACAAATAAAAACAATTTTTTATCGCTAGGTATTAAATATCTATTGAATCGTACGTAAAGGGAGTGGTCGACCAAGGAAACGTACTCCCGAGTTAGTAGAAAAGATCCGAGAAGTTGTGGAATATGCCTAAAGTTGATAAGCCACGTAGGTTTTGCGAGTGATATTTAAACAATATGAATGAACAGCACTCCAATACATTCTTCATATCTTATAAAAAAGTTTTCAATTCGACCACAAAGATATGCCCCTGATTTGTTTCGACCAAGGTGGTGGTGGATATATTTAGCAGATGCTTTACATTGTTTTTATAAAGAAAGTTTTAATGAAAACTTGCCTGTTTTTTCAAATTGTAGAAATATTAATAAAGATTTTCTAGTATTTGAACCCATACAACATGGAGCTTAAAATGTAAATAAATATAATCTATAACTATCTTTATAGTTAACAATATGCAATAAAATAACAATTAAGTTACGCGTTACGCTCTTATCACCGCGACCGTCTATAACTCTTCTTTGTACCATAAGATATATATATTTAATTTTACTGTTTTCTTTATTTTATGTAAAGCTAACTATAATACATACTAATGTAAGTTTAAGTAAGCCGAAAAGCAAATACATACAGGGTGAGTCAGAAATAATAAGCCAACACTAAACTGGAGATACTAGATACAAAAATATTATTATTGAGCTCACGCTTTATACCAATGTCGCTGGTTTAAGAGATACAGTATGTTCAAAGTTTAAATTTTATTCTGAAATTTCTCAATAATTGAGAGTTTTTATAATATAAATCTGAAAATAGGTTGTTTTTTGTTTTTTGGTATAAAAATCACGAATTTCAAGCTTATTGTGACATTGCGCCTAGAGGGCGCTATGATCCGCAATCCCACAAATGATTGTTCCTCCAATTAAAAACTCCCCGTCGAGTCGCCTTTTCGGTAAATTAAATGTTTTTAAGAAAATCTGGGTTTTCGGTTTGCATATTTTGTAGAAACTGATGACTGAACTGACTAAATCTTGAGGCAATAACTGCTGAACCGGAGTATAATGATATGGATGGAGCATTTCTTTTTTTCAAAATTCTACAAATGGGCGACTGGCTTAGTCCCGTTGCCGCACTTAACCCACGAGTACTCAGAGCTGGATTTTCCGAAACACGAATTAAAATGTCATCTTCATCTACTGTGATAGTTTACGGAGTACCATGGTAACTTTTTGGGCGAAATGATCCAGTTTCGCCTAAGCGGTTGTAAATATTTCTGAAAAGTTTATGAATAGGTTGCCTTCCATTTGAGTATAATAATTGTAGATATCTTCGGGCCGCCTCATGTCCGTTAAAAGCCTGAGCAAAAATACAAATTATATCACGCATCTCACTGTTAGAAAAATGTTGTGTAATTTCTTAATTACTAGCTAGTCCTCTTACACAAATAATAATCAACACGCACGCAAAATAGCCAAATAATTTAATGATATTGTAAATTTGATAAATGTTGACACAAGCATACTTTAGCAATATTAGCGCCTGAAAAAAAATCAACAAAATACATTAAACCTTTTAAATGCAAATAACTTAAAAACCGATAGATTTAGACGACCTAAACAAGAATACCTTTTCTCTGTAGAATTGTGCGTTGTTTAAGATTCTTGTTTTATGCATGACTCAACAGATAAAAAAGATATGTTTTAATTTACCTATATAAAACTAGCGCCGTCTAGTAGCAACATCAAAATAAATTTAAAATTCGTAATTCTCACACCAAAAAAAAATATTTACTACAGACACTACTTGTTCCGTCCATATCTTTTTTTTTTCTTTTATCTTTCCTTTTTATTTTAAGTAAATATATATAAATTGTTATAGTTGTAGTATTATATATAAATTGAATCAATCGCTCATTTGGCCATCCTCGCAATAAATCTAACACGCTGTATATGATCGGTATAAAAGAAGGAGATTTTTTGTTATACCCTTTTTTCTTGTGTACGAACGGAGTTCGTTGAAGCCGACATTCGCAAGAGTAACTTTTCCCGCATATACAAATACGCACGAGACGTTTAGCAATCGAGTCGCATCGCTGAAATATTTAAAATATCCCTCAACCGCATCCGCAAAATTTAACTTTCGATTATTCCGCAATATATATTTCCGCCAACGCTTAATTCCGGAGTGAAGTTCCTGCCCTAGAAAACCCAGCCTTCCGGTACCGGAAAGAAGAGGCGTGGAGCTCACCAGGTGGACAAACCACAACGACCACCAGGCAGGTAACAAAAATCTCCTCTTTTCGTGTCTTATAATTTTTCCCGCTTAAAAGATGTGTGTTTGATGGTCTAAACTAATTATTAAACATAACACTACTATTTACTATTTACAGATTTATACTACCAAAACTTTCTCAATGATTCAGAAATTTAAGAGAACATTTATATATATATAAATATGTATATATATATACCGGGTGACCACGAGATTACTGCCCAGGCTCTAGCTGAAGCACGAAAAAAAGAATGAAATTTGAAAAGAATTTCAAATTTTGGGAATGTATATCATTGAATGGGATGCAAAATTTAGTTATAAAAACGACTGATCATCACTTCCTGTTTGACCGGAAATACCCTAAACTTTGTTATTTTATATGGAATACCCTGTATATTACATATTTTTTTAATTCTACTGAAAAAAAACTAAGGCCCGTATTCACAAAGCTCGATTACAGGTTTAACGACTCGATTAAATTTTGACGAACTCGTCAAATGATGAAAACAATTGCCAAACTCATCGTCTGATCAGGTAACGAAAAGTTGGTAATCGAGTCGATCATAGGCAAAATCAAGCCTGTTTGGTATTCACAAAGCTTCGTCAAGTTGACGATCTCGTCAAATGCAATTTGACGAGACGATTATCTAATCAGTGGTCCTTGGTCGATTATATTTGACAGTTCTCAACTTTTAGCCATTTTAATAAAGCTTATTGAAGATTTTAAGGTGAAATTAAATATATTGACCTAAAAAAAAGAGTAAAAAAAGAAAAAAGAATAAACAAATGCAGATATAAATATAAATTTTGTGAATGTTTAGCTAAAAAATTTAAAGGTAAGTAAATGTATACAACGTAATATTACAGTAATATTAGGTCTGGGTTTGATAAATACTTTTATTCCTAAAATATTGTTTCCAGATTCACATATCAAACTTGTCTGCATTAACCTCGTTGTTCTTTTCAGCTGGCCAAGAACCCCTTCGGAAGTTAAGGTGTATAAGGTATCGAGTAAATCACTTGACGATGTATGATAATTTAGACTTTCCGCTCCGGTTTAGCTTTTGAGAGGTGTACCAAAACACTGTACTGATTTAGTCATAATGTTACATCAATTACAATCAGGAACGAATACATCCTCTCACTTCTGGTAACACTGCAATTTTATGCAACTGGTATGGTACGTTTCAAAACACAACCATACACAAATCACAACCATATGTGGCAAGAAGATATTGCTGCACTCATCCAACCAGGGAAATACAAATACCCACATGGGAGTAAATTATTCCTGTATATGTGTGCAGATTTCTACAAAATTACTTGAGTAATTGGAAGTAATAATAGAAAATGCTGACAATTTATTTCATGAAAATATAAATACATTAAACATATTTGTTTTGTGAATGCTTTTCCTGATACTTTGTTTTATTGTGGACTTGATAGTTCTTATTTGTACTAACTTTATAAATTCATAAATACGGAAGAGTAAAATTTAGTTTGTATATTTTTTTTGTAATATACTTTAATTTACCTTAGTAGGTACCAGTTCCTCTTATAGTTTGTAACTACTTTTTACTTGCTAAACCGTATTCAAAATTACTGCACTTTTTTTAAAACTCATATTTCTTTACATAAAACATCACACTCCAATAACACCTCTTTTACATACATATGTAAATCGCCATTATGTACTTATATCAACCTTTCTGCCAACTTTAAATACTACAATGTACTTCTGCCTTAGGCGGGAATTTTAAATTTTAAATTAGTCTGTTAAATACCTTTTTTTAATAATCCAACATTTTGCTTAAAAAATAAAGTTTTACTTGTTTTTATTTGTTACATATTAAAATACTTATTTAGTAGAAAAAAAGTATATAAACTAAAATAACAATAGACAATATTTTTTTTAAATAGAATTTTTTAAATAATGGATTAAAAAGATAATCTAATTTGGTTACTTTTCTAAAAAAATGTTGTTTTGTTATTTTCTCTCCTAAGGGCAGACTGATAGTTTTTCCCTCTCTTAGTTTCTATTTCACTTCAAACTAAAAGTTCAGAGGGGAGTTGAGTTATTTTTGGGGTAGACTAGGGATAGGTAGGGGTTCTGGTTCACCTGTAAACCGCATATCTGAAAACAATTACATAATCAGTGATAGTTATATAATCTTTATAATATATTTTGGTAGGTGTAATGAGTATTGAAAAATAGTTTATGTGAAATATACTACATAAAATACTGATCAATAATTTTTCAGTTTTGTCCTATATACATACCTACCTATTAAATGTTTAGTTTTATAATTTCTTATCTTATTTCTACCACAAGGAATTATTTTTTAGATAACTTTTTTTGCAAATAGGTAAAATTAAAACTTGGTAGGTACTAGCTGTATATACATACATATATCCCTAGAAGTAGACAGGCATATAGACAAGTAGACTGTACAAGTAGATATATCTTGTCTTAAATTAATTCAGAAAACAAAATACAAAATCATATTAATCCTTAACTCTCACACATTATTTATTTTATACTAACCGATGATCGGTTATGTATGATCGGTATCGGCATGATAATATATTGAGAAAGTTACTTACATGTTCTGCCAAATCCTTTGTTTTTAAATCATCATATTATAATGATTTAACTATGTATTTGATACTTCTGAGGTTGTCAGCAATAAACTCCTTTAGCCTTCATTCTTTGGTTGCATCCAATGAAGTCCGTTTCGTTTCTATTATATTCTTTTTTTCTATTGAGGAAACATTAGGATTATCTGGGAAAGAAAAAAGTATAAAAAAGAATGCCTGGTTAAGGTCCTAGTATATGTAACCATTGTAAGTATATGTATCAATGTAATAAGCATAAAATGAGGACTTTAAATATTCATAATTATATGTATTTACTTTATATGTAAAAGGTGTTACGTATTTACATGAACATTTGTTATAAACTGTTCGTTTCATCTGCTGCTTATTACATTGTGTATATAAAACTTCAATACTTAAAAGAAAGTAGTGAAAATTACACGCCGGTAAAATGAAAAAAATATAAAATAACACCAGTTATACTTACTTTTCAATAATATTGGTTAAGGGACTTTAGGTTTGATCTTGTAGGTTGTTTTTATAATGTACAAAACCGAAATACTCATGTAAATAAGTAAAACGAAAAATTATAAACAACACACCAGAACATAACCTAGCAAATGCACTAATTACACAGCATCAGGGTAAAATTAGACAGAGATGGATAGTTAATAATAAAGATGAACATATCTGACGTGACATATGAGGCATTGGATATAACAGCGTTGCCAAACGTTTTTCCATGAAACGACTCCATCACGTAATCATATCATCAAATGTACTACTTTTGTTTTGTGAAAACCAAATAATTTGATCAGCCGATTAAATTTAATCGGCCGATTACGTAATCAGCCGATTACAGTTTCTTTGTGAATACCACCCTAAGACTAAAACATGCCTCATGTCCTATACCTATCTTTGACAGTTTCCGAGAAAATCGCATTAAAAGATGTCAAATGTGTCGTTTATAAAATTCTTTTGAAAGAAAACAAGTGAAGATAGGATCAGACTCATATGATATCTTTAACTTATTGTAGAAGCACCAAAGCCTGATATCATTAAAATTTCGCACAGTCGGCTAAACAGAAAATACCGGAAGTCATCTTTAGTAGCAATTTACTACAATAATTTTAATGGAATGCCATATAACTAATCGGAATTTCGAATTCTACAAACAATTTCGAATCATTCTTATGTACACTTCCCTATACCCAAAGTTCATAGTTTTTGAGATATTAATTGTTTATTGTCAGAATGTCATAGATATGAACGATGCATAAATGGAAAACGATATAATCAGTCAATGCATATATCAGAGGTTCCTAGAAATTTTAATTTATGTAGGCTCTATCACAGGCTTTTATTTTTGAACGTGTTTTCAACTAATATTCAATAATTCAATAGTTCAAGTAATTAAATAGTATTATTTTATAAATAATACTATATGCCAAAATGGAATCATCTGGTTTACAGACGGCTCCAAAATTGGCGATAAGGCCGGAGCGGGAGTATATGGCAAAACCACGAGGACAAAATTATCTTTTGCCCTCGGGTCATATGCTAGCGTTTTCCAGGCGGAAATATATACTATCCTAGCATGCGGGATGGAAATCCTAAAAACGGCTCCAAAAAGGAGAACGATTCAAATATGCACGGACAGTCAAGCGGCCTTGATGGCTATTGAATCCAGCAAGGTCAAATCGCGACTCGTCCTTGACTGTAAAAAGATTCTAAATGATTTGGCCAGTTGCAATAGAGTGATACTCACATGGGTACCGGGACACTCAGGTGTCCCGGGAAATGAGGAGGCCGACAGACTGGCCAGAGTAGGATCAATAGGGTACCCCATAGGACCTGAACCTATATTAGGGGTCCCCTATTCAATAGGGGTTTCAACCATGAAAGAGCTCCTAAATAAGTAGTTCGAAAAGTCATGGCAAGAAGCCCCGGGTATGAAGCAGGCGAAGTGCATTGAATCATATTATTGGGCCTTCGTTCAAATTAACTCAGAGTCTCCTAGGTATGAACCGAAGAGACATTAGAACGGTGACAGGACTCCTTACAGGCCACTGTCACCTTAAAAGGCACCTCCACATGATAAGGGTCATAGATGATCCTGAATGTGGATGGTGCATGGAGGATGAGGAGACTGCATCTCACATCCTCACAGAATGCCCCGCAATTGCAAGGGTCAAAGAACGGCATTTTGGGAGCTGTGTTCTGAACCCAGAGGATGTTAAGGGTATTCACCCCAGGAAAATATGCGCCTTTGCTAGAGAGGTCGGCATACCTGGGTGAATACTCATGGAATGTGGGTGCACATTGGGCCCGTCAGGCGGTCTAAGTGCATGGGTTTTCCCGCCCACTTTTCTCATTCATTCATTCATTCATTCATGCCGGCTTAAACAAAAGACAGTTAGGTTCAGTGAACCGTGGCAACAAATTTAGTATAAATAGTGCAAGTGTGTAGGCTAGAACTTAGTTTTAATCTTCTAAAGATGCCAACTTAGTTGGCGAAACGCGCGTCGAGAAAAGAAAGTAGTTCGGTGTTTCGTGGAAAACGTCCAGTTTTTTTTCAACTTATTTTCATCTAAGGAATATCTGGTATCATTTGTGCCACTTATAACCTACTAAACAGTCTATTTCTAAATTTCGCACCATTGAT
The DNA here is from genome assembly GCA_029963805.1 of Aromia moschata. Taxonomy (NCBI): domain Eukaryota; kingdom Metazoa; phylum Arthropoda; class Insecta; order Coleoptera; family Cerambycidae; genus Aromia; species Aromia moschata. Next base: position 255,989 of record JAPWTK010000064.1, read on the forward strand.
GACATTCTAATGCAAATAAGAACTGAGTAATAAACCGTATTCAACTTTAAAAACTCCTCTTTCAACTTCAACTTTAACTCTTGCCTGTTCAGCATTTTATAATCGTTAAATTTATTAAGTCTTAAAAATATCTCATTATATTTCAAATTTAGTTTTTTGACGTGTTTCTGACAGTTACTTTAGGACAAGAGTGATATTATGTGTGAAAAACTGTTTTTGGGTTAAAGAACCCCGCACAAAACAAATGGAAAGTAGGTCCCGGTCGATTTGTCTTAAAATTGATTATATGATAGTTCTCAACTTTTTGAACAAAAGTTCTCAAGTACCAAAAAAGATCCTATGATTAAGATTCAAGATATAGAGGGATGAATGTTGATTATTTGGCTATATAACTGAATACGCCTAATGTATTTTGCAGATCATAAACTCGGAGAATATAAGTCTGCAAGAAATCTTTCAATAAAGAAAAGTTATAGACAGTTGATGAGAGGAATAATATTGTCCATGACCATGAATCTTACGAGGTCAATTCAAGGTCAAGTTAATTTTTTACATGTAAATCACTGTTTTCTAATATGGCCATATATGAAGAGTTCAGCAACTTCAGATATAAAGTCAATTCATTGTTGAAGTTTATTTATAATTATAATAGAAAACTAATTCTCTATATAACTGCCTATCTTTAAGGTTGTTTGAATCCTTTGAATGTAAGCCTTACCATTTAAAAATATTGGTTCCTGCTAAAAAAATCTACATGGCCAGGAATGGCTAGAAATGACCTCGTAAGTTTCATGGTCAAGGACAAGTAAACAGACATGTCCTTTGGGTGACATCGGGTAGCCAGTTGACTTTATATCTGAAGTTGCTCGAACTCTTCATATATGGCCACATCAGAAAACAGTGATTTATATATAAAAAAATTAACTTGATCTCGAAGTAAAAGTGATTTGCCTTTCACAAAAAAATATACTCTCAGAAAAAACTCACTTCCTATGATAAATCGATTACTCAGTAAAATAGCTACTGCAAAACGCACGAAAAGTCCAATTTCAAACGGTTATATCTTGAAGGCATGTACTTTTCGGACTTACTGCCCATTAAGACTTGTTTTATTTGTCAAGGATTACCGGAATCCAAAGTTTCAAAGACTTTGACCGAAAGCCATTTCCCATAAGGATACTGCGAGATCCTTACTTTTTGAGTAATATCTTTAGAGAGTGGTATCAATATTTTTCTTTTTCAGATTTATTTTGTTACCATACCATCGAGCGTAGCAAACTAAAAAAAATCGTGTAATTTGTCGATTTCCTTAGTAACACAAATTTACCCAAATTATTCTTGGAACTAGGGAATTCCCTAGATCTGTCATCACAAGTTCAGTCGGCACTGAAGCAGCGGACAAACACAATATGCTCGAAATGGTGATGTGAGTCATATGGACCATTAGGCACTTAGGAACCATATGACACAGGTCACTTAGGTCATAAATGTGCACATACACGTTATATACATAAGTTACAAAGGGCACAATGGTAATCCAGGTGATAGCCAAAACGGGCATATATAAAATATATCCAAATATCACACGTTTAATAATATAACCTGATCTTTTTAGCCATTTGATCTAATTAAATGTAGAAAAATCACATGAGGGAGTAATTATTCGTTAGATAGCGGTTAATATGTAATGCTAATTACTAGTGTCAGGCGTCGACCAGCTCTAACATATTTCATGAATAACCGGTTGGCCTCGGGTTGGATCACAGGCGAGGATTTTTGCCTGTTGCTCTTCCAGGTAATTTTAGTCATACCGCTTAAATTATGTAAGTATACATACATATATTGTTCATATTTTATTTTAAATTAATAATAACAAATTTTTAAAAAATTGTTACTCTAATAATTACTATATCGTGAAACGTCCTACCATTACTACCACAACTGTTAAACAAACTTACGGAATAAATGGGTAATAAAATTTATCAGAATACGATCAGTACTTCAGCTTAATTGCTTCCACGACAAATTGTTAGTACATAATAAAAAAGTATTTACATCAATATCTTTGGGCAAAGTGTTTATACTTTATTTAATATTTTGTGAGATACATCTTTGTATATTTCTCTTTTGCAATTTTAATACATACTGTCCAAACTATTAAATAAATTATATTTGTGTAAAAAGTGCTACTTTTTTCATTTTATTCTTAAGCTTTCTCACGAGAAGTCACAATTGCTTATGCCCTGTTAACTTTATTTTTATTGACAAAATATTGGGGATTTTATAGTTGGCGCTAATTTATACTGAAACAAGGTGAGAAGAAATAATGGCACTGTCATCCTACTCAAGCAAAAATTGAACATGGATGTGTTAAAATCCACATTGACAACCGTTTAGCCTTTCACTTCATATGTACAAGACCTGTCCTGAAAATATTAATAAAACCACTGAAACAGAAAATCAAATTGACATAGATATTACTGTTGCCCACGAGTTGCAAAAAAATTAATATCTTTGATATACTCGTAGGTGTACTTTGATAAAACGGAGAACATACATCTAAGAAATTTGATTCTAGAATTTACAAAATAACAAAAATACATAAAGGTATAGTTCCATTAAAAAACCGCAGCTTGAGGAATCGCTACTTCCATATCTAATTTATCAAAATTTTACTTTCACGACTTTTATGATCCTTATGGCCTACATACCTTATATGCTCTTTATAGCCCAAACGACCGTTATGACTTCTATGACCTATATAATGCGTATGACCTACATGAATAATATGTTCATTAGGGCCTATACGACCTTTATTACATATATGAGCCCTATAACATCATGTACGAGCCCTACGAACAACTTAACTTTTAGACAACCAGAATTTGTTCCTTATATAATTATTATTGTATCAAATTATACACTGATTTATTAAATTTCCTTTCGTAACAGAATTCAAAATATTTAAGTTTAAAGGAATTAAAAGTTTGAAGATATACTCGTAAACGTAATATTTTTCAGAAAGTATTCACAAGGTTGGACTCCTTTTATGTTTATCACGGCATTATTTCTATCTGGCTTTGAAGACATTAATTTTTGGAAATATTTTACTGGCACATCTGACTATATTTGTAAGATTTTCTCCTTCAGAGCAAGCAGATCTCTGCGTATTCCGGTAAAAATGTGAGTATAGCCTTAATATATTTGGATTCCTCTACCTCTAAAACTAATACAACTACACGTCACATGTGTATATTTCTTAGTTAACATTAACTATGTTAATAGCCCATTAATAACCCCCTACCTCTTCCTTCACGTTTCACGTAGTAAAACAAATAATACCTTTAATCAAATGAAAATAAATTCATAATCATTTGGGATGACATGTACGTTTTTACAAATGTTTAACATTAATATACCCTTTATATTTCATCCTAGTTATCCCCATACCCAGAGAAGGGGAGAGTCAAGGAGTGTGTGATATTTTTGTGTGAAACTGTCCATATTACTAAAATGTAGGTGTATTAAATATTATAATTGACCTATTTTGAACACTTCAATACTCCCCCCAATCTCCTCAACCCCACCCCGTTAAGCTGAAAAGCTTAACTTTCTTGAAAAACTTAAATAGCTTGAAAGCTTTGGATTTGTAGACTTTTATGTTTTTCATGTATTTCAAATGTGTATACTTGCATATCCACTTTCAAGTGCGTATCTTGTGTCAGTTACGAATTACCTCTAGACAAAGAAAAAAGTGTTTTCCCACCCATGTATTCCTCCAGATCAGCTCAAACTCTCGTCATGGTATATAAGTGTTTCAAGTTGATTCTTTAAAGCGATTTCGAATGATCGTGTACTTTATTAAGCGTAATAAAGAATACATGCAATTTTGCGTAAATAAAATATGTAAAAAGTTAAATATTTATTACTCGTATTTTTCAGCACTGAAATCCCCTTTACTCGATTTGCTCGCTGCGCGCCGTTAACTTTTAACAAAGCATAAGGAAGACCAGCAAAACCTCTCTCTCCAAAATCATAAGTACGCGACTTACGTTCGTGTACCGACGAAAAGGATTTTTAAAAAACGAGACTTCTTTATTGAAAGGAAGCTAGATTACAACTGATTGAATTCATTGAACTTATGATATTGGAATATTATAACAATACATCGGTAAACAAGCAAATATGCTGATGTCGCTGTTACTTGGTGTCCTGTTTATCGATGCGTCAGCTGAGTGGCGGACGTAACTCCTCCGGCCTTTGAGAGAACTATGGGGTTGTCCCAGAGTTCGAAAATCCTATGTTCCTGGGGCGGACTTGAGGTTCCTCTGTTGTACTCCTTGGAGGGATGTGCTTCACCCTTGGCAACCAGCAGTGGCGGATTACAAAATATATAATTAAAATAGTAAATAGAACATAAAGTAAAACGGTATAAAAACTAGTTTTATGAAAATGCACAGGTGGTTCTCTAATATTGTCCAGTTTTGATTTTTCGTCACTTAAGGCACCATAAATGTTTTTTATTTCATCTAGATTTGTTGATTTTATTTCTAAAGGTTTAAGGTTTAAGTTACTGCCCTTTGAAAGGTGTTTGGTAAACTGAATCTGTGGTAAGTTTACTTGCCGATAAGTGTTTTTTTGTATTTTGAAATGTTTTTATCAAAGTGTCTTGTATTTGTATTTCACATTGATCACCTAGTTCAATCACGTAATTTCCGCACAAAGGTATATTGTCTTTGTTATTTCCACATCGTTGATATGCGACGAGATGTCCAGGGGTGACTACTATCCACTTGCTTTCTTCTATCTTCTGAATTTTAGGGCTGCTCAGGTGAACGGGGGTGTATTGACAATTGGTCATGTTTCCGGAATATCGCAGGAGTTGGACTTCGCATGGGGTGTCTTCTTGAACTCTTATGGTATTGGCTTGTTGACACAGGAACTCTTCAGGGGTTAATTCTTGACATGCTGCGTCCGTGAAGGCGTAAGTTTGCTCATTAAGGAGAAGGTACTTAGAATGTGGAATTATTGTTTTGAAGGACTTGGTATCTGGGATAGGTAACGAATACAAGTGATAGTAATTGTAATTTTCAAGTTGAACTATTGGTATTTCTAAAATGAAAATAGTTTGACTTCCTTTATTATAACTTTTGATTTCCATTACCTTCTCGAATAGTAACATGTTTTCTAGGACAGGTTCAAAAGGAAGTTTATTTTTATTCAAATTTTTAGAAACAAACAAAACTTCCGAAAGTAAATCTGTAGGTTCTATAATTGAACTGTGAAACGTATTTAATTTTGAAAAGGTTATAGCTACCTGAAGTTTTTCAAGTATATCATATATTATTTGGTAGGTCGTAAGAATTTGTGACATTAGGGTTTGTAAAACCAGGAAATGGTAAAATTCCTCATTTTCAAGGTGCGCCGTTTGAATTGCCTTTTCTAGTTTTGTAAGACGAGTTTTAAAAATTATTTGATTATACTTGAGAAGATCTATGCTATCTTTAAATTTTTTTATGGATGTCTGGAGTAAAGTAATTTGATCTTTCATTAAGGATTTTATTTTTATTTGATTATTTGATAAAGTATTTATAGCTTGATCGTATCGTTCTGCATCGCTTTGATCAAGATTGCCAGATACGGCCTTTATTACAGAGCCTAGTCCATTTATGAGACCACGCCTATGTCTTTTTGAAAGAAGAGGATTTAATTCGTAAATTTGAGCTTTTAATTTGTCTTCGAATGCAACGATAAGATGATACGAATTCTGATATTCCTGATACAAACTGAAATTATTAGTTGAATTTCTAATGGTTTTATTTAGTTGAGCCATTGATTTTTGAAGATAATAAAATTCATTGATAACTTCACTAATATCATAAATTTGAATAAATGTCCAGTGGTCAATTTTGTTTTGTGCACTGCCTAATTTTAGGGGTAGCAAACCGGGATTGTCGTTAAGGTCATGGAACTTAGGAGTATCGGTTTTTATTGTTGTGACGACGCCGTAGTAGTAGGCGATTCTGTAACAGAAGGTCTTCTTAGTTCTTTAATGTGTATAACTTCTGTCTTTTTGTTTTTACAATTTTGAATTTTGACTTTATTATTCTCTAACATTTCAATTAATTTGTACGGGCCATTAAATTTATTTTCTTTTTTATTACGTCGGTTACTTGCTTTGTAAACCGTTTGATTTATCTCAAAATGTTGTTGTTCCGGTCCTTTTGTATTTCTTTTATCTATTACTTTCTTTTTTAGCTTCCTTAGATTTTTCCGCTATCTCGCTATATACGGATTTTAACTTATCATTATGATTCTGTACATAATCTGAATAAAATGTTTTATTCATGAAATCAGAAGGGTCGCGAGATTGTGTATGCCCTAACACTAATTCATATGGCGTAAAATCTGTCGCCGAGTGTATTGAACTATTATAGGCGATTATGGCGTATTTCATTAAATAAGGGTCATCTTTATGTTTATTTCGTAGAATTCTTAGATGTTCTAGAATAGTGGAATTAAATCGCTCGACAGGTGAATTGGATTCATGGTGGAGAGGAGTCGTAAAATGTATATCAATTTTGTGAGATTTTAAAAAGTTCTTTCATAGTTTCGTTATTAAATTCACAACCGTTGTCCATAACAATTTTAGCAGGTAGTCCGCAATAACTAAAGAATTCCGTTAAAGCGTTGCATGCTTCTATGGCTGAGGTGCCTTTAATTTGGATAGCCTGGCCAAATTTTGAAAATTTATCTAATATTGTCAAATAACATTTATTATCGAATTTAAAAATATCAACATGAATGATTTCGAAAGGTTTTGACGGAGTTTCTGTAAAAGTAAAGGTACGTATGGCGGATTTCTAGAATATTTCGAAGTTTGACAAATAGTACAATCATTGATATATCTAGTCACGTCAATTTTCATGTTGGGCCAATAGTAATTACGTTTTAGTTTTTCTAAAGTTTCCTGTATACCTCTATGGTTACATTTACCCTCATGTTGGAACTTAATTAGCATTAAGCGTTCATCTTCTTCACGAACATAATTTACAATTTTATTACATCGTATAAGTTTTAAACCTTTTTCGAAAAATTTTTCCATATAGACTTTATTAAAAATTAGAAAACAATGTTTCGTCATAAAAGTATATATAAAATGGTTTTTCAGATGTAGTATAATCTCTAAGGAATTCAAAAACTAAAATTTCACTGTTTTTTGGTATTTTGACTTCTACAATTTTTAAAGTTTGAAAATCGTTATTTTGAATATCAAGTTTATCGTGAACATTTGGTTTGACAATAATTTGACTATGTTTATTATTAATTATTTCATCCAAAATTGGTATACCTTTATTTGGGGTATCATTGCTACTAGAGTGAGGTGTGTTTATTGATTGATCGTCATTTGGTGGATTTATTTGGATGTCCTGTATTATATTTGGACGTGTGTCATTAGGAGCAGTTGATGTAGAAGGTAAACTATTTTGTATTGGATTTTCCGCAAGAGACCTCAAAAATTCAACAATGTCCTGATTTACTTCGCCAGGGTTATTTACTGTAGATTCGGTTTCTAGGGCATTTATTGCAATGCGTGACAGTGCATCAGCATTGGTATTCAATGTTCCTTTTTTTATAAATAATATTGTAATCGTATTCTTCTAGTTTGAGACGCCAACGAATTAATTTAGAATTTGGTTCCTTAAGATTAAAAAGCCAAACTAAGGGTCGATGATCGGTAACTATGGTGAATTTTCGGCCAAATAGGTAAGGTCTAAAATATTTACATGCCCACACAATACCTAACAATTCTTTTTCTATAGTACTGTATTTTTGTTCAGTTTCGTTAAGGGTTCTGGAAGCAAATGCCACAGGTCTATCATTTGGGATGTCTCCTTGGGAAAGGACGGCTCCCAAAAGCAATGTTACTTGCATCTGTGGTTAAAATGAATGGTTTTTTAAAATCGGGGTATTGTAAAATTGGGTCATTTGTCAATATATCTTTACAAATTTTGAAACACTCAATAAAGTCCTTATCATGTATTACTTTCGCATTCTTTTTCAAGCATTTGGTCATAGGTTTGGTAATTTTGGCAAAATCTCGAATAAACCGTCGATAATAACCTAAAAGTCCTAGAAAGCTTTTAATGTCCTTTTGAGTTTTTGGAATAGGGAATTGTTTTTATGGCGAGTATTTTATCAGGATTAGGTTTAACGCCTTCTGGTGTTATTATATGTCCTAAATATTGTACCTCTTTTCGGAGAAATTCCGATTTATCTAGTTGAATTTTAAAATTACTTTTTCTGAGACGATCGAAAACTGTTCTAATTCGTTCAATGTGTTCTTCGAGTGATGTACTGTAAATAATGATATCGTCGAGATATACAAGACAAATTTCATCTTGTAACCCTCTCAGAACATTTTCTATAACTCTCTGAAAAGTGGAGGGAGAGTTTTTAAGACCCATGGGCATACGCTTAAATTCGTAGTGCCCACCTTCAGTTGTGAAAGCTGTTTTTTGTATATCGTTAGGATCCACCTCTATTTGATAAAAACCGCTTGCAAGATCTAGCGTAGTAAAGTAATTTGCTTTCCCTAATTTGTCTAAAATATCTGTAATATTCGGCAGGGGATATTTATCGTCTACCGTTTGTTCATTTAATTTTCTATAGTCTACTACAAGTCGCCATTTTTTACGACCTGACGCGTCTAATTTTTTCGGCACAATCCAAATTGGGCTAGAATATGGTGAAGTACTTGGCTGGATAATGCCTTGGTCTAGCATTTTTTGAAATTTGTGACTTTACCTCGTTTTTATGAATTTCTGGATAGCGATATGATTTTGCAAAAATTGGTGTATCCGTTTTCAAATTAATTTTGTGGGTTATTTCATTAGTAAAACTCAGCGGTATATTTTCGCAATAAAAGATGTCCCTATATTCGAAGCAAAAGTTTTCGAATTGCGTCATATTCTTCCTTGTTACAATGATTTAATCTGAGATTTTTTAAATTTTGTTTTAGTGAATCATCCTGAAATTGATCAAGGGGGACGTCGGTGTCCATTTTTTCGATAAAGTTAATATCAATTAAATTTAGATATTCGACATCAAAAGGTTCTGAAATTTCGAGTTTTATAGGTTGTTCGTTACTATTTGTAATTGTTGTAAACGCAAAATTATTTTGTATGTTTACTAAAGCTTTTGGCATTTCGACACCATTACCAAATTTGAGTTTTTAAGACTCCTATGCCGTTCTTATGCTTTACCGGTATTTTGACTACTTGGGTAGTTCGAGATGGGATGTCAATATTGATGTTAATTTTAGAACTATTCTGGCTTAAATTTTGAGTAGTATCGGGTTCAAAAATTATCGGACTGTACTTAGGGGTTGTTAGTTGTCGGGTAGTGACGTTCACATTAGCATTTAATTGTTTAAGTAAAATCCACTCCTATAAGTCCATCATATTTTTCATTAAAATTAAATAGATAAAATTTGTGTGTTTCTTTTACAAAATTTTAAAAATTGGAATAATTACTATCGTCATGGTAACTGATACTATGGGCCGTTTGAATATTGAATTTTTCTTTAAAAATAAATCTCTTGTAAAATTTATAGGCTAGTTTCGGGTCTATTAAACTTTTGTACTGCCAGTATCGATCAAAAAATTTGCATTTAATTGTGGGATAAAAATATAAGGTAAGTTGGACTTTGAAAAATTTACTAATATTAAGTCTGGTTGTTCTGTGTATAACTCATTTGAAAATTTACATTTTCGGAATTTTGTGCGCCATTATTATTTTGATTCGGTCCGATTTGCGTATAATCGGGTTCTTGATACGTGTTTTGGATAAACTGATCTTCGTAAAAATTATTTTCAATATATCCGGCACCCATAAGGCATTCCGGATTTTCGGCGGGGTATTCTGGGATATATTCCTGATTCTCGTTATAGTACCCTTCTGCGACATTATAATTTGGATCGAAATAAGGATTTTCGAAACAATCATTTTCATGTATATTTTGGGTAAAAAGTTCCGTGTGAGTGAAATTTCGTTTGGGTTGAACTCGCGAATTACCAGATGAGGTGTCCATCGGTTCACATTTAGAATTTCTCACAGTTTGCGACGAACTATTTGAGTTAGAATTTCCTGAATATTGATTTTGGGTTAAATGGCTTGGCCGTTGTAAGAAGTAAGGATGTCTTTGAACTGAAAAGTTATTTGGTCGCCAATTTGATTGACTGGGCTGTCCGTTAAAATTTCTATTAATATTTGGCTGATATGAAGTTACATTAGGTTGAAAAGTTGGCCTTTGATGGAAATTTGGCAATGCCTGGTTGCTACTTGATGGATAAAAATTAGGTCTTATGTTTGGTGGTTGCGATCTTTGAAAATTTTGATTATTATTCCGGGTAGGAATAATCTATTTGGGGCCTAAAAGAAATTTGCGCATTTAATGCATTACCTCGGTTTTGTGAATATAGAAAATTTTCCTCTTCAATTAATATACTCATGGCTTTTTCCAAACTGTCTGGACTACGTAACCGAACATTATTCTGAATTGGACCTGTGAGACCTCCAATAAATGTTTTTAAAGCAAGATCATCGTAACTTCGCAATCGAATTATTTTTTCTTCATTTGAAACATTAACCAATGAATTTAATTTAGCTATGATTAGGCTTCTAGATCTTGACTCTTCCAAAATTATAAGGAGTTTCATTTTTATGTGGCCGCAAAAACGATAAGATCATGTATTAGGCAATCAATATTACGTTGATCACCAAAACTAAGATTTAATGCACCTTTTATGTCATGCCACGTTCTTAATTCAATTCGGGACCCTATTAAAGAGAGAGCCCTTCCTGTTAATTTGCCAATAATAGCTCGCAAAAATAAAATTATTAATTGGTTGATTATTAGGGTCTGAAAAAGTATCGATTAAGCTTTCGCAATTATCGATAAAGACTCCTAACGTGTGTGGATTACCATCATAATGAGGTATGGTGTCCACATACAATTTTAAAAGTTGATAATTGACAGGATTTTCGTTGGGCATTATGATGTATCTAATAGAATCTACAAATTTACTAATCTTATACCTATTGGTTTTATTTATTGGATTTCCAATAATCAATAGTTCTTAATAGATATCTTAAATTTAGTCAATGTATTTATTTTTTTCGTCTTTGCTGAAAATCACAATTAAGACCACAAAAAGTGCAGCAAAAATGAAAAGAAAAGGAATGAGCACTTACAGTAGAATCGACTTGAGCATTTTCTTATCCTACGTCCTTAAACTACTGCCTATAGGTTGTTCCCCCAGGGCTTGACTGGTTTCGGCGATGCTGTCCAATACCAGGTGGTGTAATCTTCGTTTTCCCTCTTCGTGGACCGATTTTTCGGATAGTGGATTCCCCGTTGAAACGGATAGGACCTCGAGACGATTTTTGTTCCCGAAATTCGATAAACCGTCGAATTGACCGCCTTCCACTATCCTACCGACTGCGCCACTTACGTTCGTGTACCGACGAAAAGGATTTTTAAAAAACGAGACTTCTTTATTGAAAGGAAGCTAGATTACAACTGATTGAATTCATTGAACTTATGATATTGGAATATTATAACAATACATCGGTAAACAAGCAAATATGCTGATGTCGCTGTTACTTGGTGTCCTGTTTATCGATGCGTCAGCTGAGTGGCGGACGTAACTCGCGCATTGCATACTGCGCATCGACCTCAGTGGATAGATGGGATACACGGTATACAGATTATACCGTGGATGGGATACTCGGTATACAAATCGTGGATGGGATAGTTGTATCTCTAACGTTCTTGAGTGAGCATCAATGGGCCAGAGCCGTATTTAAAATTGTGTGCTTTATAAGACCTACGAATGAATAATACGAATATAAATTACTGTTCATCTCAATAATATTTTAATAAGGGTTAAATCATTGTTTATTTACATACTTAATACTATTATCACATATTCATCATGTAAAAACGAACGCATTTTTTTTAATTCCTCCTAATAATAATTTAAATATATGCCTCGTTCCGTTGCATAGTACCGATGCATAGTTCCGTAGTACACGTGCACTGACTAGTAGTCCGAGGTCACGAAATCTGGTTTACTTTCTTCAAAGCGCCGACAATCAAGTTATTTTGCTGGTAGTCCTAATGCTGTGCTTGTACTCTATTTCCATTTTAAATTGAAAATAGGTAGAAAAAAGCAAGGTTATCAGATATATTTTCTAAAATTGCTAAGCTCACTATACAAGTATACTTCATACTTCAGTAAACTGTTAGTTCGTGACGTTCTTAGAAAGCTAGTTTGGAAATTTAAAAAAAAAATACATAGATATAAATTTGTTAGTTAGCATTAAATTAAAGCGTTTAAAATTGCTGGAAAAAATAATTATAAATTAAAACAACTTTATGTATGTTACTATACTTTTTACTTTTTAAGAAAATTTTGAGGAGCCGGCAACGCGATGCCAGCAACAACGATGCCGGCAACCAGCAAATGTCGACCAGTATACTATAGGATTGCTTTATATGTAATACATCCAAATATATATTCGGTCCACTGTGCCATAAATTTTTTACGACGTCGTTAAAATGATTTACGACTTTAGAAATTCCACGTGTTTAAGGCGCCAGTGACCTGTATTTCAGCTAGGTTTATTAACACAGACAATTTCTTGAGATTGTCGGGCTAAATGAAAATTATTTACAGCAAATGATATTACAAATATTAAGAGTTTTGTATGCAGGCTAATTTTAATCTCCTATATTGATTTGAATGGAAAAAATTATTTCACAATTTTTGAATTTATAAAAGATATATGCACGCCGATGGAATCATAAAGTTGCACCGCTTTTTTTTGTTCCCCAGGCGTATTTATCATTTTCAATTAAAATTAGAACGACTATAAGTTACATGTGGATTAACAGTATAGTTCATCTCATCGCTTGTAGAGGATGAAAAAATTCGTTGATGCCGACAAAAGCTTACGACAGACAGGTGTTACTCTTAGTCAGGACCGTATTTAACTTATTTACATTTATTCAGTATTTGACCAGTTTAACCAATAATAATTTATAGTATTTCGTTTAAGATGCAAAGTAATGGAATGTGGTGCTCAATATTGTGCACAATTATTTTAAAAAATAATTTTTATACATACAATGCTTCCAACAATTTCAAATTTGATTTTTGTAATAAGTCAGAAATAAATTGCAGATGTAATATGTGAACTGCAAGTGGGCAAGTGGGGTGTCGGCGTACGCATAAAATTTGTTGCTGCGTCATTGACCGTGTCAGATAATTTGACAGACAAGAGAGATGATTGACAGACAACATATGTACATTCATTACTTAAAGCTGAATCATTGATTGACCTTTTAAGGCGACATTTTCCAGATTTAAATTATACTGTGAACGAAATGATTAAAGCACAAGGAATGGAGGTACAGTGGAACATTATTTATCCGCATTAATTAGGACCGAAGGTTGTAGGGATAACGATTTTTCCGAATAATTGAACATCCGTTTATTTTACTGTACTTCGATTATCCACCACAAGTTTCACTGTACTTGTAGAAGTGAAATTATAGTAGTAGAAGTGAAGAAACTTCTCGAAGCTGTAATAAAAGCCACAAATGCAGACAATTGGATAAAATGTACAAACCATGTGAAGAAGGTAGAATTAAAAATGTGGGATCTTTATATTATGACGAATACTCCCATTAAATCAGTTGTAATGAACTAAGAATGTAGTGGAAGTCATTTTTCCTCGAATGAACAGCGATAAAAGTTTGTGATGATAGTTTTTGAATAGTGAATAGTGTTTTTTATATAGTTTATCTTTTATAGAATTGTTTTTGAATAGTGAGTAGTGAATAGTGCCTCAAAATACTGACTGTGACAGTTTATTACCGCATAAAGCGGACTGTATATTACCTTTCTTGTTTCGGTTACAACTTTGCAAGTAACCCCAAACCTAGAATTTGTTTTGAAACTTTGAATTATGTAAAACGGTAAGACAAAATGATTGGAAAACGAGAATAATATTTAGGGACTTCAATAGTGCAATAAAACTACTTGTTTTTGTATGTATCACATACACAATAGTATATCATATTGTGTAGCATATTTTATTTACCAAAAAAAGACGGACATTTCAAATAAGTAAATTATTTTCCATTCTAATTTTCTTGACATCAAGCTCAAACATTTGTAGAAACTTTATTCGAGGATGGGGCATGTTTCATAGTATACTCATTCACCTTCGAGCCACTTTAGTTGTGTATGATGTGATACGCCACTGAGCAGTAGAGCTACCCACTGTTGAGCTTTGTATATACGAGCCCGATCGCATATGAATTGGACCACTAAAATTAATAACACAACTTTATATTTTGGGGTTAGTTGTTTTTGTTAATATAATAACACAACTGTTTACATGTGAGCTCACCTTTACACAAAAGACTCTCAAATTAGCTCTACCGAGCAGTAAGTTGACTAGCGACCAGCTAGCAAGCTGTTACAGTAAGGGAGTGTTACAGTACAAGCTGTTGCAGTACATACAAGCTGTTACAGTGTTTTGCAAGGGAGAAGGGAAATGAGCTTTCGATCAGTTAAACAGAAATAGCTACCAACTACCTATCGCCAAATACTGCGACACTGCAGTATTCCGTGCAGGATAGTCCAATTCCCTTTTGCCGCAGAAGACATCTGCGGCAATAAAGACGGGAATTGGACTATCGGAGATATGGAGGACCAACAACTCGAAAGGATATATATAATCGAAAGGATTATATTCAATATTAAACATATATAACTACATTTTTATACGCAACATTCGTGTAAGCTGATGCATATTGATATGATTTGTATTGTGTAACAATCAAAGTGCCTATCTGTGTAAATTGTTTTTTTTTTTATGTACAGGGTGATGTTTTTATTATGACAAGCATGTTTTTCTTGAAAACTACTAAAGGAAATTTATATCTACGAAAACTATCTCTCCCTGTACAACTATACTGTTGTTAAATTGGGAGGTATAAGCAATTGGGAGGTACTGAGCAAATCCATTGATCTTAATGCTGCCTAATAAATTGGCGTGAGGTGCTACAACTCGCTTTCACCCTTTGACAACCCAAGCACCCCTCCAAGTCACACCTATTCCGACCCCCTACCGACCCCTCTGGTTCCGCTCTTGTAAAAGGCTGTGTGGGCCGGGACGTCTAGATATTTGTCTCAAATTCATGTCATAGCATTACTTGAAGCCTCTCGAAGTTGACGGAACACTCTGCGGACGGCCGATTGAGCGCCAAAGTTGTACTACAACTCCAGCCCACCAGCAACAACGCCAAATTTTCTGCCCTAAGGGGTTGTAAACAGGTCTTGATGAGTGGGGTGATCAGAACTCCCATCACTCCCTTGTTTTGACCACCACCAAAAAATTTTTTGAGTGAATGAAAATTCGTGAAAAAGGACTCGTTGGAGTAGGAATAGCTTGGAGGTGTGCTTGGGTTGTCAAAGGGTGAAAGCAAGTTGTAGCACCCCACGCCAATTTATTAGGCAGCAAAGGGGTAGCTTAGGTGGGTCTGGAAATGGGTTGAAGGAATGGGACAGTTATCGAAGTCTTAATGTGTGCCGGGATGGAGTTTTTACCAGACAGCGTCCTCCTTAGTTCATCTTGTATGTTTCTGAAATTGCCATCAAAATCTTGCGAACTCAAATTTCGACATGGGGTTTTTCGACAGGTCACAACGTAGCACCTTCGGGGAATTCAAACCAGCCCTATGGGCTACTGAAACTTAAATACCGTAAGTCGCTAACTCGAATAGAACGCAAATGGCGCTAATCTAAAAAGTGTTACGCTAATTTTGATGAGCAGTTTATTTTCTTTACCCGAAAAAAAGTTTAAAAATAACACAATATTTTAAAATCTGAAATATGAACACCGAACTTTTATTTTAAGTCGTTGTAGAGTACCATAACTACCTCTCATTTTTGCAACGTAGAATTGCTTTCTTCATTTTACAAAACAAAACTAAAAATGTCCATCCATTATACTAATCTTGTACAATTGTGGATTAAGGTCCTTTTGAAATAACGAGAGCAGGTTAGGAGCAGGTCGCGCGCCTGTAATTGTGCATTACTGATTGTTATGCTGATACATTTTCAGAACATGGACTTATCGTATTTTGACAATATTTTTTTGTGACGTGTAGTATACACTATTAGAAGTAGTTTGCGACTTGTTAAACTTTGTGCAAATGCCTAATGCCTAATTCATGTTTTACAGGATGCCTCCTAACCTCTGTGACAAAATGAAAGAGGTGAATCGTCACAGAAGGGCAAGGGAAATGTTTCGTAAATAGTACAAATTTTACATATAAATGCGTGAAGTATAATTTAAAAAAATATTTACATGACGTTATTGGGCAAAGGGAAATTTTTCGTGAATATTCGCGCTAGATAGTGAAGTTGTGACTTAGCAACAGTGACAGTTCCTTTCCTTGTCTAGGGGCAGTTCTAGACAAGGAAATGAACCAGTGAAGCAGATGATTTAAACCTGCGCAATTCAATTTCTTAAACTTTCGCATTTTTTTTGTGAAACTCAGGAACATTTGCACAGCATTTAATGTATGTCATCTTGTTTGTGACAGAACGGATTATATGTGAGTATTTTTTGTCGCTAAGTAATAAGTCAATGTTCTGAAAAATGACCGTTATACTTAATTGATATTATAACGATGGTTAAAACGCCAGCCCCATTTGCTTATCAATTAAAAAAAATTGTGCAGAGTTTTCCAGATTTGAAGTGTTAAAGCTACCACTGTGTACTGTGAAATATGCAAGTGTTACTTACATGTTTACAGAAAAGGACAATGTGAAAAGCACGTATGTCGCTAAGACACCGAGAAAATAAAAGAAATGGAATCCCAAGAAGGGAATTCCTATATGAGGACGACGAGGTGTAAGAGTGTGACAACAGATGCGGGAAAAGTAAGAGAAAACAATATTACTTAGTAAGTCACTATTTATTCACAGCATGCATGCTCAAGTTCGACCCTGGCATGTACCATTTGGTTCTAGCCCTAGTTTGTATTATATCTCCAGCGTGTTGCAGTCTTAAACTGAGAACGAAGTTTAAACTATACAGTGGCAATGACGTCAATCGCTTTATCTATATCATGCATGTACGTCATGTAAGTTTCATGGTTATCACAGGCCTCCTTAGCCCAGTATGACTCCTGTGTATCGTGCCGACGTTCCATTATGCGTACAAGATCCGTATTAATGTTATGCACGTATATTAGGCATAGGTATTTCTGTTGTTATTACTGTATAATGCTGTTTTCTACTATAGCGATCAACGTCAAGGTCAAAGGATATTGCCGGTTTTCAAAATGCGATGCTATCCAGTTAATACTAAATCATTGATATTAAAATACCTGTCTTTTATTGGTAGATATTGATATCCGTAATTAAGTTTCTAAAATGTAGAGTTTTCTTTTCTTTATCAGCAATACTCTTTCCTGTCTAATTTCATAAGCGAAAACATACCCTGCTAACAGATGCATTAAAAATCACGCCGATTTTACTTCCACATCCACGTCGCAGAGTAGGAGTATAGTATTCATGAAGGACTTTTTAAAAATGTTTATTGGCTGAATAGGCCTAAAATATTCTAAAACTTTCGAGATTTTAAGTTCAAGCAAAAACAATTTTTTTGTTTGTGTATCCCTTAACCTTTTTTTGTGCACACGATAACTCGTGAAAACATTCCATTGGTGCACAAAAGAGGGGCCAAGTGTTAACGAAGATAACAGTAGTTGAGTTCATAAAAACAAGGAACCTTCAAGATATGAAAGGACTTCATTTGTGGGGATGTAAGAACTAACTGAGTAAAGATATTAAGTACTTGAGACTAGTATTAGATGCTAAGCTAAACTTTGGGGCTCACTTGGAACTGGGGATTAAAACCCGCAAGGGCAATTTAGATAGACTTCAAAGTAATAATTACCATGGTAAAGTTTGGCTCCTTGATCTGGTGGCACAAAGCTAGAGAAAAAGGAGTCATAACAACACTAGGCAAGCTGCAAATACTTAGAAATAACAGGGGCCATGCAAACAGCGAGCGCCCACTGCAACTATGGAAGAAAAACTGTGTATTCCGCCTCTACACATTGTGTTGGAGACGGAGGCTCTGACAGCAACGTGCAGGCTACGGATACGGAGTAACTACCACAAGGAGGGATTTCATACTGAAATATCAAGGAATTTAAAGCAAAACAGCATGTTAAACATGAGGCCCGACAGGATCGGCCGAGTTATATTGTTCCACAAACCTTATCGGGTGATTATACCGAATGAGGGAGAGGAAGACAACATATATATGCCAGCAAGCAGAAAGGAGCGATCTGATACATAGATGGATCCAAAACTGAACAAAGCACTGAAGCAACCAACACAGATCCATGGTGCGAAATTTCCATAAACCTGGGAACTCAACAACCGTATTTCAGGCAGACATAGCTGTAATATCCGCTTGTGCACAGGAAATGATCGGGAGGTCTTATACAAATAAGAGGACCGAGATTGTCACTAATCAACAGTATCACTCTTAAGTGGGTCAAATGACAGCAAGGGCACGAAGAGAAGGAAAGAGGACTTTCTCGCAAAGAAACGGTTCTACTGATAGGATTGGAACTCACGTGTGGTTTGGTCTACTCGACAGCCAGGAGGACCATAAAGGACCTATTAAGATAAAAAAGAAAACATAACCATAAAGTCCCCAGTTTGAGGCAATCGCAAATGTTCATTGCCGAACTATCCTGGAATGAGATAACAAATCTAGTAAAACTGATTGTGAGTAGAAACCAACTGAGATGGACAATGGGACTATTCACAGGGCACTGCGTACTCATGCGACATCTCACCACAATTGGGGTGAAACATGATCCTGATTATAGGAGGTGTGGAGAGGATGAAGAAACCCCCTTACATATATTATGCGAATGCCTAGCACTGGTTAGGCATTCGGACTTTGGAGCTACGAAATGTAACGTAAGCGTACAAATTTCAATAAAACACTCTAAGAATCGATGTTATCTTGAATGAATTTGTTATGTTGATCCTGAATACGACCGTACGAATACACATAGCGGTCATATTTTGCCACTCTTTGTACTAATACATTGACAATCTACGGGGCCACAAACATGCAACAAGTATTTTCAATGTTAAAAAAATTAAATAGGTATTAGTTTATGCTTAATTAGCATTTAGAAAAATCCAAAACCTTTCACAATAGTTTTAAATTTTTTTAAATATTATGATACACAATGAAGTTGAATACTATGATACACAATGAATGATCGGTGAACCGTAACTTGTGTCCTTATTTATTAACCAGAACAGTTGTCTTACAAAAGGATACTAAAACTCATACTAATGAAATTACAATTGTATTCTATTACTAGAGATAGGATTTCGACGAGTCTCAACAGAGTCGGACCTCGGTCACTATTATTACGAAGTGATAATACACAGATAATACACCAATAAATACTGGAATAAACAGACTGGGGGGTTAACTATTATATGACGGAGCCGTGCTTATGTGCGGTAACATTAGTGTTACGAAAAATAACACTTAAAAGAACTTATCCATAAAACCCCATAAAATTTGAGCCTAAAATGCGAAATATCTTTATTCACAGTTACAGTGCATAAGGGCGACCGTACAACATAGGACGTATATTATTTCTGACTAACATCGAGCCATGTTTTTATTAGGCCTATCTAGCAATTTTTTTTTCATGAATATTATAGGTATTTCCACAAAGTGGATGTGGAAGTAGTATAACGTTAAATGGAAATGTTCATATTTAATTAAATTATAACAAGAGGCAAACGTTGTTGAATTTTTTATTGGTGGCAGCGTATGTTTCGTTAAATATACAAAACAAAATTTCGCGTTCGGAGTTCTAGTAGATGTAACTATAATTATACACGATAGTTGTATTTTCATTATAAAATCAAAAGTTGTCAGAAATGAACAAGAATATTTAATTATAATTTAAAACGGTTCAGGGGATAATACGATTTTATCGATGATATTAATCAGCTATGAAATTGGAGAGTTCCCTTTAATTTTCCTCTGCAACTTTTATGATTCATCTCAGATATAAATCGAATAGTCTCTCACTTTAGATGTAGCGAGGAAGGTCAATGTTAAATACCTCCCAACTTTTGTAATTTGCTCTCCGACGCAGACGTGATTTTAGTTGGAAATCGTGAACTGGAAACTTAATTCTATCCTCCGTGTTCCTAAACAAAGGTATTATGCATTATACGAGAAGACATCTGTTTCGCAATATTTCACTACAGAATGCTTTGTACAAATATTATTTTTAACAATCTGATAATAAGCATTGTTTATCTTTCTTTGAACGTTGGAATATGAACGAATGAATAATATATCTTTGCTCGGTGGTCTAATAATACCGACTGTTTCTAATCAATACATACATAAACGTAGAACAAATTAGATGCTATAAGAGCTAACTCAAGCGTAATTTGTAATAAAGGTCATATTGGCCACAAAGGTCGTATGACAGACTATGATGATACCATATAATGAGTCTCACAACGCCACTATAGCTGAATCATAAAGGTCATTAGGTATAAAGGTGATATTGGTCATTAAGGTCACATTAGTCTTAAGGGCCATATAGGTCACAGAGGTCTATCAGGTCATAAAGATCATATAGTTCATGAAGGCAAATAAGGTCATAGAGGCCATAAAGGTGGTATCAAATTAAAAACTTTAAATGCAAACTAATTTTTAGTGATTAGTTGATTATTTACCTCATACCCATATCCAAAACAGATCATACGGGTAAATGTCATTCAGGTCACTAATATAAATAAACTATATAAATAACTAATATAAATGTAATATAGATTATAGATATCATTAAGCTTATTTAGGTCATAAAAGGCATAATATGGGTCATAGAGGCCATATGAGTCCTAAAGATCATAAAGTTCATATCTCTCACATAATATGTCATTAAGGTCATATCCAAATATAACACTTTTACAAATATTATACGTTTTTAGCGATCTAGTCTAATTAAATGTGAAAAAAACTGGATATGGAAGTAGTGATTCCATTGGCAGCGGTTTTATAATGTAGTAAGTTGTGGATACTTTTTTTTTGTTATTAAAACTGAACATTAAAGTTACTCAGTTCCACAAAAAAAAAATCGAAAATATTTTTCCTGAGACCTGATCAACCTTATTATATGTAATCGACCATGTCGAAACCAAATCCGATATCTAAATTACTCCATGACGTCAGTTTTTTTTCTAACCTTAAATGATAGGATAAAAATTATAAAATTCATCAACATCAAAACAGAAACTCAAACAAACTCCATAATCCCATAACCACATAAGCCCCAAACCCCACAACCCTATAACCTCATAACCCCAAGACCCAATAACCCCAGAACCCCGTGAGAAAGAGGCGTATGAGCTTTTAAACCGTGAAATTCAGTGTGTTTGAAACAGCTGTGCTCTTTAAGCCTATGAATAATAAAACTTCAAACCCTATAACCAAATAATCGAATAATCCTGAGACCCTCTGAAGTCTCTGATTTTTTATAAAAGATGATTATTCGTAGTTACTTAATGAATAATGCATGTCAATTTTGCGAAATGTTTATTTTATTAGAATAGACAATAACGTTAATTGAGTAGGTGAAAAGATTCGCCTAAAAGTGACAATTTCTTCAACATTTTTTTTTTCATAGCTGTCTTAAATAATAATCTTAGGTATATTACCTTAGACAATACTTATTTACAAAATATGTTAAATGCATTAATAGACCTTAAAACGTGAGTTTCACTCAATAAGCAACAAAGGAACCAATATGTGTGTTTATTTCTGATAGTACAACCTCAATAATCCAAACCAATTATTGCAAAGGGTTGTTCGAACTATCAATTTATTAAAAATTTTGATTTTTAGTTATTTGTTGTATTAAGTAGAAGTACATACATATCTATATAGCACACCAAGAATACCCACAAATAAATAATAACAGATCATATTTCTCAAAGCATTTACGGCTGCAGCTACAAAAGAAATGAGCACGATTTCAGATTTTGTCCACTGCGGCTAAGTGCAAATATACTGTTTTTGGACTGTACATAAGTTTTATTTCATAACAAAACAAGAACAAAAAAAAGTATATAAATTTATGTATATTTTTTTAGTTTATTCGAAGATGCTAAGTCAGATAAGTATGAATCATCTGAACATTCTGAAGTAAAAGTCGCGGTAGAAAATGCAGTGCTTACACTCCAAGATAAACTCACTCCAAAGTAAAGAAAGTAAACTTACTCCATATTTGAAGGGTTCGACGGAAAAGTTATCTATTAAACAAATTTGTATGCTTAATTTTTGTTTACACTATATTTTTTTAATTACTGTAAAGCAAACTTGAATGCACTTATTCTGTACATAGGTATTATGTATCCAAGTTAAAATTACTAACAAAGCCGTAAAACGATACGAACGAATAATCAAGATTTGATCGGATTGTGACTTCGAGCGCTCACTGTAAGGATTAGCACAGTTTTGGACTAACTATGTTCAGATTATCAAGATTGTACTGTATTTCTGAGTATATTATTTTATACAGATAGTCAAACGTTCCCTCCCCCCTCGTATCTTTTGAATGGTTACACTTAGACTAATGAAATTTGGAGAGTGAAAATAAATGCATGTAAGCTTGAGGTAACTTGTAAATGTAAATGGTAAATGATCAACAACTTAAAATGGTACCCTATGGCAAGTGATACCTCGTTTGAAAAGTATTTAAAAGACCTATTCAGTCATACTAATTTTGTTTGGGTTTAGGGTAGTTTTGATGGATTAAATAAATAAAGACTAAAACTTCAATTGACTGTTTATTTAATACAGATTCAAAATGCCGCCTCTGTAACAAGGTGTTAATGATGCCAAATGATCTGGTCGACCAAAATTTTCTGATAACAAAAAAAATTGTTATAGTTGCAGAAATGGTAGTCAACCTAAGTTCCAAGTTGCATCTACCCGTGAAGTCAGTCAAAGTACAGTACACAGGGTGTTGACAAAAAACAAATTTTACCCATACAAATTAAAAATGATGCATCAACTTTCAGATGACAACCGTGACCGAATACTGGAATTCTGTGAAAATACGTCCACTAAAATTGGCCAACACCCAGACTATGTAAAAACAATTTATTTTAGTGGCGAAAGTACCTTTTACCTCAATGGAAATAATACTCCAAATGTGAGGTATTTGAATGATTCAAATCCTCATATATTTCGTAAAAAAACATACTCAGTATCCAGCAACTGGGAAACTACATAGTTGGGCCTTTATTTTTTGAATGCTAACTTCTGAACTAACCGGTGAAGTGTACCTAAGATATGTTACAAAACGCAATAGAGTCGTTAATTCTTGAAATTCTGGAAGGCAATTCGGATGAATTTGGTAACTTGGAAATAACGCTCCAACAAGATGATGCACCTGCACAATATTATGGTGCAGTAAGACGTTATTTGGATGAGAAATACCGTGGTAGATGGATTAGACGACGAGGTCCGACAGAACGACCAGCTCGGTCACCTCACACCTCTAGATTTTTTTCTGTGAGGGTAAACTCTAGGGTTACAAAACATTTGTAACGGTTACAACACGTTACAAAACATTTGTAACGTAATAAACGTAATTTGTAAACGGCATTGACGTTTTAAAACAATGAATTTTGAAGAATTGACACATTTGAACCAATACGAAAAGAGTTTAGCGATAGGATGTTTCACTGTCAGAAAGTGGAGCATATTCTGAACACTTGGTATAAGAGCTAGTTCTTGAATCTTTATTAATTAAATGCTAAATTGTTAGTGTTTATTTATTTAATCCATCAAAACTACCTTAAACCCAAACAAAGTTAGTATAACTAAATAGGTATTTTGTATACCTTTCAAACGAGATGCCACTTGTCATAGGGTCCTATTTAAAGTTAATAGTTACAATGGCCCTATGATGTCATTTATGACGATTACGTCACCTGTTATCTGTTACCACTAGTAGAGAAGCTTACATTGGTTTATTTTCACTCTCCAAATTTCATTTAGTCCAAGTATAATTGCTCAAGATATAGGAGCGGGGCAGGGGACTTTTGACTAACACTGTATATTTAAAACAGTATACCTCAAAAACTTATGGAAGAAAACATGACATATGTTATATCATTAAAATCAGAAGAACAAGCAGAATTTGATAAAAATATAGGTTGTTTCATTTAAACAGTTGGTTAAAATAGTTGGTTAAACATTTGACAGATGTTACATTTTTGTTTCAATTGCTTTTCTGACACCATATTCTGACATTTAAAAAAAAAATAAGTTACCCCTGTAAAAAAAATGTTTTTGTAGGTTTAAAAATAACGGAGAAAGGGGTGGTGGGAATTTTCATGAACTTACCCTGTAAATTATAATACAAGCGTATCCTTTATAACTCGAGAACGCTTTAAGACATGAAAATGACATTTAATACACTTATGTGTATATAATAATAGAGGCCTGGACTTTCGATTTTGTAATTGGTAGTGGGTTGGGGCATTAACAGTATAATACAATGTTTCTTTATCCATAGATAATTCGCAAACGCTTCAAAATACTCACGTTTTGCAAAATAATACAATTTACAAATGTAGATTATTTTAGCGTAACAGCTTTGTGGCCGAGGGACTGAAAAGGGTTACATTGAAAAAATATGCGTTTGAATCTGCAGTATACAAACTAAGATACTAGAGTCATCATAAAATTAGATTGATAGGTAAACTACTCTCTCAAATTAACGCGAACCAAATATGTGAATGAGGGCGGCATGTTGCAGAGCTCCCTCCAGTGGTCGTATGGACATAACAACTAATATTTATGGAAATATTTAAGTTGCCCTTGAACTAATTCATAAAAGAGGTCAAATATAGAAGCTCTATTATTTTGTAAGAGAAACAGGGCCATGATTCAAATACGTGAAATAATTACCCAAGACGCGTCATGGGAAATTAAGCTTATCCACAACGTGTAATGGTTAACCCTAGGGAAACCAAGGGCATGGGGGGAGAGGGTTAAAAAGTATCTACAAGTTTTCTTTTCTGTTAGATCTTAAAAAAGCAATTTTTCAAAAAAACTTAAAAACATTGATTATTTGCTTTTAAAATAATAAGTTGTGGGATGACATAATTAATAATCTGTTCTCAAATGTTTCCCAGGCCTTAGAAAATACAGATGGACATGATGTGTAATATTTAACATGTGTAAGTTTTTATAAAATATAATCTAGGTGTCATTCTTGTTGCAAACTTGTGAAATCTAACAAATAGAAGACATGCAATTTAGAAAAACAACAAATATATTATGCTCTAAGTGTAGCAGATATTTTTGTGGAAGACATAGTAAAAAATCAGACGTATGTATAACTTTTCTAATATTAGATTATTGCTTTAATCTTTAAGTTCTACTTGTGTTTGTATTGTTTGTCATAATAAATACTTTATATAATATTGTTTAGTGTGGATATTAAATGGGAATCAAGGGGAGGGGGGTCCCTCAAAATGTTTGGTCTTCCTAGAGTTAGCAAATTCGGACAGAAGGCGAATTAGGCAATTGCGAGTAAAATATAGGTACATACATATTACATAGTTCAGAGATACATTTTAGCCATACTTTTTTACTGTATACATTTTAACTGTTCATTTGTACGCCATCTTGCGCAATCCAAATCCCATTGTATACTTTCATATCTGTAAATACATACACTCACGTTTTACGAAAAATGAGGAAGAGTTTTAAAAATACTCAGCATTGAGAAAATACGTCAGTTACAAAACATATGATTTATAATTTTGATATGCCATTAATTTACTAGATTTGATGATATGACACATGATTTATTCAAATAACTATTAATATTTATGAAACATGTTCAAAGATTAAAAAAAAATCCTTAATTTATGAATAATGTCAGATATTGTCCAGATATTTTACATTTATTAAACTATTATATGTATAACACAGAATGGTTTAATAAATATTATAAGTTTAATAAATAATATACTATTCTATGTATAAGATAGAATAGTTTATTAGAAATGTGTATTACAATTAAATAGATTTCGTAATATTTTATTAGAACTATCCGACAATTATTACAAAATATATGATTTACTTAAACGGCGGTTAGTAAATATATTATTTACTGACGGTAACATTCATAGAGCTTTGAGCATTTATAAAACAATATTCAAACCTAATATTCAGACCTATGAAAAATTCACAATTTAGTTTTGATTATGATTACCGGTTTTGAAGTTTTTATCCTATGAGGACTTTTATATTCCGGATGTCTAAAAAAATTCGTTGACATCAATTCGACTTCAGTTTGCCAAGTAGCAAGCACAAGGCGCTTTTAATTAGTCGACTGCATTCAGTCTATGTCGTAATAATTTCCATCTTACATAATGGAGATATAAATATGACTATGAATATAACTATACAAATATACAATGTCTATAAATATAACTATACAAAAATAGAGACATCCAAAAAAAAACGTCATCAAAGTTCGCCGAGAAAAAAAAGACGTATTTCTATACTTAATCGAATTTATAACCTTATTTACTTATCAAAACTGTCACATCATATGACAGAAATTGTTTATTTTATAAGTTGTGACAGTTACTTGTCAAAAGTTTGGCATAACCAAAAAGCTTAGACCTGACCGCTATTTCCATTTCTCTCGTTCATAGCCAGAGTTGATGACGTTTTTTTGGATGTCTCTATATATAAATAATTATAACTATACAAATATGACTTCTTCAAAGCCGGATAATTACAATGAAAATACCTACCTGTTTAAAACTGTTCCATAATTTTGTTTCCAAATTCCTCTATCAATATCGAAATTTCAATGTAACAAACTATTTTTTGCACTTTGCACAGATTGTTCTAATTTTCTTTGCTTTGTTTTGAATTCGTAGGTTTGCCACTCATCAACTTTGGTGAGAGCAACTGGCAACAACTTTGATGATGGTGTATGCGGGATATCTCTGAGAACAAAGTTACACTCACTAACGTTGCTTCCCCATGCAAAAGTCGGACACGCGGGTTCTCCATACTCATGAATAAAATAGGTCTCATCAACTCTGATCTCCGTGTAAGCCTATATTTACTTCGCCGACTTTATATTCCCGTTTCTCAGAACAAACAGTAGAAAGCATTCACCTGGCACACGCTGTGATCGGTCGCCGATCCCCGCCTCCAGCAGGAATTAGCCTTAGTCAAGGGGAGCAAATTCGTCCTGTCCAAAAACCTTCTTACAATTTGGCAATGTTGTAATAAGACTACCTGTATGTCTCTATCTTCTCCACTCTTCAAAGACATTTCAGCCCACTTTCAGCTAACTAGGATTTCATATTTAGTGATATTATTATTTCGCCGACTTTATGGTTATACTTCTCAGCGTACACGCTGGGAAACATTCACCCATTCCTGCTGCAGACAGTGATGTCTTGATATAGCATCCACGCCTGCAGCAGAAATTAGGCTCAGGCGAGGGAGGAAATTCATCCTGTCCCAAAACCTTTCTTACAATGTGGCAAGTTTATAATAATATTGCCTTCTCGGCATTTCTAATAATATTATAACACAGTCATAATGCCGCGATGTTCCTGGTGAATCTGGTAATCACTCCCTCTGCCGATATTACTAGCGCGTACGTCTCCACTTTCAAGAGTTTCCATAATCACTTCAGCTCGATTGACAGACTTTCGTATTTCGCTATCTTCTCCCGGTCAGTCTTCTGAATGTTGTGGGTAAGTAGTACTGCGATGTCTATGATGATCCCTCTTCGTTGTACCTTGTTGATCAGCACAATATCTGGTTAGATGAAGTCCACTGTTCGGTCGGCGATGATTAGCCTATCCCAGCACATCACTGCTATTTCCGATTCCAGCACAGCTTCCGGGGTATATTTGTAGTATGGCGGATCCGTCGCTAACGGGCCATACTTGCGTGCCTGTTGCTGGTGGACCATCTTCGCAAGTTGGATGTGCCTGCCGAGATATGCTGACTCTGCTAGCGCGGGACATCCTCCTATTATGTACTCTATAGTTTTGCCTGCAGATTCACACTTTCTACATACATATGTCTTCGACGTCGTCTCTCAGGATATGATTCTGATAATTTCTTGTTTTTATAACCGTGTCCTGAATAGTATCAAGAAGCCTTCTGTTTCGGGGTACAGATAGCCGTCGGTAACAATTAATTTTGCCGATGTAGTCTGGCTGTAGCATTTTTGGAAAACGGCCCTGTAAAGCATGTTCCATCCACTGTGTTCGGAGCTCCTCTTCTGTTGATACGTTGACCGGGATAAGTTCACATCCTAAGCTCATAGGCGTGTATCCATCGTCCTCTCTTGCTACTGCTGTTATTATCGGTTTCCTGTTCGTTAGCAGTTCTTCTTAAGTGCCTTCTTGATTAAGGCACTGATTTTTTATGTTTAATAAACCTCTCCCACCTCGTCTTCGAGGCAGGTGGAGTCTGATTACGGAAGAGTTAGTGTGTAAGTGCCTGAACTTAGTTAGAAGCCGCCTGGTAAGTCGGTCGAGCTCATCGAGATCAGTAATGGACCACTTAACGATTCCAAAAGAGTATTTCAGTAGTGGGACAGCCCACGAGTTGACGGCTTTGATAAGATTACCTCCAGATAAAAGCGTATTCAGCAACTTTGTCACGCGGTTCTTGTGTTTCTCTTGGAATTCTTTCTTCAGTTGTGTGTGGTTGATCCTGCCATCTTGACACACTCCCAAGTAACGGTATTGCTCTTCCGGTGTTAGTTGATCGGCATACACCTCTGGATTGTTATGAGGTGCTCCTTTCACAATACTCAGTGTGGCACACTTATCCAGGCCAAAGGACATTTTAATGCCGTCGCTGAAAGGCCTGGTAGTTCCAATGAGGGCCTGGAGATTTTGGACGTGGATTATGGACATTTTAACGAATTTTCTTTGTCGATGTTGTCTGGCTGTAGCATTTTTGGAAAACGGCCCTGTAAGGCATGTTCCATCCACTGTCTCTGGAGCTGCTCTTCTGTTGGTACGTCAACTGGAATAAGTTCACATCTTAGATCAGTAACGGACCACTTGACGATTCCGAAAGAGTATGTCAGCATTGGGACAGCCCACGAGTCGATGGCCTCCAGATAAAAGCGTATTCAGCAACTTTGTCACGTGGTTCTTGTATTTCTCTTGGAAATGTTTTCTTGTTTTCTCATGTTTTCTTCAGTTGTGTGAGGTTGATCATATTATCTTGAATTAATGTAACGGTACTGGGTAAGTATCCAGGTAACTGTACTGCTCTTCAGGTGGTAGTTAATTAATGTCGGCATACACCTCTGGGTTGTTATGAGGTATTCCCTTCACAATACTCATTGTGGCGCATTTATCCAGACCAAAGGACATCCTGATGTCGTCGCTGAAGGTCCTAGTAGTTTCAATGAGGGCCTGGAGTTTTGCCTTGGACCCACTGAATAGCTTTAGATCGTCCATGTATAGCAGGTGAGTGAGTGTTGGTCGGTATCTTATTCAGTAGTTTAGACAATGGGTTGAGTGCCAGACCGAAACAAACTGGTGAGAGTGAATGATCTTGGAAAATTCCCTTCTTGATCTCGACTTGACCTGTGTTCCCTCCAGAAACACAGATGTTTGTTTTCCACGAATGCATAAGATGTTGAAGAAGAGCTCTTATCCGTGGGCAGAACTTGTAAATTTCCAAGACTTTAAGTGGCCAATCGTAAGGTACCAGTCGAAGGCCTTGCTGTAGTCGATGTAACACATATGCAGGTTTCTTCTTTTTACTTGGGCTTGCTTCAATACCACAGCGTCGATTGTCAGTTGATGTTTACGCCCTGCTGCGCCTCTCATGCATCCCTTTTGTTCTTCCTCAAAGATGTTCTTGTCAAAGCAGTGACGATATTTTTTTCCATTGATGATAGATGTGAATAAATTATATATTGTGGACAGACACCTGATGGGTCTGTAGTTCTTCGGTTGTGCAGCATCACCCTTTTTGAAAAGCAGGAACGTGTTGATCGCATCAGGAAATCAGGTACGACATGCGGATCGTTGATCGCCTCCGTGAAACACTTTGCCAGAATGTCATGAGATGCAGGTAAGTGCTTCAGCCAGAAATTGTGTATCCCATCCTGGTCCGGTGCTTTCCAGTTTTTATTATTATTGTTTGATTTAATTTTATACAGAAGCGTATTTACACAACAATGATATGTGTAAACTGCATTATCTTCATCTCTTTCTTAATAATTGAGAGAGAATATTACGTTATACTATTATATTTTGATGATATCATAAGTATACCTCAGATAAGTCTCTTTCGAATGTTCACATATAATTCAGTATTACTGTCAACAGTAGTAGACAACATAATATAACAATTTGTGAATCTTTGTACACTTACATTATCTGGATTGACTTTGTTAACTTTCAAAACAGACTTAGAAGCTAATAATATTTAATTTTTCTTTGTGAATTTATCTTTACATAACCCATATTTGCATTATTTGAGAAAGTAATATTTAAAATTGCACGTGAAATATGTATATCAAACGTAAACCAAATTTTAATTAAAAAGGTGAATCTGAGTTATTTTACATGAGTAGCAGATTCCAACGGTTAAGACGGGCTAAGTTTTTTAATACAGTTTTTAAATCACCATTAGTAAGATAAAACATTTCTCTTTATTAAATAAAAAAAATAAATAGCTTCTTTGAAAAAAGTTTTTCTACGGGGGCGGGTCGTAACCGGGACCGGAAATCCCGTCATCAACCGAGTCAAGCGCGAGGTTGGGCGTATCACTGAGACTTCGACGCCGACGCCGACGCCGACGTGGCGCACAGTGGAGCAAGAAGCCAGTAAATATGACAATAACTGAATTTCGATTCATATAAAAAGAGCTTGTTAAATAATTAGATAATATTAATTATTTGATTAACACTTAATTTTGGGTAAATGGAATCATTTAAATAGGCGGTTTAGTATTATGTATACAGGGTGGAAATAAAGTATGGAACTTGTGACTTATTTCAAAAACTGATAATTTTTTGGAAAAAACGCTCGCACATGTCCATTGCGTTTTTTTTAAGAAACTTTTTTGTGGACTTAGTTATGCCGGAAAGTGCCGCATGGCGGCGCCACAGGTCACGACTCAATTTTTTTAAATTACAAGGGGTGTTTTTCGTATGGTTACTCGGGAAAGTTTTTGAGAAAAATCAATAAAACCGGTCCCGGTTAGACATTGAAAGATTCAAGAGGATGATACCCGTAACTCGTTGAAGTGAGCATTTTTTTCTCCTAAGTCTTGTATTCTTCGACGAGGCATAACAAAATCGTTGTTTTCAAATCGAATCCTTCTGTTTCACCTTATCTTGTTTTTTTCTCGACTTCTTTTTTCTTCTTCAATTAGTCTTTTTCAAGACTTAATAGAGCGATATTTCTTGGTCTACCGCATGAAAATGGCACACCTAAATGAAACTGACAGGATTCAGGTTCTTATGATGCTAGGGTACGGCGATCGCAGGAAGTCACACTCCGAGCTTTGGACTTTATTTAATGAAGCGCATTCTGAACGACCGATAATACGATCAACGATAACTAAAATTATGACCAAATGTCATGCTCCAGGTTCAAGATAACCCATTCAACAACTTGCCAAATGGTCATCGATTTTAATCTTAGCCACATATCGGTACGAAAAATCCATTACAATTACAAAATCACTTTAATGCAGGAGCTCTCAGAGGATGATTTTGATCGTCGCAATGAATTTTGCGAAATAATGCAAATCCGATGTAACGAGGATGAGAATTTTGCTGGCAATATTTTGTTCTCCGACAGATATTAGGCAGCAGAAAATCCTCACTGGATGCAGGAAGCCCATACTCAGCATCCTCAAAAGTTACCGTCTGGTCGGGAATGATAAAAAATAGACTTATTGCACCGATTTTCATTGACGGGAATTTAAATGGACAGCAATATCTAGCGATCTTCCAAACGCAAGTGGTACCTACCTACTCTTATCGAACTTTTTCCAGCAGTAGAACATAGTGAATTTGTGTCAGAGATCTGGTTCCAACATGATGGTGCAACGCCACATTATGCATCAGGGGTCAGACAATACCTAAATGAGGTGTTCCCAAATCGATGGGTTGGTCGACGGGGTCACGTAGAGTGGCCAGCACGATCTCCTGATTTGAACCCACTGGACTACTTCCTATGGGGATACCTCAAAAGCTGAGTTTATGTGGACAGGCCAGGTAATATCGAAGACCTGAGGGCACGCATTCGTACCTACCGAGATGAGGCTGACCTCACCGGAAACGATAGGCAACGTGCAAAGGGCATTTGTTGAACGCCTGGCACATTGCCAAACGGTAAACAGGGGACATTTTGAGCACCTACTTGGGTAAACCGGACCAGGAATTATTGATATTAATAAAAACGAGTGTCAGTGTGCATACACTAATCACTTTTACTCTGAATTATTCCCATTTCAACGAGTTACGGGTAGTCATACTCTTGAATCTTTCAATGTCTAACCGGGATCGGTTTTCTTGATTTTTCTCAAAAACTTTCCCGAGTAACCTCAATACCAGTTGCACATGAAATTACTCAGAATGAGGTCAGCTTTGTAAAATAAGTTACAAAAAACGCCCCTTGTAATTTAAAAAAATGGAGTCGTGACCTGTGGCGCCATGCGGCACTTTCCGGCATAGCTAAGTCCACTAAATGTTCCTTGAAAAAAAACTCAATGGACATGTCCGAGCGTTTTTTTTTCCAAAAATTATCAGTTTTTGAAATGATTCACAGGTTCCATACTTTATTTCCACACTGTATACTGTAAATATACAGTGTCTCCCATAAAGTTTGCTAGATATGGGGAAAATATTTGTTATTGATATTTTTTAAAAAAACTCTATGGGGAGTTCGTTTCTGCATCTCTGACAAACAAAAAAATCTATTTTGATATAAATATGTATGTCATATGATCACCGATTTGGCGAGAAATTATTCAGAATGCAACCTGAACCATGCCTGAGAAAAAACTATACTCTATAAAAAAATACTATACTCTATAAAAAAATACTATACTATAGTATAGTATTTTTTCTCTCTAAATAAAAAAATATGTTGTTATACAAAAATGATAAACTAATTTTAATGAAAATAACTGTCCAACTAAATTACTTAATTAGTTTATATCAAAACTAATCAAATATTTGTAAAATTCACTTTGTGCAAAATAAAGTAGAAAATATTGCTAATTTAGAAATATTATTAAGATTTAATAGCAACTATTTGTTTGTCTAAATTTTATTGGCTGTCCGAAAATGTTTAACAAACTCTTGTAAAAACCGCTAGAAAAAAAATAATATCTTTCACTGTTGTGAAATTTTATGGGCAATTTTTACCTCCATTTCCACGTAGTGAGTTGTGTGACCGATGACCTTTATGAGAAATCTGACGTTCATGACGACCTATGTAACATTTATTATCAATATGACCTTTGTGACCTGTAGGACCATTGCGACATATGAACTTTATGACCTATATGGCCAAAATCCCTTTGTTATATAGATAATAAATATTGTATTGGAAATGGGCATACTAGTATTGTGTTATTTGAATTCCTCTATCCCAAAACCCTAGAAAACGACACGTCATATGAATATCTTTCTTAATTCATATTAAAATAAAACTCCTTTGCCCCCACCCTATCGTGGGACAACAAATAACATCATTAGCTAAATCAAAATAAACGTATGATTTAGTTTACCATACATATACATTTTCAGAATTTTTTTTATAATTTCCTTATATTTTGTATCAGTTACACCCATACCCCTGAAGGAATGGTGGAGGAAAAAATTCGATTTTTTAGAGCTCTATCCACTGTGTATTTATTAAAATCAATGTTAAAAATATAACCAGTATTTTGACCATACTGAATATTCACCACCACCCCCCTCAAACCGTTCAACCCCTCACCCTATATAACTAAGCTAAAAACTGTTACATTTGTAGACTCTTTTATGTTATATATGTGTCTCAAATTTGAAGGTTATTTGTTGCATCGTTTGCGAATTACCAGTAGTCAAGGAAAAAGTACATTATCTCCAATTAACGCCTAACCCATCAACAGATTAAGGTGAAAATAATCAGCTCCGGACCTCATGATAGTAGGTACATACATAAGTATTCCAAATTTTAAGTTGATATTTTAACTCGATTTCGAGTTATCGTGTCTACAATAGACAGACAAAAAATGTTTCGCCGAAACTTAACGTTTATGCGAAAAAATACGTTTCAGAACATTTTAGGCCCATTAGTTCAGTTAAAAAAATTTAATTTTTTTTATGAACACTACTTTCACTCCACTAGGTGGATGTAGAACTTAAAATGAACCATACTATTTTACCACATAAAAATAGATGCATCGGCTATCTATAGCTGATATACTTCTGATAGCCGATGCACGTCTGTTCATTGTACCGGAACAGCAGAATATCCCGCCTGACTGCATTTTTGGAACAAATGTTTTATACTAGTTTTAGAATTTTTTCCCGGCTATCCATTGGTTACCTTGAATTTGACCTTGAATGACCTCGACTTTGAACCTTCAAGGTCATTTGAAGGTCAAGATCGTTTTTTCAAATAAGAATACCTATTTTTGACCCCGGAATCGAAAAGACCGGAAAAAATTACAGTCGGACCTTGATGACCCTCATTTCAAATTGTGGAGGTCACCACCGAAGTCATTTCATAATATCGTGGGAAAATGATTCTTCGCAAACAAGAGACAATGTCACGAAAGGTTAATTCCTGGTTATCCATAGATAACCTCGAGTTTGACCTTGATCATGTCCCTCAAGGTCATTTCAAGGTCAAGGTCATTTTCATAAACGTGGAACTGCATATTCTTGAGCTCGAAAATGAAGAATGGAAAAAATTCAAGACAACGATAATTATCTACTCATATATATATATAACCGTCACAAGGTAAGTGAGTAATTTTTTTTTATTTTAAAAGTCAATGTCTTTTAAAGTAAATGTTAAACTCAAATAATTCTCGTTCTTATGCAGTTTACAATCAATAAAGAATACAGAAAAATTATTACAGAACTCTTAAAATGAAATTCTAACCTAGAATTTTTTTTAAAAATTCCTCTTTTTTCGCAAATCAGCGAAACACTTCACACCCATGCCGCTGCATATCTAATTTTAATTAATCATCTTAATTAATGATGCGTTTGAAGACAATGCATTATAGTATACTAAATACCATGGTAAATCCAATATGGCGGCCATAAAAAATGGCGGACTACCTATTTTAGTACAACCCCATCGATATGCGCATCAAATGAAAGGGCATGACGAGTAGAACACAGTAAGCTATGTAACATTATTCAAAATTTAATATGGTGGCAGACACAAAATGTCGGATTGACATTTCTTTTACAACCCCCTTGACATGGGTAGCAAATGAAAGGATATGAAAATTAGAATACAATAAGCTATATAAGATTATTTAAATCAAATATGGCAGCTCACATAGAATGGCGGATTGCCTTTTTCTCTACAACCGCTAGCATAAGTATCATATGAAAAGGCGTGACGAGTAAAATACATGAAACTATATGACGTTATCGAAAATTGCATGTGACGGCATACGCAAAATAGCGGATTATTTTTTTTACAAGTCCTTCCCCAACATGGGTATCAAACGACAGGGCATTACAGGTACAGTACGATAAGCTATGTGACGTCATTGAAAAACTCATTTTATGACCGACACAAAATGGCGGATTACCTTGATCCTCACAACTCGTCACATGGCTTATCGTACTGTACCTGTGACGGTAACTTACCTTGTGGCGTACTTATGTAACGGTAACGTACATTGTGTGTACTTACTTTGTGATGGTAATTTTC
Source organism: Aromia moschata (assembly GCA_029963805.1). Lineage (NCBI taxonomy): Eukaryota > Metazoa > Arthropoda > Insecta > Coleoptera > Cerambycidae > Aromia > Aromia moschata. Next base: position 292,150 of record JAPWTK010000064.1, read on the forward strand.
ATGTCAGCCATCTTGATTTTCCGAAAAGGCCAAAGCTTAATAAAAACTACAGGTGATAAGCTAAAAAATAAGTCCAAGTAGAAGTTTGTAGGTTGTTCTCAATTTTGGACAGAGGGGGGGTGGCCTTTTTCACAAAGAATGGTCCATAATATACTTATATATAGAGTACGCGTCACCCTAATGCATACATAGCAGAATGAAGGGGAATTGATAAGTTAACTTCATTGTTGAGTAGACCTCACCACCGCCTAAACATGAGGTGGTAACCAATCGCGATCCGATCGCTAGCGCAGGCGTATGGCAGGCATCCGTTTTGTCGATGGAGCTCTTTGGGTGATTAGTAGAGACATGATCATTTTTGTGCATAGGAATTTCAAAACAATTTTTTTTGCACATAAAAACAGGTGTAAAGTTTATCATTCTTGGCGGATATCTTGCTTTCAAGTTCGCTTTGGCCGGACCATTCCCGATACATAGCTTCGTGCTAACGTGCATAATACCGACAACATGTTTGACCCACTATAGGAGTCGGAACACTTGCGGTTTTTAGAAGCAGGTCCGGCTCGGAATCGTTTCCGAAATACATATCATTACATAGAATATTTATTACAGAGCACTTTTAAACAGATAAGGCCCCAGCATGTGTTGTGTGTCGTGTTGCGCGGTGAATGAATTTTGAGCGAATGAATCCATTATAGTCAACACTTGAAATGGACTATTTTATAGATCAGAAACCTCCCACGGGTTATGTACCCGTGGGAGGTTTCATATAAATATTTTAGTTATCTGTCTAAATTTACATTGAACATTACTAATATTGAGCGAAAGTTACATCTCCTAGTATTTCTACACTTGTACTATTATGTTCACAGTCTGAAAATGAAATTGGCTTATATTAATGGATCGTACATCAATGCATTTTTTATAAATATAGGGTTTTTATGCCGCGGTGATAGCTCAGTGGGTAAATCGCCAGATGAGAAGATGGCGATTACTCCGAGAGCTATTATCCGCGCGGGTTCGAATCCCGCCTGTGGCAATTGGCACCGGTCACAGGGTTTGGTTGTGTGTCCTACGTCCATGTGTATTCTCCTTCTGCACAGTCGTAATGACTCTTAGAGGGAGAATGTCAATTTCTGTGGTGTGATTTATTTTTTATAAAGACCTATTATGCAGTTACAGTTAGATCTGGCAACGTTTAGATTTCCGCTAAGATGGGGGCTGGGTTGTTGTACGTAACTATGTAAATTCGCCTACCTTTGACATACAAATATACCATTTAATATGTATTTAATATCCACCTATGTACGCAGTATGGTAACTGTTACAGTAGGGTGAGTCATATTAATTTCCCCACCGAAATTTTTCAGAACCTAAGCTAGATACGTAAAAAAAAAACGTTTAGACAAAAGTTGGAAGGAGCAGAAGGGACCACGCACTGGTGCCAATAACTTTGACCTTGAACCTGATTTTCAAAGTTATTTCAAGGTCAAAGTGGTTTTTTAAATGGGAACACCTACTTTTGAACCCGGATTTGAAAATAGCGGGAAATTTTACGTCCAAAATGGTACTTGTCAACAACGTCATGGCAAGGTCGAATGAAGGTCAAATTTTCGAATATTGTGAAATAACGAGGGCTAGCTCGGGATAGAGATTGGAAACAATAAAATGTTTCTGATTAAAATTGTCAGGGTCGAATAAGTCACTTTGAATAAATCACTTGGACCTTGAAATAACCTTAAAAACCGGGTTTAACGTCAAGGTCATTGGTAGGAAGTGACCTTATTCGACCCTGACCACTTGAACCTCCACAATTTGAAATGAGGATAATCAAGGTCGGATCCGACTGTAATTTTTCCGCCCTTTTCGATTCCGGGGTCAAAACCTGTTCAAGGTCAAATTCAAGGTCACCAATGGATAACCGGGGGAAAAATCCTAAAAGTTTTATACAAAACATTTTTTCCAAAAATGCACTCCTGGCGAGTTATTCTGCTGTTTCGGTACTTTTCTAACACCCTGTATGTATATATATTATAGGATCATAGGAGACATGATTTTCTAGCATTGTGATTACCGATAAACCGAATTTGAAAAAAAAAGTCGAAGAGATAATAAAATAATCATAAAAACTAAACCATCTTTCTATCTCCAACAATAATCGAGATACCAATGCATGCCCAATTTGGGACAGACTGTATATTTTTGATGTGGCTAAGAGTAAGATTCCGAGATAATCGAGAATGGTTGAATTTAAAACTCACAGTACACAGAAATACGAGAATAGACCTCGGATCTGCCGGATCCCGTATAGCGGAGACGGATCTTGAATAGCGGATCTGTCAATAAATGTCAACTAAAAGTTTCTTTAAATATAAGCTAATGGAAATTTGCTACATACATACATCCATGCCTTAAAATGTGGCTTTGCCTTGGAAACTATGCCTCCCGTTTTAAATGTAATATGAGAATAATGAGCCTCGGGATCGAGGGCAGTACTTATGTACATAGTATATAGGCGTTGTGTTTTTATCTCATTTAAAAGAGGTTTAACAAAGCCGTAATGATGTGGGATCAAATAATCACCCTTAAATTTTGTTTAACCATTGCGGAGGATGGATGGAGTTGAATTAGTAACACAATTATTCGTTAACGACATGCCGTTCGACTAAACATTGGACTATTTACCTCACTTCATGGTCAGTAATTGATATACGAGTGTAAGCTCTAAATTACTTTGAAAAATTAACAGTAAAATAAATGTAACTGACAATTTTTTCAAAAAGTAAAAAAGACAGTAGATGGATCATTCTCTACAGTTTTTATTTTATAAAAATATTACAGTCAGATTTTATTGACAAGGATAATTCACTGAATAGAATTAATATATCGTAACGTTTAAGAGCAATGTAACACCTTGTTTATAGAACTTAATAGAAGGGATTTGTTTATCTTAATTTGTAATAAAAAGCACCAGTAATATTTCTATGTTTAAAGATTTTTCTATTTTTGGCAATTATTATTAACTGCCTAGCCTGCTACTGTTTTACTGTCATGTTTTTTTTCTATTTTTACACCCTTTGTTATACTAAAAGGACAAACCTACGTATCCTTGTTTTTTTTTTTTTAATTAAAAATATAGTCAACTTTTTTGATAGTATACAACTGTCTCATTTTTAAGCAGTCAAAACTAATTTTACGAATGACTTTTCTTCGAAAATTAAAATTAGATGCATATAACTAATATGTCATTCTCGAATTCATGGGCAAAATAATTTTATTGAAATAACTTTTATTCCTAACGCATCAGCCACTTGAACTCGACTCTTAGTCGGAATGGTAGTGCCACTTCGCGTCAGTTTTGGGTCACTCACCCTAGAGATACCTGATATACTCCTTTAACTCAAGAAGTTTCGATAGCTTTCGGAGATATAGACGGAAAAACCAGGACTCCTGGAACTAAAATGGAGAGAATTCTGAGAGATATAAAGAATATTTTACTTTCAAAGAGTGAGGACGTAGAGACTTCAAATAGATCCTCGGCTTCCATAATCACAAAAGAAATTTAGGATTCCGTATCTGCCTTGAAATCTACACTTTTTCCGTAGTCCAATATGTTACAAGGCATTCACGTTTGCTTTTATCTTTGGGTTGCACTAGCCTATATTGGCCATGCCAGCATTAAGGTAAGGCACTATGTGCTCTAAGGAATTATATTTTAGGTATTTATATGTATATATTCGAAAGTATTTGCACCTAAATCCTATTAACTCACTTATACATTACATTAGTAACAAATGATTTGTACATTTCTAACGTCATTCAAATCAGATCTAAGCTAAATTTTAATACTTGTCTTTATTTCAATGGATAATTGTAATTAGAAAAAATCTATTTATAAGAATTGAACAAACTTAACTGATTGGGTAGGTACATAGTTTCAATTATAAACAAGATGCAAGGCCAATTATAAACAAAAATTATTGGTTTGCCTGAAGTATTTTATTAGAACAATATGAGTAATCTTTCTATACACCAAATAAGCTTTATTCCAGTTTTTAAATTAAATACCTTCGACTTTAAAATGAAAGATAAAATTAAAAGTATTTATATTCATCACTATACCGGGTGTAACAGGATCATGGTACGGGGTGTACCATGATCCTGTTACACCTTTTCTCCTTTAGTTTTCAAGATAAATGATTGAAATTTGGGATATCCTATATACATACATAATAAACGGCACTGTCTGACATAAAAGTGATTTTTAACTAAATTATGTGATTTATGAGCCAATAAAGTTCATCAAAAATGTTTTTGGAGCAGAACTCAATTTTTTCAAATGGAACCATATTGGTACCGTACTACCATTTATTATTACTATAATAAGTAATTTATTCTTATGTCGTATTAATATGTGCGATAAATACAATTAAAATTACAGCTAGGAGAAATGGTTTGATGAACTTTATTTTTTTGACGGGATTTTGATTTTTGTAGCATTACATGGGTCATTTAGAATAAATCGGAACCGTCATAGCCCACTTAAATGGAAAACTAAAAATTATAATGGTAAAAAATATTGACGTTTGAAATGTCACTTATTTGGTATCGTTGGAAAATTATGCAGAATTCAAAAAAAGTAATATACAGGGTGTTCCATTTAAAAATAGAAAATTAGGGTCACTTCCGGCGGAACCGGAAGTGGAAAAATCACTTGTATGTCAGACAGTGTCGCCTATTATGTATATAGGATATCCCAAATTTCAATTAATTATTTTGAAAACTAAAGGAGAAAAGGGGATGTACCATGATCCTGTTACACCCAGTATGGTCTTCATAGAATGAAATATAGTTGGCGTATTTTCATCCATTAATTTGGCCGTTGAGAAGTTGGCCGCTTTAATTTGAAGATTTGGATAGAATGTTATAATTAGTTCTGTCTGTTTTTGTGCATGTGCAAACTGCACATCCGATAGGAACTGCCCTGACAGAAATATGTAATCAGACTCACAGATTGCAAATACCATCTTATCATATGTGTATTTTATAGGAACTGTTTTTAAAATACCTACTTGTTTATACCGCACCTACGTCTTTGTTTTTTTTATCTAGTACATAATTGTTGCTATGTGACATAAGATTAATTTGTACGGCCATGACAAATATGGTACTTTTAACTTGGTAGTACATCTTTAAATCTCATTATTTTTGCACTACTCTTGTGATTGGCTGATTTTTTTTTATCTTCTTATGCTCATGGAAATGACTTGTGAAGTCAACTGAGACGCTAAATTAAACTTTAAAAATTATTGAAACTTAATACCAGGAATACAATTTTGAACAACAATGAAAAATTTAGAGAATTGTTACATGGAATCTGCGATCTAATAACTGTACCTGATGATTTAGTGATATGTACAGAGTTTGAAATTAATATATTGGAACTCGATTTTGCGTATATTGTTCACCAAAGGAGAGTAAAATAATTATAGTACTTGCTCATAATATGCTTGGGGGAAAATCTCATATTTTTGGCTAGGGGAAAGCAACAAAAAATCTTCTAAATAATCACCAATATTTGGGGAATTTGTTTCTATTCTCATTAACGGTTAATAAAATCAATGGAAAAAAATAATCACAAGCGTTGGAGTATCCCTCCAACCCTTTTTACTATATAATTTTAATAAGACTGAAAAATATTAAACACCCAGAGATTTATTTCATATAGCATATCACTGGATACATGTTATTTTATTTACTAATGCCATTAGCACGGACAACTTTTGAACACCGTGCTCATCCAATTTTTCACTAAATCGTTAGAAATAAGCATTAATATCATATTATTACCCATTTTTATCGACATCAGCTATAACTTATATACTCCCGCAGATTGTTACATTATCAGGGTAATTATTTTATTCGTAAACGGCTAAAGGAACTTGTTTGCGAATAGTATTATGTTTTTGTCATCTAAGACTAAAATTTGGCAGGTATAAAAGAAAAAATACTGCACAACGCCAGGCGTCGCGTCGCGACGCTTAAACATTTTTCCCAGAAACATATCAGTTTATGTCAGTTTATATCGTTGAAAATATCTCCTATTTGGAGTTTATTTTCCAAATACAATTTTTCAATAATTTCTTTTCTTAAAAAGTTGTGATTACATCCTTGCATTTGTATTACAAAATATCTAACAGAATGCCATATTTTTCAATGAAGTGCCGAAAAAAGATCATAAACCATAAAAAAAAAATGAAAATATGGGTAATTCTGAGTGTCTGATAATATGGAATTTGTCCAAGTAGGGATAATTTGTATTGCAAATTAAGTACTAATGACACACTATGCAGGATTGTCAACATTTTGTTTCTATTTTAATTTTGGGTAACAGTCAGTAGAACCATAACATTGTTTTATGGTTTAAGATCTATTTTCACCGCTTCATTGAAAATATGGTCTACTGTTAAATATTTTGCAACATAAATATATATCATAAATCACACATCATATTCTCAGATGGTGGGAACATGATACTTTTTGCAGATTATAATTGTCTTTAGCCGTTTACAAATAAATTGGGGTGGTCAAGATTAAACAATCACCATGTACAATGAATTTCGGAAAACGATACGGCTGTGATGGGGGTGGATTGCAGTATTTAATCCTTAATTACTAACCGTCCGTCTCTCAGACACAGTCTTACCAAACATACTAAACTTATATTTTGATAAATGGGCATATTTAGTTGTCCTCACTTTATGTAATTTTAATTTATGTTAAAATGCGCCTGCAATCCGAAAATCTCAGTTCTGTGTTGTACTGACTGTTTTATATCGCGAATCAAAGTGCTTGTGCCGTCTGAGAGACGTAGGGTTAGCGTGTATGTGATATTTAATGTATATGGAGTACCTCCAAAAAAGTGAAATTAGATGAGCCCCGATAAAAGGAACAGCTTTTAAAATGGTATAAGAAAAAAATAATAACTGTAGTGACATTAATAAGGACTATGGTGAAAGATATGCCATGTGTACATAGCGACCACGAGACTGATTTAGAAATTGGCAAGTAATTCTTTGTAAACTATTGAAAGTACATTGTTATGTTTTATATTTCAGGAAACACTCGTCAAAAAGAAAATGAACGCGAAAATGAAGAATACCCTATCTATGTTAACAAAAAAACTTATTTGTCGGAATCTGTCAAAAAAATGTGTCTAAAAATTTTATAATTAGGTATTCCCTGTTGCACATTTTTACATGTTGAAAGTTTTGTTGCTTGTATTAATATTTTTCATATAATTCGACTTTGTTTTTGTTGGTTTTGTGCATTTTTTTATATAAGAATAAATATTTTGAGTTTGCAACGAAGTTTTATTGGGCAATGCAAATTATGACGTTATTCATACACTACTTCCGTATTTTTTTTACAGCATCATTAAAAAACGTTTATTTTCTACAAAGTGACTTGATTCTAGTTTATAAATAGTTTAATAATTTTATTGAATCATATACTTTCCTAACAAAAATCAGGATAATCCTCTTACCTGTTAAAAAAAAGACGTCTGACAGACGGGGGATTAGTGTCTACGCGATAGATTTCAGGTGTTAGTAATTAAGGGTTAACCATATGCCCAAATTGTCGTATTTAGTAAATTAAGTTACTAAAACTAATTAGTCAAGATATTAATTAAAAGAAACCCCACCAACAACTAAAATGAGAAAATATTTTAATGAAATAAACCCGTAGAGGAAATAATTAAAAAAAAATGTCGAAAACCTTACCTCTTACGTATCGTATTTCGTTATCGATAACAAAAGTATAAAAAATTATAATAGATATAATTTCCACATAAAATTGAATACGTAATATTTTCATTCCCATATTTTCTCATCAAAAGAATTCTCGTCATAAATTTCTCATGAAATTCGGAAGAAAAATATGAACATTTTTATAATGAAGTTCCTCTTGAAATTCAAAAGTATGTATTTTTGTTGCTATAGCTGTTTGGTCGTAATCTGATTCAATCCTAGTTCCTTGCTCTTTATTCTACCTTTCTTTTTATCTAATGTATGTGGTTTAAAAAGAAAAAAAATGACATTCAATAATTGTTGCCAGTATTTACTTTCACGTCAAAATACTTTTTGTCATTCGTCGTCGAGCAAGGAATGCTTCCAAGTTTCTAAAATCCAGGTTCACCTTTGCACGTTTAAGTGTCTCCAGATGGTCCTTAATAAAGTTGAGTAGTTGAGGCGTTGCAAGAAGCAATTTGTCTTTATTTGAGATACCGCTGTCATAATTATCGTATTAACCTCGCCATCCATCAGTTCAGGGCGTACTAAATTACGGCGTTTACCGTCAGTCAGTTAATGCTAAAGAATGATCACGTGATAAGTTACATCACCTACGTCCCTCCGCTGCAATTCGACATACTTCGGAAGATCATTTACTTTAATTTACATCACTTGCTGATACAGGGTGACTGATTTATCAAAATTCTCGTATAATGACGGAAAAAGAATATGATCTGTGAAACATGTTTCAATCAAATTAACCGCGTAAATATCCCTGTGTACCCATGATTACATGTCAGTAATACATGCTAGGTGTATACATGCTACGCATACAATTTTTAAATGATTTTGCAAACAATTTTTCTCCCACTCCCACTTAACCCAATTTATTAACACATATTCGTGTCGATGATAAGTTTTCAACCATTGCATTTTTTTTAAACACTGAGAATAAACTAGCTCATACTAAGTCTCTTTCCATGGCTTATATATCAAATCTCTTAAATTATTTGTCTTCCACTTCTTCATAACTGTTTTTTTAATGATAACATTAAAAAAAGGTTACTATAAATAGGTACTAGTATATACTCTATTAATGCCAATAAACCTTTATATTTCTTTTTCGACCGACGGTTCCAAGATGGCCGCCCATAATGAGCTGGCTCAGATCAGATATCAAATCGATATTTGAACTTTTTTAAAGCATAAAATATGGAATTAGACATTTAGTCAGATATTTCCTTCTGTGACTCCTGTTGTTAAATATTGCATACGAGTGCTTGTAATTGTGTGGTCAATGTATCAACTATTCGTAAGTTATTGCAATAAGACTGCAGTTCTTTCCCCCCCCCCCCCCCCCCCCCCCCCCCCCCCCCCCCCCCCCCCCCCCCCCCCCCCCCCCCCCCCCCCCCCCCCCCCCCCCCCCCCCCCCCCCCCCCCCCCCCCCCCCCCCCCCCCCCCCCCCCCCCCCCCCCCCCCCCCCCCCCCCCCCCCCCCCCCCCCCCCCCCCCCCCCCCCCCCCCCCCCCCCCCCCCCCCCCCCCCCCCCCCCCCCCCCCCCCCCCCCCCCCCCCCCCCCCCCCCCCCCCCCCCCCCCCCCCCCCCCCCCCCCCCCCCCCCCCCCCCCCCCCCTCCCCCCCCCCCCCCCCCCCCCCCCCCCCCCCCCCCCCCCCCCCCCCCCCCCCCCCCCCCCCCCCCCCCCCCCCCCCCCCCCCCCCCCCCCCCCCCCCCCCCCCCCCCCCCCCCCCCCCCCCCCCCCCCCCCCCCCCCCCCCCCCCCCCCCCCCCCCCCCCCCCCCCCCCCCCCCCCCCCCCCCCCCCCCCCCCCCCCCTCCCCTCCCCCCCCCCCCCCCCCCCCCATATATATATATAATTATTTTTTTTATATCTACACTATATTTTCATCATAACAGTAAGCAAATGTTGTTATGACGACTGCTTTTACGTTGCAATCAGTTTTTAAGTTCATTAAATTGATTAATTATTATCAAACGTTGCATACACGTGTTTGTAATTGTATCGTCAGTTTATCATAACTACTCATAAATTATTGTAATAAGCTCTTTATATAGGCAATTATTTTTATTTTTGTATTAATATTGTATGTTATTTTCATGTCATAATAGTCAGCACACGTTGTAAAATCGGCTATAAAAATTATGATAATTGCTGTTAGGTTGCGTTTAGTTCTAAAAATAGTTTAAGTTCGAATGTATGTTTACTATGTTCATACTAGACTCAGTAACAACAAATCCTTGCATCTTCTACAATATACAGAAAATATTTTAGACAGTATATACAGAATAATAGATCAACACCATTCAGTCATTAAAATTTTTATGGTTTGTAGAAAATTTTATTTTTGAAAATTTTGACTTAAGTTAATAGGCCCATGGCGAACTTGACGAAAATATACTATTAGTATGTACACTATATACAGCGTGTACAAAGTACAAAACACTATTTATTGCAACTTCAAACAATTAAAACTCTTTTTTTTTTAAATAAAATGCCCCATATCTTACTTTACATTTTTTATGTAGAATAAAATTCTGCTTTAATCTGTATTAGCATTCCCTATACCCGTATTTAATAGTTCTTTAATTACTCTATCTACTTGTAACTTCTAACAAATCGTTTTATTTTTAAATAGCATGCCTCATAAATAATTTTGATAATATTACCTTTACTGTTTTATCATAATCATAACATAGTATAAAACAAAGTCGCTTCCCACTGTCTGTCCCTACCTATGTATGCTTAGATCTTTAAAACTACGCAACGGATTTTGATGCGTTTTTTTTTAATAGATAGAGTGATTCAAGAGGAAGGTTTATATGTATAATACATGCATAATATAGTAGAGAAACACTGATAATTTTAGAGGTTTCTAATGTGATGTCGTAAATAAACACATTTTTTTTGCGCTTACATTGCAAACGCTGGCTGAACCCTACGAGATAGATCAAAATAATGTACTACAGTATTGTACACCTTAAAAAAGGTCTACAAAAAAGTCCGCGTGCACCCGTGCGAAGACGGGGCGGGTCGCTAGTTACGTAATAAAATAATTTTGTCACCTTCGAATTGTATTGTGTGATTTTTTGTTTTCATGAACATGAAAAGTCAGGCATATTCAAATATGCCTGGAACTAAACGACAATCACACTACGTTTGTGAAATTTATAAATACATTACACTATATGTACACTATAACTATTATTTAAAATGTTCTGTTGATGATGCAATTTTTTTCTTTGCACATGTAAGTACTCATTATAAGCCGGCAGATCCGGGCGGCGGGCCATAATCGTACGCGTACTTTACTTACTACTTGTATGTGCAAAAACAATATTCATGAAAACAATAAACTGTTGCAATTTATAAAGAGATGTGTTAAACTTACCCTGTTATTTACGTTGAAAACTTTGTGGGCCGCCGCGCTGTATAGCCGGCTTTACAGTCATTACTCATACATGTATTTCATAGATTTTTTCAGTTTTATTAGATTTTGAGTAAATGTAGTTATGAGTAACAATAATCTTAATAAACAATGACTCATTTGACGTAATGTTAGTCTACGTCTAACCTACTGAAAATGCCTATGCACCTTCGAGAACGCCACGTGAATTAGTTAAATCACTTTTAGCATTTGTTAAGATGAAATTAAGCGAAATGAAGGAAATACGAAATACGAATAACATTAGCAGTAACATCGGCATCGCCAATAATAATATTTTCATGACATGCTATTGAAAATTATAACTAAAAAACTATTAAATATAGGTACAGGGAATGCAGATCGATGCAAAATTAAATTTTGCATCAAAATGTAAAGTAAAATATTTACTAACCACTACCAATACCACTACATAATCTTTTAGAATGACTACATATAGTTTCAAATGTTTTGATGTCAGTGAACAAAATATCAAAAAGCTCGAAGTAACTCAAAAATGGTAAAAGGTGAGGTATAGGGAAACCTTATGAAAATCTACCTAAAATACCGTGTAGAATCTAAATATGCAATAAAACAAGTACAACTCTATGATAAATAATTAAAGTATAAACCGTATTTTTTCAGCTCCTTGTAAATCATGTACACGTGTATTACTTGGCCGTGCATATGTACGCCTCTGACTGTGCCTGGTAACAACCACTGGGACATGTACGCTGGGATACGGCGTAGCGAGGATTCCGTTGTCGAAATTTAGTATTTTAGCTCAATGCGAGCGGATGGACGGTAGAGCGCCGAGTTTATAATAACTGTATGTGTCGTGAGTGACGAATATACATACGTATTTTGCTCCATGTACGTATCTTTTAGAGCGTGTATTTATCTCAATTTGTGTGGATTTTTGCAATAATGGCAGTGTCGTCATTTGTGAATAGACAGAAAAAGTTGACTGAACATTATCAAGATTTTACAATAGACAGATCATATATTATGTATTTCTTGCAATCGTCGATATATATTTCGTAGACGCCGAGATTGTGAAAGACATTTAGATTCGAATTTCCATCTACAAAATATTACTGGTACTGTTACAAAAGAGGAATTTTGGTTTGATTTGTGCATAATGTTTTGCACATGTAGCCTTTCGTGGAACGTGATCGACAATATTCACTTTAGACGTTTTTTTTGCCAAATATGTATCCTATTTTCCATGTAGCTACATCTTAGCGTAAAACATATTTACAAACGACATATCAACATGTCATGAGAAATATCAAAGACATACGCAATATATTTCTGTGACTGACATGGACGAAAGCTAGTAAACGGGTTTTGCACACAATAGCAAAAAGTATATAAATAGTAGTAACACATGCATTGTCCTGTAGATGTAAAAAATAATAATGTACTTATGTTAGTGACAACAAACAACTGTTAGTGATACAAACAACTGTATGAAATTCGTGAAAATAATGTTCGCAATGTGTCCTCGTTTGTCTATGTTAACTATTTTGAATTTGCACCTTTTACTTCAGTAGATGTGGAACGATCATTTTCGTTCTACAACCATATGTGCAGGCCAAACCGCTCACGTTTAACGAGAAGAAATGCAGAAAGACTTCTAGTTGTGGCAATGTACGCTCATGCAATGAAAACAGTTTGTGTTTCTGAATGATACAAGTGATAGGTATATACATTATTAATACATTTTTATTCCTGTCTTTTTGGACTCTCATATGTCCTTCCGTCAATAACATGACGGATTACGAGTCCGACTCTGCGTTATAGCATACTTTCTGGACCCTACATATTATACATGTTTAAAATACTAATTACTAGACACAAATATAGAAGGTTATTATAGAAAAAATACTTTAAACCGGACCGAAAAAAAAAACAATTAAGGTAAGTCAACAAAACATTTTAGACACCGATTACAACATATTTTCAAAATATGACAACCTCAAATTTAGGTCCAACATTCCATCGTGAAAGTAGTCTTATGAGTGTCACACGAAAAAGGGATCAGACTGACCAAATTTTTAAATTATATATATAGTTAAAGAGAACTTGTGGAGTACTACATTATCAAACAAAAATGTTTAGAAAATCGGTCAACCTTCTCCAAACTAGGAAAAGGTGGTTCCCTCTCAAAGGGCACACACTTTATAATGATTAACTGGCGAGAAAGTGGTTTAAATACGTTATATTAAAAATAAATCATCAGGTTACCCTAAAATTGACAAAAAATCAAATTTTACGTATCTAAATTTTTCGAGTTTTTAAATAAATTAAGAACAGCCTGGTACTATTAAAGGAAATGATAATAAATTCCTTACTCCTTATTAAAAAATAGTTATCGGTTATACAACTGATTGGGAGCCCCTAACGTTATAGAATAATAGAGGAAAATAGGCCAACTATATTTCATATTTCATTCTATGACTATATAGTGATGAATAAACATACTTTTAATTTTATTTTTCATTTTGAAGTCGAAGGTATTTAATTTAAAAACTGAAATAAAGCTCCTTTGGTGTATAGAAGCGTTTATTTGAAATCGCGTATTATTTTTACGTATAACGAAAATGTCGACGCCACGGAAGGGTAGCTGATAGCGACCATTCGCTGACAGAGTGCATAAATTTATGACGCGTACGGTTATGGCCCGCTGCCCGAATCTGCGGGCTTTAGTTATAATTATGACTATATAGTGATGAATAAAAATACTTTTAATTTTATTTTTCATTTTGAAGTCGAAGGTATTTAATTTAAAAACTGAAATAAAGCTCCTTTGGTATATAGAAAGATTGCTCATGTTGTTCTAATAAAATAACCCAGGCGAACTAATAATTTTTGTTTATAATACTGGCCTTGCGTCTTGTTTATAAAACTACGTACCCAATGTTATTAGTCAATATCTCTTTTGAAGGAGAAATTTTCCAGATATAATAAAACATGCACTTTTGTTCCAATTCACAAGAAGAACGATAACGAACGAATTGAGATTCGCGTATATCGTATATGTGTGGCAAAGAGTAGACGTGTTTTGGCAGTGCTGCGATAAAACAGTATAAAATAATTCTAATGTGTGTACAAAAAACTGTAAAACTGTTATGTAAATAGTGGTAAATAGAAGATCCATATTCTAGAAGTTGCAAGTCCAAATTAGTTTGAAATATCTAACTGCAGAATTATTGTTGTTCATTATTTCTTCATTATGGGTGGACCCGAGACAAGGAATATCAAAATAAGAAAGGTGAGGACGAACTGCACTCGATTGGTAAAATAACCGAAACAATTAAAAATATAATTGAAGAAAAATATAACAAAAAAAAATTGAGGAATCAATAGAAGCAAACGATAAAATTACTGAGAAATTAGAGAAGCAGGAAGAAATTAACAAAAGTCAACAATTTAGTTAATCGACAAACAATCAAAACCATTATAGGGGGATTAAAAACATTTTAATTTATGGCATTCCTGAGATAGAAGATGAGGACATTCTTACTAGAAGTATACTTGACATTTTTTTCCAGTAAAATTTTATAGAATAGATTGATAGATAAGGTAAGAACAGACCAGTCGTGATCAGGTTTTCCACAAACTACTATAATCACCTTGACTGACTAGGGAACAATTGCAGATGGTAAATGAAGCTAAAAAAAAGGTAGGAAACGCAGGAAAGGAGTGTTGACAACGTCTGGAATTTTTTTATAAAACTAAATAACAAGCTGCGTGTTACAAAGGTTGTAAATTTGGAAGATATTACCAGTCCCTCTATTTAATAAATCAATAGATTATATAAAAATAAAAAGGTACTCTGTATATAGTTTGTATTGTTTATTTTAAGTTAGTTAGTTTAGTTTTTTCTTTTTTAAGTAGACGATAATATAGTTCAGTAGATTAAAAAAAGCAGCATTACATGCAATTCAGACGCACCTTGCCAATAGTGTTTTTATCGCTGTTGAATTGTAGACATACATTTGTTCTTTTTATTGCTAAGAATATATTTTCTTTTATATTAAAATACTTTTTACATATTTTTTTTTTTGTTAACAAGATGCAAGATCGATCTTACCTTCTCTAAATGATATTAAACAAATACTTCTAGATGATTCGTTAGATATATTATTAGTTTGTGGAACATGGTTAAATCATTCTACTGCCAATGATCAACTAATGTTTGATGGTTATAATTAAAGCGGGCTATCATCGCGGCGGCCCAGTGGCGTGATGCAGGCTTTGTGCATGAGTCACAGCCGGCTGAACGCGAGGCGTTCGATGCGAGTCAGTTTATATTTACCGTTCTAAGCGTTTACTTGAAATCGCGTATTATTTTTACGTATAACGAAAATTATATATATTTCGTTATATTATAACGACAATGTCGACGCCACGGAAGGGTAGATAGCGACCATTCGCTGACAGAGTGCATACATTTATGACGCGTACGGTTATGGCCCGCTGCCCGAATCTTCCGGCTTTAGTTATAATTTACACAGAGCAGACAGAAATTATAATGGTAAAGGTTTATGTCTATACATCGCAAAAACACTACGATACGAATTAATTGAAAGCAGACAGGATTATATGTTTGGGAGCAATGTTGGGTTAAAATTAGGATTGCAAAAAAAAATTATGCAATAGGAGTAATACCTGTAATACCTGGAGGAATACCTGTAAATAAACCACGCGAACAAAACACAAATAGTTTTCTTGATCAATTTGAAGATAGTTTAGTTGGAATAGGACCTACTGTTGATGCATTGATTTGTATGGGTAACTTTAATTTAGATTTATTAAATTTTGAAAACAACTGCGTAAAAAAATTACTTCAATAATAGAATCATTAAACCTATGTCAAATTATAGATGTTCCGACCCGAGTTACAGCTAAAGCATTATTGAAGTTCAAAAAAAAAAACAAAAAATCAGCGGCACTTGGTTTTTTATAGGTAAATGAGAAATTTAGTCAATCACCTATTTCACCTAAAAAAGGCCTATTTCTCTTATCAATTCGAAAATACGTTAGCAAATGAATTGTGGAAAATTATTAAAACAAACTTGATTAAAATTACTTGATAAGACAATCAACATTCAGGAAAATATTGTAGTTGAAAATCTGTGAGGTAGCGCTTCCTAACGATGACGTTTTTCCTGTCGACAATATTTTGTTCAGAGATATTGAAAGTGGGATTTCTGCGTAGGAATTCGGCATGTAATGAATGTCTCCATCCAGGGAGCGGCTCGTCTCTGCAGTGGTTGATGATGTAGAACGTCCTCATAATTTCTATGTTCATTTCGACGGTCCACCTCAACCTTCTGGTATCTTCTCACCTTCGGTCTCGGGGTACAGATAGCCGTCGGTAAGCCATTTTAATGAATTTTCTTTGTCGATGTGGTCTGGCTGTAGCATTTTTGGAAAACGGCCCTGCAAAGCATGTTCCATCCACTGGGTCCTTTTGTTCTACCCCCAGAAAAAGCGCCCCCTTTCCCCCCCCCCCCCCCCCCCCCCTTCCCCCCTCCCTCAAAGATGTTGTTTTCCAAGCAGTGACGATAGATTTTTTCATTTATGATAGACATGAACAGCTTATATATTGTGGACAGACACGTGATGGGTCTGTAGTTCTTCGGTTGTGCAGCATCACCCTTTTTGAAATGCATGAACGTATTGCCTGTCATAAGGAAATCAGGTACGACATGTGGATCGTTGATCGCCTCCGTGAAACACTTTGCCAGAATACCATGAGATGCAGGTAGGTGCTTCAGCCAGAAATTGTGTATCCCATCGGGGCCTGGTGCTTTCCAGTTCTTGGTTCTCTTGATTGCCGAGGTTACGTCCTCTTCTGTAATAATTCCAACAGCCATTTGGTTGAGATCTTCGTTGTGTGCTTCAATTTCCTGAATCCATGGCGCGTTCTCGTTGTATGTGTCGGCGTCACTCCAAATAGAATTCCAGTATGTTGTGAATCGCACTGGATCGATTTCTGCAGGTTGTTCTTCACCCTGTTTCTCCAAGCTCCTCAAAAACTGCTTTTGGTTGTTCTCGAACGCAGCATTCTGTTGTTTTCTTTTTGTCAGCTTGTTGTATCTACATAGCCTGGCACCCTTCGCTTTCGCCTTTTGTCGCAGAAGATCTTTGAGGTTCAATAGTTGTTGCCGATGGTCTGCATTATTCAGATCTATCTGCGCCTTTCTAGCTATGGCTTGTGTTTTAGCCATGACCCTTCGAGAGTTGTTTCCTGCTAGAAATTCACTGAGGACATCAGCGTCAGCTCTATACTCGTCGATGTTCTTCTCAAGCCTCTTCTTCCACATTGGGGTGTCACTGTCCTTGTTCTTTCGGTTGGGGTTTGGGGTATATACTTGCTGTCCGTTCAATTCGAGGATGAGTGCTGAGGCACAATACTCACCAAAATGTGCCTTTTGTAGATCATTTGTGCCATCCAAATATTGTTGCAAAATACTGTTGGCACTGGATATTATGTCACGCGCTTTATTGACATTCCTGAGTTTAGGTATTCTGGGCCTATTTAGTGAATTCATGAACTCATAGTGGGTCACTAGTTGTAGAAATCGTTCTCGTCGTTCTTCATGTTGGCTTCTCGGTAGGTGTACATCACTAATTCTTCCCTCTGATCTGGGCGATGATGGCGTTCGGGAGATACGTCTTTGCTGTGGCTGGATTTCTTCTTCCGCACGTCCTTCCGGTAGATTTTGGAACTCCTCTTGTTGGTATAGTATCTGGCCGACTTCTCTCTTGACTTCCTGTAGTTGAAGATCTATGAGGTAGCGCTTCCTAACGATGACGTTTTTCCTATCTACAATATTTTGTTCAGAGATGTTGAAAGTGGGATTTCTGCGTAGGAATTCGGCATGTAATGAATGTCTCCATCCAGGGAGCGGCTCGTATCTGCAGTGGTTGATGATGTAGAACGTCCTCATAACTTCTATATTCATTTCGACGGTCCACCTCAACCTTCTGGTATCTTCTCTCCTTCGGGCAGCCCTCCGTCGCACGGCAGGCGAACCCTGGGGTAGAGGGGCTTCGTAGTCTTCGGCCCTTCTCGTGTCGTCCACTCCTCTGTTTGGTTGTGAGTTTGAGTTTGGGTTTGGGGCTGTAGCTTCTTGAACGACAGGTGCCCGCCTCCTCAGCTGCCTGCCACCGACGTCCCGCATGCTGTCATGTCCAGCGCCGGCTCCAGACATGCCCTGGCGAACCCCAGGTATCGACCCATCACTACTAATACTTATATCCATTGTTCATGTCTGTATCTTTTTCTTAGGGGTGAAAAAGCCAAAAATATCCCTTTTCAAAGTCAATTTGAGCAAGAGCCACTCTTCTGCCAAAGACTGGACAAGAGCCACTCCTCGCTCAAACCTAGCCTCGGGAATTTGATGCCGTGTAAGTCCCCGGCCCGGACGGGGGGTATTCGGAACACCATGTGCCACGTTCCTGCGGCGGCTGAAGTAAGCAGGTTTGCCACACCCGAGAACAGGGATCTGCCACCAAGCCTGCTCCTTCGTGCTTTGGCTGGAGTGCGCGGGGTTGCCACACCCGAAAACAAAATTACCCTCACTAACTTTGCTTCTCCGTGCGCAGCTGGGGTATGCAGGATTGCCACTCCTAAAACAAAGTTACTCTCACTAACCTTGCTCCCCATGCATAGCCAGAGTACGCGGGTATGCCACACCCGTAAACAAAGTTGCTCTCACCAACCTTGCTTCTCCGTGCGTAGCTGGGTTATGCGGGGTTGCCAGTCCCGAAAGCAAAGTTACTCTCACTAACCTTGCTCCCCCATGCATAGCCGGAGTCCGCGGGTTTGCCACACCCGTAAACAAAGTTGCTCTCACCAACCTTGCTTCTCCATGCGTAGCTGGGGTATGCGGGGTTGCCAGTCCCGAAAGCAAAGTTACTCTCACTAACCTTGCTCCCCCATGCATTTAATATTTATTATTATTATTATTATTATCATCATCATTATTATTATTATTATTTTTTAAATCTGTATGATGGAAAACTGCAGAAGTATAGCGTTGTTATTAGCTTTCTCAGAAATATTAGAAAAAAGAAACACTGAATCTATTGTTCAGCAAAATTTACTGTCAAATTATCAGTTTGGGTTTAGAATAAAATCTAGTTACACAGGATGTAGTATTATCATTAGTAAATGACATACCACCTACTGAATAACTTTGAAAGAAAGAAAAAACGCTTGCTTATTTTTTCACTTGACTCATGCTTTTGATACCGTGAATCACACGTTATCGTTAGATAAATTAGAAAAATGGGGTATTTCGAGTTGCGTTTTGAAACAATTCTTACTTACAAAATAGAACTCAGTCTACAACAATAACTTTTTTAAGGAAAAAAGTACTTCTTAGGTCCTCAAGCTACCTCCACAGAAAGTATTCTAGGCCCTGTGTTGTTCATATTATTTATACCTAAATGACTTATCGTCGCTCGCAGATGACATGATCTTAGGTGACAGTTCAAGATAAACTCTATTGTACCTCGTATGCCATGTTATTGCGATAAAAATTAGTACTGAATTTTACAAAAACTGATTTCATATTATTCACAAATAGATATACATATATACTTTATCCTGGAGTGGGTACTGGAACCTTCGGCGTAGAAACAAAAAACTGGACGTTTTCCACGAAACATCGAACTACTACACTTTTCTCGACGCGCGTTTGCCAACCAAGTTGGCATCTTCAGGAGAAGATAAAAAATTTTAATCTTCTCCCTGAAGATGCCAACTTGGTTGGCGAAACGCGCGTCGAGAAAAGTGTAGTAGTTCGGTGTTTCGTGGAAAACGTCCAATATATACTTTAGTTTATTAGTAAAAAATAATCCAAACTCGATAAAACAGAATGATGCACGATGTGGTAAAGCTTATTAGCGCCGAAATTTATTTTTTTTTTAACATGGAAAAATTACGTAAATCAAGTTTTGCATAAAATTTCTACCCACTGTTTTGTAGTATCAAAATTACGTACATAGATATATCAATGTAATTTGTTAAAAATATATTACTTTGTATACATTCAATCTCAACTTAGTTATTGTGTCATTTGCTGGGGAAACAGCCGGTGTATTAATGAGGTTTTATTGTTGCAAAAAAAAACATCCGTATTATGATGTCCGCAAGGTATATAGGTAGATCTATATTTAAAAATCTAGGTATACTAACTGTACCCTCGTTGTATATCCTCAATTGTGTTACTTATGCAAAAAATAACTATAACAAGAATTATTTTGTAACAAGAAACGTAATAAGCACTACTGGCGATTATAATTTCCGAAAAATTTATGATATTCCTG
This sequence comes from Aromia moschata, assembly GCA_029963805.1. Taxonomy (NCBI): domain Eukaryota; kingdom Metazoa; phylum Arthropoda; class Insecta; order Coleoptera; family Cerambycidae; genus Aromia; species Aromia moschata. The sequence continues at coordinate 312,731 of JAPWTK010000064.1, forward strand.
CACATTGACTTTCAGTGTTTGCAAACGGTCCAAAGTAAATATCGATAAAGTTATTGAATAAACTGGAATAAAAAAAAGAGATCCACCGCATTTGTTAAAAAAAAAAACAGTGTATATTATCTTCACAATGTGTGTAGGTAGGCTAGGTTTATATTTATATGTTATATGGCACGCAATAGTAGATTTTGTGAGAAGAAATAGCTGCTATGTGTACAAAAAAACCTATATACAGGTATTACAATTACCATCAAAATTGTTGTAGCATGTTTCGTAGTTACATGCACTACAGTACTTTTGTATGTTAGTACTACAGTACTTTTGTATATTTGAAGTTAATTATGTTATTGTAAAGTATATATTCATGTCGTGACTATGTTAAGGTACTACTTGTAAGTCTCATGGAATTAAAGATATTATTATAATGGGGTCAATGAGGTTAAACCAAGCTGTCATTATTGTGGGATTTTTGCAGTTGCAGATGGAACACATTTTAGGTGGCAATAAAGTAGAAAAAAATGTTTAAATGACCATTCACATTTACTGAAATTTAAAGTTGTAAATAAAAAAAAGTAGTAATCCTATTTTGTTGAAAATTGTTTAAAATCTTGTAGCTCTACAATAGGCAGCGGGTGGTGGAGGGTTAACACTACCAAGTGAGAATCATGTTCATGTAATATTATTTGTATGTTTCATAAAGTACGATACTAATTTTAAATTAACAATTTGTACATATGTGTAAATTACAGTTACAAATGTGTAAATTTCATTCATATTCATTTACATAAATAGCCAATGTGTGAATACAAACAAAAATTCTTTCATTGCATAGAGCTGTTTCTGATGATGTCTTTATAATGATTTTCTGACATTTAACTTATACGAATATGAATCATAATGTGTAAGTAGTGATTCATTAGACAGTAGTTTTTTTATTAGGAAGATTAGCTTATTTGCTTCTATAGATATCTGAGAAGTACAATAGTATCTTACTTAATAATAAGGTGGATAATTTTAATCGTTAAAGATTAAAAAAAGAAATTATTAGACAAAATCTTAGTTCTAATCAGTATTTAACATTTATTTTATCATCTATACAAAACAACGATTGGTATGAAACATGTGAAGACTACAGGATAAACGAGATGAGGGTTCAAAATATCCAAATTTTAGATAAATACCCTAATCGATTGTCAGGCACTATTAGTTTCAGTCTACCGGACGGTACAGAAAAAAATAGATGAGTGTCGAGTAAAATACGATTTGAAATTGACGGTACAGGGTAAGAAGAATAGGTGGGACTCCATTGGATGCATACAAAACGGATGAGAGTTCTTAATCCACTCCACTTTCTCTGAGTTAACGATCTATGGGATGTAAGGCGCGGTAACTAATTTCAAATAAAATACCGAAATATGGACTAGTTTCTGAAACGTCAAAGAAATTGAAGATATAAAGTCATGAAACATACTACAAGTTATTAGTGTTGAATACCATTTTGCTATCTATAAACACTTTAATGAACTAAAGTCGCACAATGAACAGAGCGTGCATTTAGTTTCATTACATATGAAACCGAAAAAGGCAAGTTAACGACGATAATCTGGACTATCATTCCTTCTATAAATATAAAGTATGTAATTCATAATTTTTGTTTCAATAAACCCTAATTAATTTTAATATATTGTTTTTAAGATTCGAATACTACGAGGTAACGGTACGAAAGAGATATATATTTGCTACAAGACATGTTGCCATTACATGGAATTTTTGCAAAATGCCTCCAAAATATTCAGCAAAGGCTAATTAAAAAGGTGCACGTTGGTCAAGACTGTCGAGGTCTATATTCTAATCGACCAAATAAGTTGTCACAAGAAACATCAGATCTAGTATATTCTCATATTCAATAATTTATAGGAAGATAGTCACACTCTAACTAGCTATTAGTAAAGAATTGTATGGAATGACATTAAATATTCTAGATGTCAAACGAATTTTAAAGAACATGTAAAAACTATAAATAGTGATGTTGTTGCTAGGAGAGAGTTAGTAGTGATTTGGATGTTATACAGTTAAGGTCGACGAATTGTAGAGTATTAATAAATGTGTTTGAATTGAAGAAGCGAGTTATTTTAGGAGAAATACGTAACATTTTGGTGACAGCGGTGGGATTAGAGAAGAATTCGAAGAAGAGAAAAGTTATATGGTGAACACGAGGTCGACAAAATACGACGAGGAAACGATGACGATGGATGTGAGTGAGATACTAAAATTTTTGCAATAAAGAGGCAGAAAGGCGAGAGGAAAAGCGACGGCAAGAGGACGAAAAGCGACGAAAGGAGGACGAACGACGACAACAAGAGGACCGCGAGGAGGCAGAAAGGGGAGAGGAAAAGCGACGACAGGAGGACGAACGAGGACGACAAGAGGGCCGTGAAGAGGCAGAAAGGCGAGAGGACAAGCGGCGACAGGAGGACGAACGACGACGACAAGATGACCGTGAGAAGGCAGAACGACGACGACAAGAGGACCGCGACAAGGCAGAGAGGCGTCAACAGGAAATTTGCGAGTCCCAGCAAGTAATAAACACCAGGTTGAATTAATTTTCTGGGAGGATTGATGACGTGGAACAGCAGATTGACCAGGTAGGCATAAAAGTTAATCGAATAGAGCAGGAGTTTCAAAATAATAAGGAAGAAATGGAAAGAAAATTGGAAGACACCAAACGGTAAGTACAGAAAGAAATACTGGAAAAGATAGAAGGATTGGGCCACCAATTGCATCGTACGTCGATAACCGATTTAGGAGATGGTTCGACTTCACCATGTACACCCTAACAGAACTCAAGCCGTATGCATGCTGGAAGATCAGTATATAAAATTCTTAAGCCTCCTACGTACGATGGACAGTCATCATGGTCCATGTACCGCAGACAATTTGAGGCTGCTGCAAAGGCGAACGGATGGACTTACCAAGAAATGGCTACCTCGCTTGTCATATCTCTCAGAGGTCAGGCTTTAGAAATTTTACAGAGCATACCGGAAGAGCAGCAAAACGACTACGACAGGATTGTAGGCGCATTAGAAATAAGGTATGGACACAAATATCTCCGCCAAGTTTACCAGTCCCAGATCAAGAGTAGACAGCAAAGGAGCAATAAGTCCCTTCAAGAATACGAAGCTGACATTGAACGACTTGTCCATTTGGCATACCCGCAGCACCTAAAGAATTTCTAGAACAAATTGGCATCAGTACTTTTATTGATGGGCTACTAGACACAGAAATGCAGCAAGCTTTGCGGCTTGGGAGGCACACCACTATCAGTGATGTCCTGGTAGCTGCCTTAGAATATAAAGCGGCTAAAGAAGCCTCGAGAAACTACAAACCCAAAGTAAGGCAAGTTACATTTGATGAGTCCCAATCGCTTAAAGAAACCATATAGAAAATAATGCGGGAGACATTAAATGGAATGAGACAGACAAACTCACCACAAAAGAGACAAGAAGCTCATAAACTATGGGAGAATTGGGCATCTACAACGCTTTTGCAGAGCCAGATCTAGTTCCCAGTCAAGAGCCACCAACTAACCAGACCGACAACCGGAGCAGCGATCCAGATCTAGGAGCCCAAATCAACGAATCTGGAGAGAAGACAAAATGACTCCGAAGACCTCACAGCAAAGGAATAGTCGCTCCCCTAGTCCAGATCGAAGATTTCGTTCCAGATCGCCAGCGAGAAATTCGGAAAACGACAATTAATCGATGCTAGGGGGCGCGTGTCGACTACTTATACTCAAAGCCCCAAGATTTCTGTCTCGGATAAAAGTAACGATGCAGAGAGAGAACCAGGACACGCAGGTACGGGATATATCCGATCAGCACCTCTCTATGGCCATCATGATAAACAAGTCGGAGATGGCAAGAAAAAAAGAACAGACGTCATGAACAGGCTGAAAAATGTGTTCTACCTGCACTCAATTCTTGGAATGAGACATGCAATCAACTGTTAATGGCAACAACAGTACAAGTCAAAGATGGATGGTCCTCGGAGGAACTGAAGAAAAGCCAGAAGAAAGACAATGATCTGAGGTTAATCCGGAACTGGGTAAAGAATGGAGTTCGACCAACTTGGCAGGAAGTTTCCAGATATGGTACGACTATCAAGGGATACTGGAATGGATCCTCAATGGAATTCCTTTTGTCTTCGCGATGGCCGGCTTCGGATATACAGGACATAATCCACCCGATTGGTTTGTCGTTGAGGATCCACCGCCTAGGACTGAAGGCAGTGTTATTCGGGACGAATAACCTTAAAGAGGGGAGCAGTGTGACATTTGTAAAAGTGACACTAGTGACAGCTGAAATTTATAAAGTTTTATAGTTTTCATACTTAGTCTATTTAGTTTATACTACGTCTTGATTGGGCACCATTTTACCACAGCTTCTTGTGTTTGGTCCATTTTTAGCAGAGGATAGATCACATTTCTTGCACCATTCTTAGACGTCTCTGCGACAGTTTATCCAATAAAATCGGTCCCTCACTCGAGCCAAAGTCCTGGTTACTAAAAATGTCCTCCGGTTGGGCTGCTGTGCAGTTCTTCTAACACTTGGTGGATTCTTGCTCTAGGCAAGACCAACTGGTAGACTGCGGATACTCCATTGGGGCTCTCCCACTTTCGATGCAGTAGGCCATCACGAAGACAAAGGGAATTCCATTGAGCCCAGTATCCCTTTATAGTCGTACCATATCTGGAAATTTCCTGCCAAGTTGGTCGAAAACTTGCTGGCAGTCTGGAGTCCAATTGAAAGTAACATTATTTTCTGTGAGCCGATGTAGTGGCTTGGCAATTTTTCCGAAGTCCTTTACAAATTCCCTGTAGTATGTGCCAGTCTTGTGTAGCATGTGAGTCCAAGAAAACTTATTACTTGATGGTTATCTCTTGGTCGGGGTCATTCTCTGATTGCAGAAATCTTCCTTGGGTCGGTTTGAACTCCTTCGGCGGATACTATGGCATCCTAGAAACTCTACTTGTTCTTGAAATAGGGAAAATTTCTTCGGATTCAGCTGTAATCTGGCATTTCTTATTCTTCTGAAGATATCCTCCAAATTTTTAAGATGTTCTTCAAATGACTTCCCCATTACTATGACGTCATCAAGGTATACCAAGCACGTTTTCCATGACAGTCCTCTTAGTACTACCTCTATCAGTCTCTCGAAAGTGGCCGGTGCATTGCAAAGACCAAATTGCATAACTTTAAACTGATAAAGGCCGGTACCAGCGGAGAATGCAGTTTTCTCTTAATCATCGGGATGAAGTTCTATTTACCAATATCTACTCTTCAAATCCAATGTTGAAAGAGTGTCGTCGATTCATGGTAGAGGATAACTGTCTTTCCTAGTAACGTTGTTCAGATTCCGATAGTCCACACAGAATCTTGTTGTGCCATCTTTCTTCGTCACTAAAACAACAGGTGATGACCATGAGCTAGATGATTCCTCAATGACACCGTCTTTCAACATTTTATCAATCATTCCAGTAACTTTATTCTGCTTGGCAAATGGTAGCCTTCTCGGAGCTTGCTTTATTGGAGGGTTACTGCCGGTGTTTATTCGATGTTGAACCAGATTTGTTCTGCCGGTGATGGTTCCATTGTCAAAGACATTTTGATATCTGTCGAGAAACTGTCTAGCTTTTCTAGCTTCTTCCAGTTCCAGATGGGCAGCATTTTTGAGCAAATATTCTGTAATAGTTGGATCATATACCCTTGCTTGATTGGTCTGAGCTTGGTTGAGTTCCTCGCATTTAACTACCCTTTCGACTGGCTCACAACGTCCTAATAATTCATTCTTCTTAACAATAATCTTCTTGTCCGATATGTTGGCAATATTTACTGGAATTTAATTATTCATTTGTACTAGGCTTCTTGCAACCAATAAGCCATCGTTCCGTTCACTGGCCTCGACTATTCCAGTACTCAAACCTTAACCATTTCTATCCAATTTTGCAATGACGATGTTCTCCGATCCTTGGGGAATTTGGATGTCCTCTTCAATGATGATTCTTCTTGATTGATTGTAGTCTTGAAGTTTGGGGGCCATAACAATTTCTTCAATTTGAATTTGTATCATATGTCTAGTATGTCTAGACCTAGTCTCAATATGTCTAGTCCTAATATGCAGTCGTCTCTGATATCAGCTGTTAAAACTCGGTGATACGTGATTTTCGAACCCAGTTGAATTTTTGTTGTAGATGCCCAATTCTCCCACAGTTATAGCAGCTTCTAGTCTCCTTTTGTGGTGAGTTTGTATGTCTCATTCCATTTAATGTATCTCGCATTATTTTCTCTATGGTTTCTTTAAGCGATTGGGGATTCATCAAACGTAACTTGCCTTACTTTGGGTTAGTAGTTTCTCGAGGCTTCTTTAGCTGCTTTAAATTCTAAGGTAGCTACCAGGACATCACTGATCGTGGTGTGTCTCCCAAGCCGCAAAGCTTGCTGAATTTCTGTGTCTAGTAGTCCATCAAAAAGAGTCTGGATGCCAATTTGTTCAAGAAATTCTTTGGGTGCTTGAGGGTATGCCAAATGGACAAGTCGTTCGATGTCAGCTTCGTATTCTCCTCATACTTATACTCATTGCTCCTTTGCTGTCTACTCTTGATTTGGGACTGGTAAACTTGACGAAGATATTTGTGTCCATACCTGATTTCTAATGCTCCTACAATTCTGTCATAATCATTTTACTGCTCTTCCTGGATGCTCTGTAAGTCCATCCGTTCGCTTTTGCAGCAGCCTCAAATTATCTGCGGTACATACACCATGATGACTGTCCATCGTAAGTAGGAGGCTTATGCAATTTATGTATTGATCTTTCACCATGCATAAGGCTTGAGTTCTGTAAGGGTGTACCTGGTGTAGTCGAACCATCTCTTAAATCGGTTATCGACGTATGATGCAATTGGTGGCCCAGTCCATTTGTCTTTTCCAGTATTTCTTTTTTGTACCTGCCGTCTGGTGTCTTCTAGTTTCCTCTCGAGTTTTCTTTCGGTTTCTTCCTTATTCTCTTCAACCACCTTCTAATTCGATTAATCCAATCCAATCCTTCCAGAAAATTCATTCAACCTGGTGTTTATTACTTGTTGAGACTCCAGATGACGTCTCTCCGCATCGTCTCGGTCCTCTTATCGTCGTCGTTCGTCTTCTTGTCGCCGCCGTTCGTCCTCCTGTCGCCACTTTTCCTCTCGCCTTTCATCTTCACCATTTACATCCAGTTTTGCAGTGACGATGTTCTCCGAGCCTTTGGGAATTTGGATGTCCTCTTCAATGATAATCCTTCTTGATTGACGGTAGTCTTGAAGTTTGGGGGCCATAACTATTTCTTCATTTTGGATTTGTATAATTCTGTTTTTAACATCCACGACAAAACAATGTTTACTCAATATGTCTAGTCCTAATAAGCAGTCGTCTCTGATATCAGCTGTTAAAACTTGGTTGTAACAGTGAACTTAACAGTTGAATTTTTACGTTTACTTCACCATGTACAGGAATCAGTTCTCCAGTAGCTGCTTCCAATTTCACATGTCTGGATAATTCCTTTAATAGTTCTGGCAGAATTTCAGGTCGCAGAATAGTTCTGGTGGCACCAGTGTCAATTACAAAGGAACACCATTTATTATCCAAGTACTCATGGACTATCAGGCTTCGTTCGTCGCTACTTATTTTTGAGATAGGAATCTTGGGGCATTGAGTATAAGTAGTCGACACGCGCCCCCCTAGCATCGACTAATTGTCGTTTTCCGAATTTCTCGCTAGCGATCTGGAACGAGATTTGCGATCTGGACTAGGGGAGCGACTATTCCTTTGCTGTGAGGTCTTCGGTGTCCTTTTATCTTCTCTCCAGCCTCGTTGAGTTGGGCTCTTCGATCTGGATCTCTATTCCGGTTGTAGGTCTGGGAGTTTGCTCTTGACTGGGACCTAGATTTGGTTCTGCAAAATCGTTGTAGATGCCCAATTCTCCCACAGTTATAGCAGCTTCTTGTCTCCTTTTTAATAACCAAATTCCAGTAAGAATTACCAATATATCGGACACGAAGATTATTCTTAAAAGACTGAAGTACTAGGACGTTGTGAACCAGTCGAAAGAGTAGTTAAATGAAGAAGTCAACCAAGCTCAGTCAAATGAGTAAAGGTACATGATCCAACCATTACAGGATCATTGCTCAAGAATGCTGCACATCTGGAACACGAAGAAGCTAGAAAATCAAGGCAGTTTCTCGAGAAATATCACGACGTATTTGCCAAGGGAAACATCACCGGCAGAACAAGTCTGGTTCAACATCGTATAGACACCGGCAATAACCCACCAATAAAGCAAGCTCCAAGAATACTGCCATTCGCTAAACAGAATAAAGTTATTGGAATGATTGATAAAATGCTGAAAGAAGGTGTCATCGAAGAATCATCGAGTCCATGGTCTTCACCTGTTGTTTTAGTTACGAAGAAAGATGGCAGATTTTGTGTGGACTATCGGAAGCTGAACAATGTGACTAGGAAAGACAGTTATCCTCTACATCGAATCGACGACACCCTGAACACTCTTTCAGAGTCAAAATGGTTCTCAATATTGGATTTGAAGAGTGGCGATTGGCAAGTTGAACTTCATCCCGACGATAAGGAGAAAACTGCGTTTTCTGCTGGTACCGGCCTTTATCAGTTTAAAGTTATGCCATTTGGTCTTTGTGATGCACCGGCCATTTTCGAGAGACTGATGGAGTTAGTACTCAGAGGAATGACGTGGAAGACTTGTTTGGTATACCGTGATGACGTCATTGTAATTGGGAAATCATTTAAAGAACATCTTAAAATTGTTGAGGATATCTTCAATAGATTCAGAAATGCCAACCTACAGTTGAATCCAAAGAAATGTTCACTGTTTCAAAAACAAGTAGAATTCCTGGGACACGTAGTATCCGCCGAAGGAATTCAAACCGACCCCAGGAAGATATCTGCAATTAAAGAATGGCCCCGACCAAGAGATAAACATCAAGTAAGAAGTTTTCTTGAACTTTGCACATACTACAGGAAATTTGTAAAGGACTGGAAAAATTGCTAAGTCACTACATCAACTCACAGAAAATAATGTTACTTTCGATTGGACTCCAGACTGACAGCAAGCTTTTACAGAACTGAAGAAGCGCCTAACTACAGCACTAATTCTGGCATACCCTAAACAAGATGGAATGTTTATTTTGGATTGCGATGCCTCTCAACATGGAATTGGATCGGTCTTATCCCAGGTTCAAGACGAATAAGAAAAAGTTATCGCCTATTTCAGCAAGACACTAGCCAAAGCGGAAAGAAATTACTGTCTTACAAGGAAAGAATTGCTGGCCATCATCAAATCGTTGGAGAATTTTCACAGTTACCTCTATGGAAAACACTTTCTAATTAGGACAGATCATAATGCCCTACAGTGGATTATGAATTTTAAGCACCCAGAAGGACAAGTTGCTAGATGGATGGAGAGATTGCAACAGTATAATTTCAAAATAAAGAACCGGAGTGGAAAACCCCATGGTAATGAAGACACATTATCAAGAAGACCTTATTTAGAACAGAAATGTGGCTACTGCCAGAAGATCGAGACTAAAGAATCTTCATATGAGATCGGCAATGAACTGTTAATGGCAACAACAATACAGGTTGAAGATGAATGAACTCGGAGGAATTAAAGAAGAGCCAGAAGAAAGACAGTGACCTCAAATTAATCCGGAACTGGGTAAAGAATAGAGTTCGACCAACTTGGCAGGAAGTTTCCAGATATGGTACGACTATCAAGGGATACTGGGCTCAATGGAATTCCCTCTGTCTTCGCGATGGCCTACTGCATCGGAAGTGGGAGAGACCCGATGGAGTATCCGCAGTCTACCAGTTGGTCTTGCTTAAAGCAAGAATCCACCAAGTGTTAGAAGAACTGCACAGCAGCCCAACCGGAGGAAATTTTGGAGTAACCAGGACTTTAACTCGAGTAAGGGATCGATTTTATTGGGTAAGCTGTCGCCGAGACGTCGAAGAATGGTGCAAGAAATGTGATCTATGGTCTGCTAAAAAGGGACCAAACACAAGAAGCCATGGTAAAATGGTGCTGTGCTTATCCAATATAATATTTTGAAGTTAAAATTTGTTCTTTTCTCAAAACTTTTGTATGTGACCCACACCTTTCCTAGCTTGTAGTCTTCACGTGTAAAAGAAATATACAAGCTAAATCTCCAGTTTGCAGGAAGTAAATGTTACAAAAATATATGATAGTTCAAATAGTTACAAAATCTGTCAATATTGTTACAAAAATTATATGTTGTCGGTAAAACTATGTTACATAAAATTGTTAGTGTTATGCACGCGTAACGCTGTCTGCCATGCATTTTTTTTTCTAAATATACTAATTTCTGTGTATCAGAAAAAAAATATCAATCAGAATAATAAAATCTGGATGTGAGTATAAACTATAATGGCATTTGAATATTGAATTTAAACTTCGAAGTTGAACAATATGTCCAGCTACCAGAGATGTTAAAAAAAGTTTTTTAGATATGTTTACATTATAATAACACGTTTTGGGAAATATAATCACAAGAAATTTTAAACGTAGTATAATTTTTGGGTTTTCCACCAATTGTTCAGAAATTTTAACAGATTGGTATATATTCAGTAACAGCTATGAAAGCATTTAACCCTGATAAAATAGTCAGGTTGTACATTTCTCGAGCAAGAGCCTTAGCAACCATTCATGCATATTGAATTATATGCATCCCGGATCCTATGTGAACTTGTAAGATTAAATCAATACTGAACCGTGTTCTTTGATCCGAGGCTCGTACTTGGCACATATTCAACTGTATTGATAGGTTGTGGCTAATATATCGGATTCAGATCACTATATCCTTAATGACATGAAATTAAAACAGTGCTGGGTATTAATTACATTAATTACTTCTGTAATAATAATTACGCAGCCAATTATTCATATGAAAATTAATACGTAGAAAAATATGTATTTTTAGGTATAGACATAGTGTTCAATATTCCAATATACACTAAGAGGCAGAAGTCTGAAATAAAATTCGTAATTTCGCTATAACTTTACATGCACGTTACTTCCATATGCATATAGTGGAGTGTGGGAGTATGGTATTCATGAAAACTTTTTTAAAATTTTGTATAGGTTGAATAGGTCTAAAATGGTCTGAAAAGTTAAATTAAGCGAGATGTTAAAATTAAACGAAAAAAAATTATATCCATCCGTTCGTCCGTTCATCCGTCTGTCAGTGTGTTAACCCTTTCTGTGTACATGATAGCTCGAGAACGCGTTGAGAGTTAACTTCAAAACTGGCACACTTAGGTATATAACATGACGAGGTATGAACATACTTAGATAAATAAGAACTCAAAATAGATACAGTTTGCTAAACAGAAAGTGGACAAGGCTCTAAAAATAATTCCTACGCTTTTTCTTTGTGAAACTTTGTGAAAACATGAGTCAAGTCAAAACATGAATTTATTTTCAAGTGGCTGTTGGTGTTATTTGTTGTCCCACGGAAGGATAGAGCTCAAGGGGGTTGTATTTTAACGTGTTATTAAGGAAGATATTCATCATACGTGTCGTTTTATATGTTTCTATGAGGTAGAAGAATTCGAATATCTCAGCCTCTAATTACTCCCTCATTCAGGTATAGAGAAGGTAGAAAATTAAGTCTATAAAAGGTCAAATATGTTAAAGAAACAAAATTGGCCACGGAATTCAAAAGGGCAAATTGATTAATATCAAAAAGTTCAAGGAAGATGATTTGGCTCAACAGGACAAAAAAATAAACAAGTAGTTAAAGAGGAGGACAGATAAATAAAGGTCAAAGAGGTCAATGGGGACAAGTCAATGAACATACGGGAAGGTAATGAGATTTAAGAGAACAAGAAGGACGAAAGGAGGTCAAAGACGTTAAAGATAACTTGGTTCATATCAAGAAATGCAAGAATAATTAAGGTACTGAATGACAAGAAGGTGATTTGGTCCAACAGGATAAATAGTAAAGGAGGGAAAGAACAAATGGAAGTCCAGAATTCGGAAGTCGTGAATCAACCAAGACAAGGAGGGTGATAAGATTAAAGATGACAGCAAAGACCAGGATGTTAAGGAGAACAAGGGAGGAAAAGGAACGTCAAGAGAACAAGAAGGTTAAAAACTACAAAAGGAGGTTAATGAGGGCAAGGATATTTGGAGGACAAATGCGTGAGAAAATAAGGATAAAAGCAGGACAAAACCAATATAAAAGGAGAACAAAGGGAGGACAAAAGGAAGACAATAGAAGGACAGGAGAAAAAAATAGTACAACAGAGTAAAATTGGAGGATACAATGAGGTTAAGGACGACAAGCAGATTAATGAGGACAATGAGTTTGAGGAGCACGAAAGGAGGTTAAGTACGAAAAAAGAGGTTTATGATGAACAAAAAGAGGGTAAAGACGACAAGAAGAACAAGTGCAGGTGCAGGAAGACAAGCAGAACAAAAAGAGGTTATAGGGGGGGGTAGAGATTGAGGGTGAAGCGCAGCAAAAGGAGGACGAGGGGAATATGGAGATATAAAATGTCAAGAACACAAAAGGAGGCCAAGATGAAGTAGGAGGTTAAAGTGATCAATTATGTCTGGGATGACAAGGATACCAATTAGTTACCGTCAAGGAGGTCATAAATGTCAAATAAATCAAGAAGATCAAGAATGTCAGAATGGTTAAAGAGGCTATGATGAACATTCTAGAAAAATCAAAGTGATCAAGCTAAAGAGGTCGAATGGTAGTAAAAATCGGAGGTCAAGGAAGTTAAGGAGATGAGATAAAGAGTTCAATGTTAACGAGGACAGAAGTCAAAAAGGCCAAAAGACCAAGGCCAAAGGAACAAGGTTGATGATGTCAAAAACGACAGAAGTTAAAACTCATGTTTTAACTTCTGTCGTTGCTCATGCAAAAAGGGCCGAAGATAGAGAAAAAATCATAGGGATTAGAAAGGACAAAGAGATGAAATACGTCAAAAAAAACAAATGCCAACATTTTGAAAGAGAGAGTATTCACTATTGTATTATGGTGTATTTACTGTGAACTATCGCTTTGCAATAATAGTGACCTGAGTCCGACTCTGTATGGACTCGCCGGAACTTTGACTGTAGGCAGTGTCAGTGAACCATTCTGTGTTGTTTCGCTGTTGACATATCAACATAATATTCCTGTTAGATATTTTAAAATTATTTCACAATAGGTATGTTGAAAAAAGATAACAGAAAACTTTATTATACGCAACACAGTCTGAAAATGAAATTGGCTTATATTAATTAAACGTACATCAATGCATTTTTATAAATAATGGGTATAGGGTTTATATAAAGACCTATTATGCAAAGTTACAGTTACATATAGCAACGTTGATCTCTAGATTTCCGCTAAGAGGGAGAGGTTGGGTTGTTGTACGTAAGTAAATTCGCCTAACTTTGACATAAAGATGTACTATTTAATATTTATTTAATATCCACGTATGTACGCACTATCGTGATTCTTACTGTATATTATAATGGTAGTAAATTACTCATTGACGAATAAGTTGTTGCAACTGGAAACCGTAAAGTGACAAAGTAAGGGATAAAAAAAACATAATTCCAATCAAAGGAGTGAAAAGGTAATTTATTTTCTAAAGGATGCTCACATCTTAGGAGTTAAAACAAGACCTCCGTGATAACCGCAGATTATAGGTGAGTTCTGAGTATATGTGATGAATATCTTCACTAAATGTAATAGCAGGTTTTTATTGAGTATTAACCTTGGAGCAGGTGCACTTTACTCAAAAACATACTGTTACCCAGAAGTGCATTCAGTTGCTGCAGCCATATTGAAAGCCAAATGAATCACATTTTGAGAGGTTACCTGACATTGCCCTGCAGAGTCTTCGGCTATATCATACTTGGTATGTGTGTATGTAAATTATAATTCGTTTACAAAAACTTTTAAGCTTTGATCAATTTCCTTCCATTTGGCGCATATTTCATTTTTGTAAAAGGTAACTTATAAAAGGTGCATTTAACTATTTCAGTTTGTAACGCAATCGATTTAAAACGAAAAGCCTAGACAAAAATTTAGGATAAAAATTGAGGTTAGCACCCCAATATTCGAATATAATAATCATTTGTTTAGCAAGGTTTACGATTACATTAGTTTTGTTTGCGACGCCACGGTTTTCCAACAACAATGAACGACAATAATGTTGCCAGCACCCCAGCAATTGAATTTTTCAAGAATTCTCTGGTGATTCGTTTGAACAACAATAATGTATAACTGAATAGATCTTTTAAATACCTTTCAAACGAGGTGTCACCTGTCCTAAGGTTCCCTTTTAAAGTTAATGATTACAGTGACCGTGTGACGTCATATATTACGGCACCTGTTACCAATAGTAGAAGAGCTATTGGTATACTAGCACGGTATATGCAAGTATACCAAAATTATATTCAGTCGTTCAAAATCCACTTTATTTGACTCACCTAACTTCTTGTTCCTCAGTGTTTGTTCTATAGAACAGCCAGTGAAGGCCTAGGAAAACAAGGCTTATATAGGCTTTGATGTTGAAATCGCCAGAATGAAAGTCAGTAAACTATATTTTATATTCATATGCTTTTGACCTAAATTGATTTGTATTCTAATATCAAGATGTACACTTTACATCATTACTATTTGACAATATCTACTTGTCGAAAATTCTCGATGTTTCGAGAGAAAGTCTCAATATTTCTAAATTATCTGAATATAATCATATTAAAATTTCAAACTAAATAAAGACGATATTTCGTTTTACTTCGGCATTTAGTAAATGACACCAACATATGGGTTATTTGTATGCAGGGTGTCACATAATTATGTTAAAACTTTTCAATGGTGTATGACGATTCTAACGGGGATTTCATAAAACTTCTCCCTGTAAAGTTAATTTCATATACAGGAGAGCAAAAATAATTTTTAATTTCTATCTTAGTAACTGAATAACAATAATTTGAAATTTAGTGTGTGTTTTTTAATGACAAAAAGGACATCTTGTGTCATAACTTTTTGTGGGCTAATTTTTAACACTTAAAAAATATGTACGGAATAGCACATCCTTTTTGAGAACTATTTTACCTCTTAAAAAACTATTTATTTTACCTATTACTACTTATATTTTGTTAATATGTTAGTTAATAAGTTAATTCACTGTAATCCAGCTAATTTCATTACAATTCATAAGTAAATTGAACTACCTACCTACACAGGACTAACTTTCTAACTTACACTTTTTTAGTGTTGAAAATTATCCACCTAAAAGTTATGACACAAAAATGAACAGGGGTTGCTTTTTTCAACCCCATATGAGTACAGAACAAAAATTAAAATTTTATCCCAAGATGTCCTTCTGTCAGTAAAAGACACACGGAATCTCAAATTCTTACGTTATTATTCCGTTACTGTGACAAAAAATTAAACATGTATTTTCGGTTCGCCTTGTATGTGCAAAAACTTTGCAAGGAGGGCTCTAATAAAATTTATGTGAAAGACCCCTTTAAAATCACCTGTAGAACATACCTTTTAAAAGTTTTAAAACGTATGCTCTTTTAGCATTTGTTAACAATAACAGGTTGTTATGGGACACCCTGTATATTTAATTGCCGAACTGGGTCGACAAAATCCAGGCTACAGCTCAGTTAAATATATTCCCTCTTTTTACATTTATTCTACAGAGCAAAATACACTTATCGTCAGCTTTAAGCTCTCCTTCAAACTTTATATTCAGTTTTCTTGTTATGTGGAACGAATGTAAAAACGTGGTTAGCATTATAAAAGAAAAAATGTACGTTTCTTTATCGATTGACTCGAAAATAAGATGTTTATTCTAGTTTGTGGCACACTGCAACATCAAATTATCTTCTCTTAGTACGTTGTCAGTCAAAATGAATTTATTTACAGATTATTAAAATACATACATATATCTGAAACAAAATACATGTTTGTCATACATTTACTCTCCTGGTTGTTCATTATTCATGTGGTGAAGCAAGTCTCTTAACATACATATATGTATCTGTGTAGGGGGTGAGTTCGTGAGAATTTCCACCCCCCCTTTTGTCAGTTATTTTTAGAGCTACAATATTTTTCATCTATAACCTGTTTTTTTCTGAAATTTCAATATGTTATATGTTAACAATAATTTATGAACAGTCGGACCTATATTCCTCGTGACGGCTATGGGCGATGATGTCATGTCAATAAAATTATTGTTAACATATATTTTCTTCATTATCAATGTCCTCTTTACAATATATTAAATAATGCACACAACAATATGATGTAATTTATAGTAAGTCGTAGATAGTTACTCATGTTGTCAAAAATTAACAAAAAAATATATTACTTTCTAAACGTTTTAAACCTAGTAATTATTTGTTTAATATATTTTTTGTAAATGATGATTAGTGTACCTATATGAATAGGGTTGGTCGATCGGGCCGCAATACAGCGGCGTAAGACGGGCGGGTCATTGACTTTAATGGTTTCGCCCGACCGTCTGACAGATTCTAGCATTATTATTAGTGTGTTATAGCATTATTATTTTTGGACAAAACTACCGATCAAATGGACTGAGGATACTCTCAGAATTTCAAAAAGACTCTAAAAAAAGATAATTTAAGGCAAAAATTTTGCAATTAGTTTGACAGATTCACCAAAAAAGTGAAAATACCTCAAAAATTCTGGTGACTCCAACTTTAACCTTAAATAACTTTTGAAAGACTAGATTTATCAAAAAATTATAAGAGACGTTTTTTTGTAGTGCATTTAATTTCCTACAAGAATATGTCTTCTTCTTATCAGTCTGATAGTCGGTTGAAGAGTTACAAAATTCCAAAGCTTGAAAAAAAAATGTTTCCCATGTTAATTAAATGGGAAATGGAAAATAAAAGTTCTTAATATTAAAATTAAGAGCTGATATTTTCACAGGCTCATTTTTTCTTCATCCTGAACAATATTTTCAGAGTAATTTTTTGAAAAAAAAATAGTCGATTTTTTTGAGACAGTCTAATATGTATACAGGTCAATTATCTAAGAGAATAAGAAGAATTTGTTAAGAATAACAAATGAAACTAGATTTTAGTTGCTATTTACAAATTTGGAATTCTGTAAAATATATTGTCATAACGAGTTGCTATTTTATAACCACCAAATATTTGAGTAGTTCTTTTGTCAACAAGTCCTAAAAAGTTGTTAAAGAAGTTGTTATGGTTTTGGTAATCAGTAGTGGAATGTTGTAGCTTTGAGAAGTTAAAAATAAAAAGAAGTGGGAATAAACGATGTCAATAATGTAAATACTATGTTTTTTTTTTTTTATATTTACATTATAAAAAAATTTCATGAACACTATACTTCCACTGCACTACATGGACGTGGAAGTAAAATAGACATATATATTATGATAAGTTAAACTCGAAAAATATTTTATATATTTATTGCAAACATCATTACATAATAACATAATTGTTTTAGCAGTGGCGACTGGTGAAATTTGAAAACCTCATATTTTCGTAAGGAAGTATGGCACCTAATTCATATTTTAGAGGCAGTTTACTAGACCTAAGTAGAAGGCTATAATATAAAGAAAACTTCTAACAAAATTTGCTTAAAATCTATTATACTTTTTATTACAATAATTACCATAACGTTTACAGATCTCAATACACCTTCCTGAATATGATCTTCCATTTTTCCGAGAAAAATACGTAAAACCACCAGTCTATAGATTTAAAAACAACTAAAAGTCTAATAAATTATGTTTGCGTTTTACTTGGGTTATGTACCAAATTTGACATTCACAGAATCAAATTTGAAAGCTTGTTCACTAAAAATATATGGTACTAGCTGCAAATTCTCGCCGAACATTTAACAAAGGTTATTATATCGTTCCTAATTAAGGACTGCGTTGTTAACTGAAAATACGGAACATCAATTATCGAATCGTTGTTATAAGAGTTCACTTGAGTTGAGTAACTATGTTACAAAATAGACTTGATTGTACCACTGGAGGGAAGAGACGAGTCGCAATATTGAATATGAAAAACACTCATATTTTATGGGTTTTTAAGGCATACAAATTCAATGAATATTAATGTATTATTTGAATTTATATGCCCGGTACTTTTGGTTCCGGTTAAGGACAGATTACAGATTAATTAAACTGACGGTTAGACTGTAAGTGCTTTCTACAATTTCTGCATTTTCACAGTCTTATCGTTTGGTTGGTTATTCGGCCTTAACAGGGAGTAAAGAGTGACCCCAAAAGACGAGCTTTTTTAGCCTCTTTTTCAAACACCTGTAACTTTACCTGGAATTGATGAAATTCAACTTATAAATGATCAAAATTTTCGTCTCATCATAATCTAGTGCGGAAAAGAAGATTTATTGCTCCAGACCCTGTGCTTCCCCTTAAATGAAGGGTTAACTAACCCTCCATTTTTCCATTACGCACATGCGAGAAAAAGCATAATTGCTACCGCACAATAAAAAAAGGCTATTTTACTACATACAATATATGGTTTCCGAAGTATTTCTGAACACGAATGCGTGGTCAGGTTAGCCCCATAACCTCCCAGTCTTCAGAAAATCGTCAAAAATCTTCAGAAAAATTAAGATTTTCGAGAAGTGACCGGATATGCAGTTGACACACGGTTTCCAATGTTTTTTTTTTTGCTTCCTGGACTCGAATTCGTGGTCCTCAAGTCGTGAAAAATCT
This sequence comes from Aromia moschata, assembly GCA_029963805.1. Lineage (NCBI taxonomy): Eukaryota > Metazoa > Arthropoda > Insecta > Coleoptera > Cerambycidae > Aromia > Aromia moschata. The sequence goes on from JAPWTK010000064.1 coordinate 331,570, forward strand.
TCAGAAAAATGATGATTTTCGACGAAAAACCAGTGGTGAAATGTTTATAAAAGAAAGGTGAAAAATGTGAGTTTTTGCGTAAAAGTCAATTCCATATTTGCACAATGTGCCTCTGCTATTATTTGTTCCACAATTTCCAAAACCACAAAAAGAAAACTACATTAAACCTTATATCGCTTAATTCATCTTGAGTGGTTAAATAAAAATAAATCATAAAACATGTATGTTAATTATGTCGAAAATGTTTAAGGTGGGAGCTATACACATACAAAAAAAAGTGAATCAATTTGGCTACCAGTTGCAGTAAAACATGTAAAAACATGTTTCCAGAGTTTTTAGCAACCCTTTATGGTGCATATTGATTTTATTTATATATTATATTATTCATTATTATAGCCTTTATCTAACACTATTCTCCTCACTCTTTGAATTTCAGTGATTTTCATAATGATAGAAATTATTTTAAAAAAAATACTTGAGAGAATTATGATACATGCAACAGTTCTACAATACAAAGTCGTTATTGTTGGAAACAGTTCATAAACTGCCCTTATCAAAATGTTAGATCTAATTTATTCTTTTAATTTCGCAGGTATGTGATAACCACACTGTGCGGTGAGTATTGTTACACACCCGAGTGGCTGGAAGGGATGCTCTTCTGGGTTGGCTACTTCAATTCGGCATTGAATCCTTTAATTTACGCCTACTTCAATCGAGATTTTCGGGAAGCCTTTAAGGACACTCTACTATGCGCTCTTCCGTGCTGTTTCTCCTGCTGGAAGACCCCCGCGAGGTTTCTTTAGCCGCAGGACATGTCCCCGAGCTATCGGGATGAGAGACTGTGATGTTATTAATACCCACAAATTGTTTGTTCTAATATTAGGCGAATTAGGTATTAGGTTGTACAATATTGTAATTATATGAATGGGCCTAGGTAAATACTGTAAAGGTATACCTATCATGTAAATATAGCTACTCACACAAAAGAGTCAAGGCCTGCGATATTTTTTGTTACTATGGAATTCTAGCTTCTGAAAAATGTATTGAACTTAATTTTGTTACTGAACTAAACAACTTATTATGCTCAAATTAAGTGTAAACAAATAAACAAAGGAACAATTCACTTATCAACATTTTTATACCAAAATTTGTTAGATTAAAATATTGTCGTGATGGCCACCAGATAGTATCAGCTCCTTTAAGTTACCTAATGTGCAATACCTTCTTTTGACGGGAGCGAGATTCAACGGTTTAACGTTATGTGAATCCGTTGACAAAGTCAGTTGCTGGTTTTCCGCGTTTTACTATCACCCACTAAATGCTTCAACAGAGCGAATATTGAAAATCCATCCACAAACTTACCTAACTGCATTACCATATAATTTTTATTTGATTTTTATTTTACCTTTCTTTTAAGTTTCACCTTTTTTTCGATTTGCCTTTCCTTTTATTTTTCTGATAACATTGAAAATCAGTAATTGTTAACTAATTAAACATTGGTTGTTACGCTTTAATCATATCTTAAATAATATAAAATAATCAAGTGACAAAAACATGGCGGGGTTTAAGAAAACCGAAATTAGAAGTAAAATAACCCTAAGTAAAGTAACCCTATTTTTGGGATTTTTAAAAACAGATCAACTGTGAAAAGATACATTCTAAAACATATACTCCAACGAGATGATCTCGATTAAATGAGTAACAGTTTTTTTTTAAAGAATATTATAATAGAATATTATAATTATAATTGTAAGTTTATGTGCTTAAGAACTTTCAACATGCATTCCCAAAATATTTCTCTGTAGAATTTTATATGCACATAATATTGTATTTGTTTCAGTATAAGATAAAAAAAAGCAGATTTATGCAATCAATACATATATATATATATGTAGGTACTACGGACACTAGTCACCTATATGATTGTGTTTTTTTAATCTTAACATTTTTTTATCATCTGTATTCCTGTATTGAAGACGAGGTTCATTCTCCATCGTCCTTTTATCAAAGTTTCACCTTTTTTAATCACTTCCTGATGATGCAAAGGCGTCAATAAAAAATAAATAAAAGTGTTTCGACGTGGTTTATGTTTCTTCGCCTAAAATTTGGAATGTTTTTTAATGCGAACCATGTTTAGTTCATATTCGAAGCTGTAAGAATATGGTACTAAACACATCGAATTTATTTTGGTTTATCTTACTTAGGTGACAATAATTGTTATACAATAGTCCAACTTAATAAATATATATTTAATATTATAGTATAAACGAACAGAAAATTATTTAAATAGGTTAATTAAGCTGTTGTATGAGAAACATTATTTTACCACGTTATGTTGATAATCACATTCAGAAAATACTATACTTCAGCTTGTGATTATTTCGTCAAAAAAAAGTTTTCAGATTTGTACATAAATGGAATCGCTGGGCCTTTACACTTTACATCAGGCAAATTCATTCGAATTTTATTGTTCAAAGCATTCCCAAACTAATATTTTTTCAAAAGCCTGTACAACGTCAATAAACTGAATTTATGACAAAATGGTATATTGATTTTATATTAATTTCAAAATAATGGATGCAATTTTTTATTGTATGTATGACACTTTTTTATACGAAATTATATCTTCCACAAGCTAGTATGTAATTATATTTAAAGTGGTGGTGTAGCCTTGGAACTTGTAAGTAAAAAAAAATGAAAAATATTTATAAAGTATGAAAAAACAAAATTAAGATCGGTGGGTGCCATCTTTGTACTTCCATAGCACGAATTTCGTTCAGGTTGTATTTAGCTTCTTCATCCACTCTATAAATACGCTACTCAAGATAGAGATGTTTGAAAAAAGCAGATGTTTTATTGAGGGTGTAAAAGAAATTCCGTAAATAGAGCCAAACACCCATACAGTCAAGTACGCTCACTCAACCGGACAGTTATTCCTAAACTCACAAAAGTCCTATACTTGAAAGTCGTTATTGTTTGGGCACACACGGAACCCTCTTGCGTAGGTATTTGGTTATTTATTTTTCGCTACATCTTTAAAATAACATTTCAAATGGTCTGTGTTTATTTATTTGGACATGATTTTCTAATTATTTTCATATTCACTCTAGTGTGGTTTCTTCGTGTTTTACATTATACGATATTATTATAAGACGCATATTCATGTTTTTTATATAATTCATTATAATAATAAAAATAATATTCACCCTGTAATTACTCCGAAAAGTTACCCCATAGGTCCTCTCTAGGACATGTGCAGGAAGGGATGGCTATTATCATTATTTACCACGGTGCTCTAGGAGCGACTTAAGATTATTTCGATTATGTTTTTGCAGTCCCGCGGAAACCCAGAAAACTCAAGGCATTACCAAATCTAAGGCAAGTACGGTTGGATTGGCATCTATGCAGCCACATTATATTAGTGTATTTGCGGTTGCATGTCCAATGCAGAAAGTGAGGCAATTAAAAATTCACTTCTCCCGCTCGGTTACCCGTGCCCGTAATTTCTCTGGTAGTTGTAATAATTACAACTACCATTAATAGTAATTATTATTAAAAAATCGCTGCCTAAGGAATAACTACTTCCACTCTAATTTTTCCATAATTAATCAGACTAAATCTCTAAAAACGTATAACTTTTATGAAATTTACAGTCTTTATGGAATATATGACCTTTATAACCTGATAAACCTCTGTGACCTTTTGGCCTTTATGGCTAATGTGACTATCGTTCAAAACTTCGTAACCTTTATGACAAGTGATTTATATGACCTGTAAGGCCTTTATGACCTATATGAGCTTTACGATCAATTTGACCTTTATGACCTGTATGACCCTTATGACCAATATGACCATATGACCTATATGATCAATATGGCGTTTATAACCTGAAAGACCTTTGTGACTCATATGATCTTTATGACCTTTGTGACCTGTATAATGACTTAACCTATGTCATATTGAGAGTATCAAATGAGAGTAGAGGCTTATTAATATGATATTTGAATTCCTCTACCTCAAAACCCTATGAAACAACGTCACATGAATGTTTAAGTTAACTTGAACAGTTACTCCCCTTCAAGCCCCACAAACCCCCACCGTAATAACCTAAAAACCTTTAGAACTGCAGACTGTGTTGTGTTGTACATATGCATCAAATGAAGTGCAAATGAAGTTGATATATTAACACTTTCTCGAGTTATCGTGTACACAAAAAAAGGACAGACAGACAGGCAGACAAACATACAGAAATTGTTTTCGCTTAAACTTAAAATCTCGACGTTTCAAAATATTTTAGGCCTATCGATCCAATACAAATTTTTAAATTTTTTTCGTGAATACTATACTTCCATTCCACCACATGGATGTGGAAATAATATCTATACATATACGCTGACATACAGATTAGTAAATTATTCATACCAATTTTAATCAGTTTAAAATTTTTACGTATTCCAATATTAACATATGAATCTGTAGTAAAATACATGTAAAGATTAAAATATTTTTATTTCATTCTATAAAGTTGTTGTCCTCAAAAAGTTGTATCTAACTATCAAATGGATATTAGTTAATTTGATAATATTTAATATAAATTAATAACATGAAAATAATGCAAAGTATGTAATAATAAAGCGAAGATATAAAAAATCGCTGAAATCTGATCTTCTGAAAATTGACTAAATGAGGTTTTTGTTAGGTTGCATTCCCACGAATGAGAAAAGTAATTTTACATGTGACAAATAAACCGTAATACAAACACCCCATCTGAAATATTTATATGTACGTACATACATATATACATATATACATATATACATATGTATGTGTCAAGCTTGACTGATTTTGTCACCCGGGATTTGTTCAGACGAGTGAGCTTATATAAAGAAAAAATGTGTGGAAGTTGTTTTTTTGAGAATCTGAGTTTATTTTTCAAGTCAGTTCCAGGGAGGTATTATCTTACTTTTCTTAATTGTTTGCGTGTTTCGTACGTTCACTGTCCTGTTCTGGCTTAATATATAAACTGAATATAATAAATTACAAATTAGTATAACTTAATATTTACTATACTTAAAAAAATTTGTAGAGCCGGCAACATGCAGCATTCACGCTACAACGACAAGTGAGCTACAGTGACCCAATTAGAATATTTTGCATTGCATCGACTACATTGGTTAGCTATTCATGTGGTCCACTGTGTCATTAAAACGATTTACGACATTAGTAATTCCCTCTTGTTTCCGCCAGTGAAGTGTTTGTGTTTGATTTCGGCTAGGCTTATTAAAATTTTTCTGAATAACGAAAATTGTCTGACTGTATTAGCATTATTTACAGACAATTATATTACAAATATTATGAGTTTTGTATGCAGGCTAATTTTAACCTCCTATATTGATTTGAATGAAAAAAATTATTTCACGATTTTCGAATTTATAAAAGATATATGCACGCCACTGGGCGGCGTTAGCCATCAAAGGAATTAAAAATCTATCTATTCACATTCACTTTAGTAGGACTATACAGATGTAAACATTTCTGTTTTCTTGGCATATACAGGGTGGCTACTTTTATTTATGTACAAATTCATATAATCCTCAGTTTTCAAGAAAATCGATTATTTTTTTAAGGGCATAGAAAACTGCTTCTTCTGATACTTTCGTAGTTTTTAAGATTCAGTCAAAAAATGTTCACATCTTTTTTCCGTATCACTTTCATTTAAGTAAAAAAAACAAATTTTGTCCATTATAGTTAGGTCAAAGTTAAGATTAAGTGATTCCCGATAGCATCATGGCACTCTGTATATGTATTTCGCACCTAGGGTTGCCTGATTGGTTATTTCAAATTGTTCTTCCATGTGCGTGAATATTACGTACCAGGTGTAAATAAATTACACAGGCCTGCAATGGTTTTCCCCTTAAAAAAACTAATTAGCAATTTGGGTAGGTATTAGGTACTAAGCTAAGAAAAAAATAATAAAAAAACTCCATCACGTAAATTTTCTGAGAAAATAACTTTTTTCATTTTTCTTAGTATTACCACGTATTATTAGCGTTAACTTCCAATTTCTTTGATAACAGTGCAATAGTACTGATGACATTTAAATATTCATCTACCCTCATTAGTCATTGTTTGTCGTAGTTAAAATCATATTACGATTTAAGTGTATACACTACTGTGGTACGATATTTGTGTGATTTTTGTGTCATAATATATAAGACAAATGGCTTCTCGCAAATGTGTTAATTCTCCAGATAAATTCTGTTACATATGTGGATGGTATGTAATACGGAAACAACAACAAAATATTTCTAAATCTATCGATATCTAAATGTATTTAAGGTATTTTAAAATCAAGATAAAAAGAAGACAAGCAATGGGTGCCGCATAAAATGTGCTCAATTTGTGTTCGTGAACTACATAAATGGTCACGAGGAGAAAAACATTCTTTTATTTTGAAGACTCCAATAGTTTGGATGGAATCGCAAAATCATACAGACGATTGTTACTTTTGCTGTACTAACACAAAATCTTTAATGCTAAAAATAAATTCCCTATTTTAAGTACCTATGTGATAAATTTAAGCATTTATCTGATGCAAAGATCACAGAAACCATTTTTGTTGGCTGTGAGATAAGGAAATTAATGCAAGACCTAACTTTGAAAAAAATTATGAAAAAAACCGAAGAGAACGCTTGGAATTCATTTAACGAGGTAGTAAAACATTTTTTTAGATACCATAAGTCTTTTTGATTTACTTAGTCTCTTTAGCATTACATTTAATGTTGGTATTTTAATGTAAATTAATGTTGGTATTTATTTACTGTTGGTATTTTAAGTAAAAATTTAATTTTAAATTAATTGAATTGTTGTTGTTAAAAAAATCTAAAATATGCATGTCATCAATAAAAATAAATCTCGATGTGCTAGTAAAAAAAACAAAGCTGTATTTTAATTTAACATACCTACCTAGATATTAAGTTAAATTTCGCAGGCCTGTGTTATTATTAGGTATAACTATTGAAATATTTATATACAAGATGTAATTCGTTAAAATATAAAAAACATACACCCAGGCGTTTGTGGATGTGCAGAAATATGATAGAGAATACTCAGCAGAATTGGTTGTGTGTAAGTCTAAAACAGACTTCTGTCTTGTGCATTCTACCATTGTAGGTATTTATTAGGTGGTATATAACTGTTATTTTGCAAAATTAGCGCCTGTGTCTATTAAAAATGTTTTACCATCCAACTACAAACATATTCAAGAAGGTATAAATGATGACCTTTTTGACACTTTCAGAGCTAATGTTAAAGAAATGGTATTAGGAAATGGGTCACCCATTTAATGAATTCAATGTATTTTGACTTGATATTAAATTTTTTTTTTGTTTTGTTTAATTTTAACGAAGTACATTTTATATAAGTAAATACATATGCATGTCTATAGTACCTATTTACGCTTAATATGAAAGATCATTATGTACTTATACGTATTTCGCACTGCATGACATATGTACCTGCATTTGGCACCTTTGCTCTGATTCGTTGTACAATTTTAAATAACAAATCAGGTAGCCCTAGGTGCGAAATATACATGCAGAATGCCATAATGCTTCCCGATAGCACTCAAAAAATCTTGACGTTATTCCATAGCACACTAGTGAGGTCTAACGGCTTTCAAATTTAATATTTTGCGCAAATTTAAAGTCATATACAAAGAAACGCCTTGTATATTTTTTGTTCAAATTTCACATTTAGAGGTTTTGAGAAGTCCTGATCAACGCTATGAATTCAGATTTTGAATAAAAAACTCTCTAAATGGTATTGAATGAAATACTGAATTCATAGATCATAGACGGCCATGAGGCTGCATCTTAAAAGTGACGGTGGAGTCAAAAGAAGCAGTAAAACAAACAAAACAAAATAAAAACTTTAAACAAAACAAAAAGTTTAATCGATCATCCTCAAAAAAGAGGATTATATGGATTTATATATAGTTAAAAGTAGACACCCAGTGTTGACAATTTGAAAACCATTTGAATATGTGCTTGAAGGGATGCCATTTGTAGTTTTAACTGATTTGTTATAGTACGGATGGTACCAAAGTTAATATTTTAAAGCGTCTAGGAATTACTTATGTAAATACATATAGGCAATAAAAAAGGTGAAAATCTGATACTAATCCAATTACACACACAAATGCAACCATTGGGACTAGATAATAATCACTAGTTAACTATTATTTTTAATTTGTGTTGTACTTAAGTGCGGCGGATTTGCACTTTTGAAAAAAATATGTGACATGTATAAAATCAATAACAGTTTCTACGACATCCGAATGTAAGACCTATATTTTGGTATATAGTTTTCTCTTGTTGCTTTGATTGATTTTACTGAACAACAAACTAGATATGATTTATGGGTTAATTTTTTAATTTTCTTTCAGTTAATGTTGATACTTTTACATGAATTACATCTACTCTTTTATTGTACCATAACAATGTGATTCAAGTTCATATAAGGTTCATATCTCAACAAAAACTTTGCTGGGTACATTTAAATCAATGTAAAAAAAAAACAATATAACCTGATTCTTATGTTACTTCAAATAAATCAATATAAATACTCACCTACAATACCTTTTTTTATGTACCTGTTTTGAGAAATAAAACATGTTCAAGGTTATTATTATAACAAGCTGTAATGATAGATTTATTGGGGACACTAGGAATGAATAATTCGAAAAAAGTTATCGTATTATTTTACAGTATTATTACAGTATTTTTAAAACTAAGTAATACTTAAACTCTACAAAATAATACTGGCTGTAAACAACGAAATAAAGAATTCTTTCTTCAGAACCCGAAATAAATTACGTAGGTACTTCAGACAGTGATGTACTTAGAACATTTAGGACATTTGGTACGTTTAGTCATGTGTTTACTAAAATGAACTAACAAAAGAAATTAAATTCTTAGAAATTGCTGCCTTGTTTCGTTATTATTAGGTCTCATCAATGCAGTGAACCGATATGTCTCAATAAAACTGAATATATCATTATGTCATATTTTACAGTTGCTGCTTAGCAAGAGAGTAGATAGACGTGATTTTTTATTTAAGTACGTCAACACGCTACGATATATTGCTCCAATATTGCTCTAAAATCTGAGTTAATTATTGATTAACAAGACAATGTGAATAACTATATCAATGTGTATATTACATTGTGAAGAAATTGTGAATAATGAATATTGTCATTGTCGCTGAACAATATTTAATCCTTTATTAAATTTTTGTGAACATATGCAATACTTTATATTTGTGTATAGAATACTAAACTTACAGCTGTAAGTTCTTCAAATATGTATTTCCAAACTGTATAAATACAAAAATTGGCCATTATCAACACCAAGAAATATTACAGACAAAAAGCAATAAAAATGAGACTCTTCACTTTTGATATGAATAATTGCTGTAATACATACTAAGTTGTTAAAAAATCACAAGCAGAAAAAAGTTTACGAACGGTAGGTGTAAGAATGTCGACTTATTAAATGTTTTTGCAAACTGCAGATCCATTATAAAAACGTAAAAATGATGTATCTTTAACTTTATATAACATTTAACAAAATGCATTTTTTCAATGAATTTTGTGAACACATATTTATTTTCAGTTTCTTTGTTTTCCGTAATTTGAAATATATTTGTTAAATATCTATACATGTATTTATGTACCAAACAGACTATTATCTACATACATATACAGGTATATGTACAACGTATTTCCAGTACGATTTATTTAAATTATAAAAATAGTTAGGAAACAAGAGCAAAAATTCATTCATTTTCACATTTTTTCGAATAATTATATAATATGGAGTGCAGCTTTTATTTTATATGCATTGTACCACCATTCACTGAATAGTTCTTATCAATTTAGAATTATTCAGGATGTATTAGATTTACTAGGTGGTTTCTAATAAATATGGATATTATTATTAAACATACATACGAAGATATAACTATGTACAGTAAATTTTTTCTGGCTGTGTTTAATACGAAAAGCCATTTTTACTTAATTCTGTGATATTATCTGTTTTATGTTATTCCTTTTGTAATATACATACAAATTGTGTCAACTGTGTGATATTGTTCTGTAAATACTAGCTAAAAATTGATGTCCATTAATATGCTTGAATGTTAATGATAAGGGATTTTAATGGCAAATGATATACTTTTCTACAAGGGAAATAAACTGTTATGTATTATAATTTCTGTCTTCCGTTGTTTTGTATGTAGTAGATAATATGTATCTATATAAATGTACATTTTACAGCTCAAAATGATTTATGTAATTGTACTCGTAATTTAAATAAACACATACTCGGATATGTGAGTTAACGTTCAGTGCTCTGATTTTTTATCATTATAAATGTTATACAAGGTGTTTGTAAGTAGTTGATCTATGATGAAAAAAAAACGTCAAAAAAAGGCTAATAATAGAATATTGCAATAATATAAACATAAAGGTATCAATATTAGTGTGGTATGGAGGAAATAAGCAATAGTACTACCTACATTATGTATAACCAAATTAAACTCTGCTGCTTTTGATAAATATATTGCTGTGTACCTATATCCTAATATCTGTTACGCTATGTATCTACTTATGTTCGATTTTCGTTATTTAAATTGCATCTTCATCATTCCAACTACTCACTCTTCTATACAAGTGCGTTGTACTTTTCAGTGCATATAATTATGATGAAATAATATTACTTATATTTTGAAGGTATGAAGTACACAGTAAGAATTTTAATTTTCATTGTTTTCTGTATTTTGTGTTTATGAATTATTTTTCTAATGTTTTACACACAAATATACAAGCACCTTATATAAGCAATAAAAACTAGACTGTGATTGATTTAGCAAAAGTGATCGTCCTCATTCTAGAAAGTTGTTGATAAGGTTGAAGTATTGTTCAGTAGGTTTCAATCTGTTATTCTTTTGAAAATAAACTTTTCAATTGTGTATTATGTATTGAAATATGAATATAAAAGACAATCTTGTAGGCCTATTTTGTAAGAGTAATCTTATGTCCATCGTCATTAACTAAGTATCAACATAATAGATGTTAACGTAATTTAAAAAAATATGAAATATTAAGCATACGTATATACCTATCTATTGTTTGTTAACTTAGTAAGTATTCTTTTGGTTTTAAAATAGGAAAATATTTGTTTGCTAAATGACTAATAAACTTTTTTTGTTAATATTTGTGTATTACAATTATATATTGTTAACATATCCAGTACACCTATATAAAAATTGCCAAAAAGTTCACCACAAAATTTCTTACGAAATAAAAAAAAATGTAGGAACGGAAAAATTTATTTTTTTTAAAGTTTGTAACTACCGAATAACAGTGTTATGTATTGTAGTAAAACTAGGTATAAAAAAATCATAAATTTAAATTTAGTTACTTTTTAAAAAGTAGCTTGTGCTCTCATAAGTTTCCTATTTCCAGTGGTTTCGATTGTTTTACAGTAAGAAAATCTTATTATTATGGAACATTTTGTGGGGAAGCATATAGAGAAGACTTTGTAATTTAGAAAATATCACGATAGAATACTTAGCGTTCAGTCTGCCTTAGTTTGTAACAAGAGTAAAAACAAGACAGTAGTTAAAAACAAGAATTACTAATGGCACATTCAAGATGACCGACCATGTGAAATACTTACGTAGAATATGTTCCAAGGGATTTTTGGGGTCACTGAAACTGAATATTTCAATAAAAACCTACAACATAAGATAGCTGGCTCAATATGGCGTAGACATTAGTTCTCAACTTTCTTGTTTGTGTTTTAGATTTATGGTAATAATTCCAACTTTAAAGTATATAAAACTATTAATCGAATACCATGTATTTCGGAGGGAATTTACGTAATATCGGAAATTGTCAGTCAGTAATTTCTAGCAATTCTACCTTCCATAGTATATTCCTAGAAAACCAACAAAATTATTGACTTCGCATAAGGGCACATGTCAGGAATGCTTCTAAGTGTCATTTTTTGATAAGAAATACCATTGTAAAGGACGAGTTTCAATTAGCAATATCGCCGCCATTTTTCGTTCAGGGATCATTCTGAAAATTGGGACGATGAGGTAATCAATCACGTTCTTTCTAATAGTCGTAATTAAAAAAATAGAGAGATTAAAAAAACAGTTTTTTTTTTGCAACTTCCGGTTTCACCGAAAATGAAATAATTATGAGATTTTTAAATACGACACCCAGTATTTTATGACATTATTACATTGGTATATACAAGTACAACGATATGGCACACTTGGGGGTTTAATGTTTACCAAATTGCAGTAGTTTTTTAAAATTGTCGCGATTTTTAAAAAAATAATTTAGTAGGCGTAACTCAATTACTGAATAGTGGAAAAAAGTAAGCTGTCAGTACGCCCTAAAGTAAGATAGCACTGTTGTTCGATTTCTTTCTGTTTTAAACCTGAATTGTTAAAAAATTATGCAATTATTCACAAGCCTTTGATTAATTGGATATCTTTCGGCAAAAAAGATTACAAGCAGCCGTCTAATTTTTATAATATTCGCCTGTATATTATTTACTCATCAGTAAATTTGTAAAGTCCTCGTTTGCGGAAACCACTCTAGCCATAGCTAATCTACTTTTCTTCACATTTCTCAACACTAACAGCTTGTCTTACTTTAGGACGTAATGACATCTTTTATTTTTTTTTCCACTGTTCAGCAACTAAATTACGCCTACTACCTTAATTTTTGCAAAAACGTGACAACCGCATTTTTATTTTTAAAATTACTGTAATCTGCTAAACAAAATCATGAGACCTAAACAAAAGCAAGTGTGCTATATCGTTGTACCTACTCGTAATTGATTGTTGTACCATTTAATAATAATATGCTGAGTGTCTTATTTAAACATCTCATAATGATTTCACTTTGCAATTATTTCACTCTACGGTTTCACCGGTGAAATCGCAGAAAAAAATAATTACAACTGAGGGATCAAAAGAGAGATCACTTAAACAATGGCGGGGATATTGCCACTTTAAACTCGTCATTGCCCTCCCCGTATACAGACTAAGGGACGAATTTTTTATTATATGTCAAGGCCGCATTTCGGTTTGGTAACGTCAGTGTCACGCAAAATAACACTCAAAAGAACTTACCCATAAAAATTCAAATTTGGACCTAAAACGCAAAGAACCTCGATACACTATAAGGTTACAATTACTTAATTAAATTTAATTCCCAATTATAAAACTGGGCCATACAGCATCCCTATTGTTCCAGAGATCACTTGTATGTGACGATGTCAATATCCCATGGTATTATACTAGAAAGATTAGCTGGTTATCGTTATCGATACCTGTTATCGTAAAATTCTGGATACCTCGATGTAGCCAAATAGTTAAACCATCTCAACAGGTGTATAGATGCATCGTATCCTGATGTCTGAACGTTTATCTTCAATGGCCACGGGAAACAGGCAGTCGCGTATAGAGGCCGAGTTATATGACTATCTGTCGTGGTATAGGCTACACGCTCGATGTGTGTTATTCAAGTTTTATATAAACAATACAAGTGTGACTTTGTTTTATAATAAAAAGTTTCAGCTCTACTACAGACTATACAAAAAGTATGGGGTAGCCGATTTTCTGGAAGTGAAAATGACCTGTACAAAAGTTGTTATGTTTTGAGAGACGAACTTCATGATATTTAGCTTGACTTGACAATGCCTCTAAGGACATTTGAATATCAACTTGAAAATCAACTCACCAAATAGAAACACCCATTTTTGTCTTCGGATTCGAAGTGAACGTGAAATTTTACATGCAGAGGCATATTCATATAATTGGGTTATAAAATAATATATAAGGTCAAAACAAATGTTGAACTAATCATTAATTTAGTAGATTTTATTAAAGTAGTTACCTGAAGTCGGGAAAATTACTTGTATAAAAATTATTTCGTTTTGATAGATAAACTTAATCATTACCTTCAACTTGACCTTGACCGTGACCTTGAAACTTCATTTGAAGGTCAACTCAAAAGAGAAGAAAATTTCAATTTCAAGAAAGCAATTTTTTTCAAAGAGACTTTGGGATTTACCAAAGTTGGTAAAACATCTGTCAATACCAATGTTTCTATAGGTCGAAGTTTTGTGTGATGAATTTTCTTGATTTCAGGTCATGACTTAGAGAATAGGGCAAGTTCATTATTAAAAGTTGAGTTAATATTAACCTTGGTTTGACTCCATATATTTGAACATTACTGACTGTTTTAATTAAATGGCCCTATCGGTCACGGTCAAAATCAAGTTAAAGGTAATGTTTAAGTTCATCTTCATCTTCATTTTCCCAATTTCAGGTAACTATTATACTTCGAGAAAATCGAACAAATTGATGATTTGCTCAACCTTGGTTTGACCCTGAATAATGTTTTAACCCCATGAATATGCCTTCCTACGTAAAATTCCACGATCTGCCCGAATAAAAAACGTGTGTTTCCATTTGAAATTTTCAAGTCACCAGTTCAAGAAAATCGACCGTCCCCTTACGTTTTATGTACAAGGTGTTTCTAAAAGATATACCATAAATTTAACAGCTTGATCCTGGATAAAAATCATGTCGATATAACACAATTTACCTATATACAAATATGCTCAATACAAAAAATTACTTATATTCCGGTTTTAATTTATTTTTACACATTTATATATTTCCGTCATGTGTAGAGATAAACGTTTCAAATTTGGCATGAGCACTCATGCTTAGGATGTAAATAAGCAGCTAGATTCTTATCTAGCCCGAGATTCTTATCTAGTAGTTAAACCGAAACTTGATTAATTTTTGGGCCATAATTCTTAGACCAGACAAAATATCTTAAATATGGTTACAGCGTACCATAGTTAATTAAAGAATAAAAAGAACCTTATTCTTGTTTAAAATTCGAAAATTTAACCGTTTCAGTGAAAATTGCATTTACGCGTATTTGGCTTTGCTATTTTATGACTGTGTAGTTTTTCGATGTGGTGTTTGCTGAAAATAAAAGCTTACCTCTGATTAATTTATGTTCGTTACATGTCAATATGACAAAAAAAATATTATCAATTTATTTCAAAAATAAACTGTAGCTCAGCAGATACGCATATTTTTATATAGGTAAATTGTGTTAAATAGACATGATTTTGACCAGGAATGGGCTGTTAAATTTATGACATACCTTTAAGGAACACCGCGTATATAGCCTGATCCAAATAAAGGGCGCACTTCGTTAAATTAACAAACCAGTAAATTTTTAACGCTTATTACGATGAGATAATTGAAAAAACTAGATTACTAACCAGAATACTAATCAGAAATTAGTCTAGTATTCTATTCATGACATACACAAACAAATAACAAATGTCAATAATTTATATTAATCGTTTAGTTTTCATGCCCTGTTGATAATACGGTTCAAATTGAGTGAATTTTGTGCGTTAACGGTATGGCTTTTGTAAGGACTGTATCTTGTAGGTAGGCACACTGTTATTTTTCAGCAGAATGGAGCACATGATCACTATAGAGAAATCTATAATTTTCGGAACAATCATTTTAATGACCGATTTCATGGCCTCCAAGATCACCCCGATTTCTTGTGGAGTTATACAGTGGAGATTTCTTGTATTAATAAATCGCATTTATTCAGTACGATCCGATAATGTTAGTGTACTTAAAAAATTCAGTTCGAGAAGAACTGAATCAGAGCTCTCTTGAAGAGTGTTCGTGCTGTCTTGAAAAGAGCTTTTCTTCTGGAGTTCTTCAGAGTTCTTCTGGACGGAAGTTCCTATGAACTTGGACTCTGGTCCTGTTTTCAGCCCACGATTTAAAAGCTCTATTTATTCCTAACGAATTGTTATTCATATGACTGAGGTAGAATTATTGTATATTGTTTCCCTTCAATAATAGGTACGTGGATATTCTTTACATTTTTTTTATTATTTAGGGGCACAACTAGTGTTAAATTTTCCAAATATCGATTTTTTTGCATTTTCCGACAGTCTATACCTTCAAAAATAACATACTAAAATTTTAAGTGCGGATTTAAAATAGTTTATAAGGTTTATTGATTTGAATCCGTATGATGTTCCTGTAGGAAAACTAGAGTGCTACTTACACGTAAAAAATGGGATCACGATGTCGTAATGCGAAAAAAAGACAAAAGCTTAGGAGGAAGAATTAAAAATACAGTGAAATTAACTGAAAAGTTAAATAATAAACTTAAGGGAAATACTACAGCTTAGCGATCATAAGTCATCAAGATAACGTGGTTAAAGCATAAAATGAAATGAAGCAATCTGGGCTACATTTTATCATTTCAGTTCGACTGATGGCAGTCCAAATCATGGAAACTGTCCAGAAGGCGTAGACAGCCGGTGCGCTTATCGCCGTGCGGAGGCTGAAGGACTGGGCTTGACTAAGTTCAAGCACGATTACCAGCCACTTGATCTAAAGGTTCAAGAAGCTCTGAAGTCAATATACGAGGACTTAACTAGGCGTGAGTTGTGGTGAGTTGAAATATGTTCACCGGCGCTTTTTTGGGCTGTGCGTGGACACACACAGTGGTTTCAAAACCATTGAATTGTCCAATTACCGTGCTGTAACAAAATGAAATGACGGTTTTTCATCAATTCTGAAAATATTTAGTGATAATTGGACCGGCAGCAAGAGATTATGCCGCTGAGTAAGATCAAACGAGGCTACGTATAGCAGAGCATCATCATCAGGCTGCCTCGAAAGAGGGTTGATCAGCTCGAAGGAGAGCTTCAACAGCCCTGCAGGTCCTTTTTGAAGCAGAGGAAGGTAAATTGTATGGGCCTGGAATAGCAGACTAGGTCAGGTATGATATTTATCGATTTATAACAATGAAATGAATACGATAATGAATCTTTAATCGCGTTTTTCTCAAAAGTAAATTTTTCAAATTTGCTGCAGTTTTAACCCGATAACAAATCATCCAATTGATCTAAGCTTTATTGTAGCATCTGTTTCTCCATACAATGACCCTCCAGTTTTTCAATTGGATAAAAAAATGTAATTTTGCCATGCAAAAAATATCAGATTTTTTAGCGATACTTTAAATATTTATTTTAAAACCACGCAATTTTGTTAAATTTAACTTTTTTTTTACAATGGGTCATTGTGTTAGGAACATTGTCCTGAAATTGATCCCAATTTGGAGGTCAGAAACGATGTCAAATTGACGTTGTAATGTGCAAAAATCGTTAAAAACGGACATGTAATCGATTTGCTCTGGGACTATTACCATTAGAGGTATCGAATTTTTCTAATGTGTAGGTAATGAAAATCCGGTAAATTTGCAACTTGTAGAGTTCAATTTGGTCAATTATTTATTTAAATAATTAAAAAACACCGCTACAATTTCCAAAATTTTGATTAATTTTTCATTTTGCGAAAAAAGCTTCTGCATGCATAAAACTTTTGGGAAATCTGTCTTTTTGTGATTCTCAAGACACCAAAAAATTTTCATCAAAAAATATTAATTCAGTTACGAGAAATTCCATTTGTTCATAAAAAAAACCTTAAATGTTTAATGATATTGCCCTATTGCCGTCAAAAAAAAGGTTCATCCAGGTCTCATTTTTTTCGTAAAGACCTATATTTTATGATACTGCAATGGGCGTATTAATTTTATGATTTTAAGTTCGTCAAAGTGGCGTCCGAAAAATGTATCGATTTTGGGGTTCCGTTTTTTTCAATTATCTCGTAAATAAACAATAATATTGATATGCGATTTTGATATCTTGGTAGCTGGTATTTTTACACATATTAAAAAAAAATGCTCTAGCATATGCAGAAGCCGCGATAATTTTTTTTTAATAAAATCACCATTTGTTTATTTATAAACATTATGGCTTCAAATTTTAACTGTGTCTAGTTCAATACTTTAATTTTGCAATTTCATTCACCACGATGTAAAAAAACGCTTTTTGGAAAGGTACACGCTCATTTGAAACTAACAGTGTTTTTGGGCGAACGTAAATGACTGTATAATAAAATATAGGTCTTTACGAAAAAAAATGAGACCTGGATGAACGTTTTTTGTCGACGGCAATGGGGTCAAATAGCATTAAACATTTAAGGTTTTTTTTTTGAACAAATAGAATTTCACGTTAAGGAATTAATATTTTTTTATGAAAATTTTTCGGTGTCTTGAGATTCATAAAAAACACATTTCCCAAAAAGTTTCAAGCATACAGAAGCTTTTTTCACAAAATGAAAAATAAATCAAAATTTTGGAAATTTCAGCGGTATTTTTTAATTATCTAAATAAATAATTGACCGAATCGAACTCTAAAAGTCGCAAATTTACCGGATTTTCATTACCTACACATTCGAAAAATTCGATACCTCTAATGGTAATAGTCCCAGAGCAAATCAATTATACATATGTCCGTTTTTAACGATTTTTGCACATTACAATGTCAATTTGACATCGTTTCTGACTTCCAAATTGGGATCAATTTCAAGACGATGTTCCTCAACTCCAAATGAACACACTAAACCATGTTAAAACTGTCGTTAATTAGATCCACGTTTTTTCTAATTCCACTGGGTTACTATACTAACCCGGGGAGATCCTTTCATCGTTTACTTGAACAACAAGAAAATGTGCCTATAAATTCATTTTTAATGTATGTAGATCAGTATAAAAACTTTTTTTATTCTAAAAATTGTTCACAATCGCCTTAGCAAAAAATATACAGGGTGTTCCATTTAAAAAAAGTACAATTTTAGATTGATTGAAAAACACGATATTCAATTATTTTTTGGTTACGTCATTTTAATGAGCGCAAAACGCTACTAGTTTATTCATTTGACAGCCCTTATATTTCCTATAATAAGGAAGTTAGCAATGTTGCCGATTTGAATGGAGGCACCTGGTATGTATAGGGTATTCAGTAATTGGCCATTCAGGATTAGCTTCTTTGAATGAAACTAAGTCGTTTTGTCCAAGCTACCTCCACCACAATAATTGCATTTAATAACGACGCTGCCGGTGTCAGAAAAAATATCGACGGGGGATTTTTTTGTTAATGTGTCGTTAAGACAGACATCAGTACAAAAAAAAGTGACCAGGATAGGTTTTATTATGAGTATCCTCGTCACAGTACTAATGTATTCAATCATGGCAGCGTTCACACTATACCCAGTCTACTGTCGCATCCATTTGCCTTGAAAGCAATAAATACATCGAAGAAAATCATCATCAGTAGGGTCGTCATCGTATAATGTCCAGCATATCTTACCGTCGGCGTCATCTGTCTTGTTCGATAAAGTTCGAAAATGAGACTTTTTGCCACATAAGTGACTGTCGCAGGCGTCTCTTTATTCTACTTTTCTACTGCCAAAATGCCCTCCTCCAGGTCATTGATTTTGGGTCTTTTTGGGTTTTGGAAGAATTCTCAGACCTCCTTCATTATAGATATTAAGAACGTGCTTTCCAATTTTCCTAGTAAATATGCTACACTTTTGGTATTTCATGTCTCTCATGTCGTTTGATATTAACTGTTCGGTAATACCAAATCAACGCTTTGCAGCGCGTTACTAAACCATAATCCTCTTTCTAAAAATAAACCTAACCAGCAAGGTAAAAGTGGAATATATTTATCTAGGATTAATTTTAGAAATTCTGAATTGCAGTATGTATTATTTTCATATTCGTCAGAAAATCCATTACATTTAATTTCAATATGTTCAAATATTTTTGCGCTCATCAAAATGACTCGATTTTAGTAATGATTTATTTTCCGAAGAAGCGTTCTCTTGAAATTATCCTGTTCGAAATTGTCGATATTGATATCTTCCTGAAATGATTTTGAATCTATAGAGGTAATATTATCAGTCTACCATACTGTTTCACATTCATTAAATTGTTCGTTATTGCCCCCCCCCCCCCCAATCTAACCTAACCTAACCTAACCTAACCCAACGAGTTCGTCCGACTACCAAGACGCAGATACGAGGTGGGAGGAGTCTACAATATTTAAAAAATATTGTATTGCATTAACGGGACACGTTGATAACGGCAGTACCAAAGAAGGACTTTGGATATACCTCTTTAAGTATACACACACGAACTAATGTAGCTTACTGTACCGCCACAAATTTAAAAGACAGTGAATAGAATATTCTTACTAGAGCCGTTGTACAAACTGTTACTACCAGGCTATGAGTACAAAGGCAATTCACTAAAATTGTTTACCGACACGACGGCTTTCTATACGCCGAAATCGAAGGTTTCTTGATAGATATTCTGATGTCAAAATTTTAATTTACTGGTGAAATTATAGAACATACAATATAAGGGTGCTGTACGCTATTCATATATATAAGTCAATTTATCTCAAAAATAAACTTATATATACTCATAGGCATACGCCCTCGTAATATCGGCAAATAAGTGATGGCGGCTAGATTAAGCACAATATCGCTAGGACTAAGTACCTCATAATAACATAAGTGGCAAGAAGATAGTCTTATTAAAAACTTGCTATATAGTAAGAAGGTTTTTGGGACAGGATGAACTGCCTCCCCTCGCCTGAGCCTGATTCTTGCTCAGGGCGGGAATGGGTAATCGATTACTGCCTGCAGCAGGAATCGGTGAATGTTCCAAGCGTTTGCGCTGAGTGAGACTGGAATGTTGGCTAAATAATAAAAATAATACCTTACGACCTTAGAGTATATTAGTGTCTCATAAGCAAAGCGACGGCCCTTCTCCGATTTTCATAAAATTTTAGGAGATTGTAGAGCACTTTGTAGATCACTTGAAAGATACGAAATAAGTTAACGTGTATTTAGATTTTTTCCTAAATATTCATTCTATGGCAACTACAGTAATTTAAATATATTGTCCCCTAAACTTATTTTTCCGTGTTGTTAAAACGGAGTAAATTTAAATCAAAAACAATTTGTTATTGCCACTACGATCAGGGTTACATATATTACCATGTGAAAAAATCATAGCTCGATTATACGGGACGGAAACATTCGTTTTTCAGTCGTAAAAAATGGTATAACACACCTATAAAAGTTTTTGGTGCCGAATGATATACGTATTTAGGTCTTGTGAAAAGAGTTTTTAAATAAATATTTGTTTATCTATATATGTATAATATTATCAGTAAAAGTTTAATGGCGAAGCTACTTAATACTATTAATTGGTGACACAGTAATATAATATTATTAATAATGGATTGTATAACACATACTTAATTACATACATACAAATATTCAATTTAATATAGACACTCTGGACACTCATATATATTTACACATGCCTACTTATACATATACATAATAACATATACATACATATTCCACTTAATATACAATAAATCCTTGTTAATTTAAAAGAGTTCTTTAATAAATTCTCTTTCGCAAGATAGTAAGTATGATTTAGTCTGTTTACTAAAAGAGTGTAATGTTTTAGCTTTTCTAATATTAATTGGGAGGATTGGGAGGAATCTATTTCCTAAAAATAGAATAAAAACAGAATAAAAACAGAAAAAAATGGAAAGTTTCTCTGACCAATACTTTTTTTTCGAGATATTTGTTTCCAAGTTTTTGTTTGTTTTCTGTCTAGTATCATAGATGTGTTTCGCAAATGATAAGTTGTGTTTATTTTTAAACAATTTTAGGACAACTTTATGGACATATTGTTGACGAATATCTAATACTGCGGTCTCAGTAAATATTAAATTAGATGGATATTTAGTTGGCTTAAACGCATTTTTTATGTGAAATTTTTAAATTCATTAGGTGCAGCACCCCATGCAAGTATACCATATGTGAGGCGTGACTTTATAAGTGAGTGGTACAGGACCTTTAATTGTGTAAACTTTAAAATATTTCTAAAATATTTAAATTTGAACAACAGAAAACGAAGTGTTTTACATATTTCCTGAATGTGTTTGTCCCAGCGGAAATGACAATCAACTGTTACACCAAGATACCGCGTAGAGTCGGACATCTTAACTGTGACAACTTGATTGTTTAATTGTATGTCTAGAGTAGTATAATCGGGAAAGCCGCTCTTATATATGGAGAATGGTAAGTAACAGGTTTTAGTATAATTAACAGAAAGTAGTTTATGGTTGAAACATTCCAGTATGTTTGCTAGATCCTTTTCAGCTTGTTGTTTCAGGTGTTGTCAATTTTCGTCTTCGTAGTATATGATCGTATCATCTGCAAAACTGGATAATTTATCCGTGCTCTTGAAGGTAAGTATAGAGCTAAAATAAATTAAAAATAGTATCGGTCCCAGGACCGTACCCTGGGGAACTCCGCGTTGAATTTTTAGTTCATTACTTAGTCAATCGTTAATTTTCATATATTGATTTCGATCTGTTAGATAATTTGGTAAGAGATTGTGAACGTTTCCTCTAAATCCTTGATCTTGCAGAGCCTCGAGTAGCTCTTTATGGTTAACATTATCGAAGGCTTTTGCAAGATCCAAGAATACACTTAAGGCTGGTTTAGTTTTTTCTATATTTTCATAGATTTTTGTTGTTAATAACTCTATTGCATCATCAGCTGTGGATTTTCCCTCGCGAAAGCCGAATTGATTTTTTGATAGTAGATTCTATTTTTCTATATAAGCAACAATCCTAATTTTTAATATTTTTTCCACAATTTTTGCTAGGTTAGAAATTAATGTTATTGATCTATAGTTGTTTATATTATGTTTATCTCCTTTCTTAAAAATGATATGAACTACCCCTGTTTTGAAAATGGATGGAAATTATCCTGTAGCAATAATTTTATTAATCAAATATTGTAAGGGTTCGGTTGTTTCATTTTTTCAAGACCATTATTATTTAACATTTGGATTTGGTTAGATTTTTTCATTTTTACTAGTAGACTGGAGAAAGCAAGAAAAGGATGCTGACAGCTGTTTAACAGGGTTATTAAGAGGTGGTACAATATGCTCGGCAAGTTTTGGTCCAACCGAAATGAAGTAAGTATCAAATGAATCGACTTTTCGGAACTGGATTTGTTATTAACTCATCATTTTCAGTTTTTATTTGTTTTATACTGGTATCATTTCTATTCTTATTTATTGGGTTAATAACCTTCCATAACTGTTTGTTATTATTTTTTTTTTTTCGATTATGTCGGTGAAAAAATCTTGCTTTGTGTTTTTTATTAAGATTTTAAGAATGTTGCGATATGATACGTATCTTTCTCTTAAGATGTTATTATGTGGATATGTCTTCTTTAGTCTAAATAATTTGTCTCTTTCATTTATTGACTTAACAAATCCTTTGGTTATCCATGTTTTTATTTTAAGGTCATTTTGACGTTGCCTAAGTTGTCTATTAGCAGCTATACTTGTCAAAGAAAAATACGAGTTACTTAGTTTTATGTGTTCTACAACCTCCCGAAACTTTATGAAAATTGTAGAGAGACAGTTCCGTCTCTTTGCTTGTCAGTAGCCTCCGGAAAACTATCCAAAAGTCTCCACTGAAGATCGCAAGTAATGCTGGAGAGATTACAAATTGGGCATACTAATTTATCTCATATGCATCTTTCAAAAGGTGATCCTCAACCAAGATATCCTGAATGTAATTAAAGCTGAAAGCCTATCTGTACAACGCTTTCTGATTAATTGTCTCTTATAGGTATAGTACTAAAGAGTTACTTGAATATGAAAAATACAATAACAGATATTTTAAACAACAGGATTCCTTGAAAACGTTTTAATACTTGAGCTTTTAAGTAACTTGTGCAATATTTTTTTATAAAACATAACTGAAAGGAATATAATAGTTAATTTTGTACTGGTGAAGTTTAACTACATCTTAAAATATGAGACGAAAAGCAAAACTGGTAGTGAGTATATAGTTGACTTCATACCACAAAAAAAAATAATATAAACAATATTAGGACAGTAAACGACAAACTTTTACTTGAAACTAATTAACGCATAATTATGCAGTTAAGTAATTCATAATAAAACGGTGAATTTCACTCCTGTACAAAATGTGAATACTTGCGCTCTACCACTTGAAGAATTAATTAATTTGTACATTATTTAGGTATATATAAATTATTAACACAAAGGCGATACAGCTTACAGTGACTAATATGTAATTTAACTGAATAACTATACCCGGTCGTTTGTATCATTAGTAGACGATGGCATCATTAATAACTAATCAACTACGCGTAATGATAACACATTTAATTGGAATAGCAAGCTTTGCAGACTTTGTTATAATTGTCGGCAGTTGACCAAATGGAAAGGGATTAAAAGAGCGTCTTGTCTTTTGTGTTGACAAATGTATTCAATTTAATTCAATAGTCGTAGTTCAAAGGTGTTTTCCACGTTAGTATCCGACAGTGTCCTCAGCGTAAGGCTACTTTAGCTTTTGTACATATGTAAATTGAGAACACTGAGGTCTATTTTAGATAAATAGATAAGTTGAATCAATATTATAGATGAGTAGAGTATCTCCTGAAAAACTCCTAATACAAATTTTTGACTGGGGACACAGGACCACAAAAAAAGTCCTGATACAGAAAGGTGAAGTACCTTCTGGTACGTTTTTGGGTGTGCTAAAAACGAATCTCAAGTCAGAACTGACCCATCACCCTTAGATTTCGACCCAGCACACCCTAGCACCCCCCAAATGGTCAAGTTTTCACATCATATAAAAATTCAAAATAAATATCTCATTCTACGTTTTTCGGTGTGCTAAGAACGAATCTGGGGTTATGATTTACCCATGACCCTTAGATTTTGCCCCAGCACCCCCTAGCACCCTCCCAAATGGTCAAATTTTAGAACGATTCAAAAATCATAAATCACTTACATATGTCTTTGGTACAGGATCCTTTTCTATTTTTTACGGTGATAACGACTCCTTTTTTCCTCAAATGACCTGTGAAGTTGGTTTCGATAGTAATTTTCATATTTTGTTGTAGTTTCTCGTTTTAGCATCCAACAATAGTCTGCTAACATATTTACGTCCCATCTACCCTGGTATCTCCTCTCCATCTCCATTTCATATATCTTACAAGCGGCGTTCACTAAGCCAGCATATCCGTAAGATCAATCCACACTGCTGGAAACTCTTCTAGATGGACGAAATTTATCAGTAGCCATAGCAGGGCAAATTATATAATTTCATTATGATGCTTCCCATAAGCCTAATTTAGACCAACTGTAACGTTGGAGTGTTTTGCCGAAAATTCAAGGATGATGGGTTAATTAAAAAAAAATTTCACCGTATTCAATTTTAACACAGGTACCATAGGTGACGATAGGTTTGAGGCCCGTGGTATTTTTTTTCTTTTCATACAAGTGCCAAAATACAGTGAGATATTAATACAGTGAAATTTTAAAACCGCGGGGGTTGAAGGGGTTTGCCGCGGTGCCGGGGGAGATATTACTACTTGCCATATTCGGTTTCAGTACCCCAAAAAAGTAGAATGAGTTATTTATTTTGAATTTTTATATAAAGTAAAATTTTGATCCTTGGGGGGGGGGGGGGGTTCTAGGGGTAGCTGGGGTGTAACCAGAAAACCAGAAAAACGTAGAATGAGATATTTACTTTGGATTTTTTATATGATGTAAAATTTTGACCCATTGGGGGATGATGGAGCGAAATCTAAGGGTGATGGGTAAATCATGACCTCAGAATCGTTCTTAGCACACCGAAAAACGTAGAATGAGATATTTATTTTGAATTTCTATATGATGTGAACATTTGACCATTTGAGAGGGTGCTAGGGTGCGCTGGGGCGAAATCTAAGGGTGATGGGTCAGTTCTGACCTGAGATTCGTTTTTAGCACACCGAAAAACGTACCAGAAGGTACTTCTCCTTTCTGTATCAGGACTTTTTTTTGTGTGCCTGTGTTATTTATATATAGTTCTCCCAAAACGTTTCATTGGCCACTCATCGTGAAGCACCTGGTGCTTCACGAGCAAGTATAAACTGCTCGTCAAAATTAGCGTAACACTTTTTAGATTAGTGCCATTTGCGTTCTATTCGAGTTAGAGACTTGCGGTTTTGCGTCCGTTGGTCCCGCCTCTATAAGAGGCTGCGTGGAATGTCCACTTGTCTCGAATTTATGTCACGTCATTACTTGAAGGTTCTTAAAGTTAACGGGACCCACTGTGAACGGCCGATTAAGTGCTAAATATGACATTCCATCTCCAACCCACCCCCTTGAAAATTTACCGCGCTGAGGGGTTGTAAGCAGGTCTTGATGAGTGGAGTGACTCTGAAAGCCTTTCTGAGGGTGTTTGAACCCTTTTCGGCCCACCTCGAACCCTTTGTCTCCTTCAAATCCTCTTTTGCGTCCCATTACCCTCTTTTTTGACTCCATCCAAAAAGTTCTTGAGTGGGTGAAAATTCCTGAAAGAAGGCTCGTTGAGTAGGCGGAACCTTCCTTTGCACTTGTGTGAATCTACAATAACGAAATTCGCGAGAGGTTTTTGATACGCGCTGCAAATGTTTATTGTAACTTGGACTCATGTAGCCTCGATTGAGTTAGCGCCTGCGAGATAGGCGACCCAAACGTGCTCTCGCTGCTAAAATTAGTGGAAAAAGGTGTTGTTTGGGTGGTCTGCCTCGTAGGTGCTAGCCCAGTCCATGAGCCAAAGCCACAGAGAACAAGCATCTCTCGCGAGTTTGGCGATTGCACGAGTTCTACAAGTGACGCTCTCCCCTTCCCTTTAAACCCGGGGAGGGTTCCGCCCCCTTGGGAGAAACTGTTGATGAAAAAAAAAAAAAAAAAAAAAAAAAAAAAAAAAAATAAAAGGAAAAAAAAAAAAAAAACATTTTTTTTTTTTCTCTTTCCCCTTTCAAATTAAAATAAAAAAAAAAAAAACACAACCCGGTATCGTCCTCGCCCCCCCCAAAAGAAAAAAAAAAAAAAAAAAAAAAAAATAAATATGTATACCCCCCCCCCAAAGGAAATGCGGGTAAGGCCCCCCCCCCCCAAAAAAAATATAAATAAAAAAAAAAAAAAAAAAAAAAAATCCACAAAAGGAAAACCCCCCCAACAAAGGGGGGAAAAAAAATAAAAATGGAGGAGGGGGAAAAAAAAAAAAAAAAAAAAAAAAAAAAAAAAAAAAAAAAAAAAAAACCCCCTAAAAAAAAAAAAAAAAAAAAAAAACACCACCCCCCCCCCCCCCTCCTGGGGGGGGGGGGGGGGGGGCCGCGCCCCCCCCCCCCCCCCCCAGCACCGGGGGGGAAAAAAAAAAATCCCCCCCCCCCCCCCCCCCCCCCCCCCCCACCCCCCCCCCCGGGGGGGGGGGAAACCCCCCCCACCCCCCCCCCCCCCCCCCCCCCCCCCCCCCCCCCCCCCCCCCCCCCCCCCCCCCCCCCCCCCCCCCGCCCCACCCCCCCCCCCAAAAAACCCCCCCCCCCCCCCCCCCCCCCCCCCCCCCCTCCCCCCCCCCCAAAAAAACCCACAACAAAAAACCCCCAACAACCCCCCCCCCCCCCCCCCTCTCCCCCCCCCCCCCCCCCCCAAAACACCCCCCCCCCCCCTCCCCCCCCCCCCCCCCCCCCCCCCCCCCCCCCCCCCCCCCCCCCCCCCCCCCAAAACCCCCCCCCCCCCCCCCCTTTAAACCCCCCCCCCCCCCCCCCCCCCCCCCCCCCCCCTTTCCTCCCTTTTTTCTTCCCCCCCCCCCCCCCCCCCCCCCCCCGAAAGAAAGATTCCGCCTACCGGCCCTCTTTCAAGAAAATTCATCCACTCGGCAGAAGGTGTGGCCTAGAAGAGTGCTTGAGTTGTCAAGAATTAAAATATGGAAAAACGGACGGACAGGGTCAACGCCGTACTGCGAACCCTTAATGGGTTATATACCTAAACAAACATATGGGCTTAAACCCCATGACAAAAGCGCACCCTCAACTGTTGTACTGGCGAACCTCTCATTGGGTTATATATAAAAATAAGAGACTTTGAAACGCATGGGGTTTTCCCCCCCCCCCCCCCCCCCCCCCCCCCCCCCAACAAAGGGGGGTGGGGGGGGGTTTTTCCCCCCCCCCGGGGCCCCCCCCCCGGGGGGGGTGTTGAACCCCCCCCCCGCGGCGCGCAACCAAAACCCCGGGGGGGGAAGAAAAAATAATTTTAGGGGGGGGAATGTGAAATATCCTCGAGGGGAGGGGAGTTACCACACCTTTTCTCCTGCGCGCGGGGGTGGGGGTGTTTTTTCTTTTTTTTTTCCCTTTTTTTTTTTTTTTCCCCACAACATAATAGACTTTTTTTATTATTAAATTATTCTTTTTTTTTTTTTTCCTTTTCCCCCCCCCCCACCCCCCACACGGGGGAGAGGGGGGGGGGGGGGGGTCCCCCCCCCCGCCGGGGGGGTTCCCCGCGAGGCCAGCAGGGGGGGGGGGGGGGGGGGGGGGGGGGGGGGGGCCAAGGGAGGAAGTGAGTTGTGGCACCCCACATCAATTTATTAGGCAGCATTAGGATCAATGGATTCGCTCAATAGAGGTAAAACCACGCAAAACCCTGCGTAAATGCAAAAGGATGGCTTAGGGTGGTCTGGAAATGGGTTGAAGAGATGGGACAGCGACCAAATACACAGAACGTATTGAGGAAGTCTTAATGTGTGCCGAGGTGGAGTTTATACCTTACAGCGTCCTTCTTAATCCAGCCTGTAGGTCTCTGAAATTGCCGAATTCAAATTTCGACATGGGATTACTTTTTGGGGTGTGGCGGCGAACTGTGTAAGCCACAACGTAGCGCCGTCGGGGTATTCAAACCAACCCTATAGGCCACCGAAATTTAAGTCTCTAACTCGAATAGAAGGCAAATGGCACTAATCTAAAAAGTGTTTCGCTAATTTTGACGAGCAGTTTATATTAATTATACTCACGTAACTTTATATTACATCTGCATCTCTATTATAAACGATTTAATTTTATTAGTCAATTTGTTATTGCAAACTGAAAATATTTAGTGTAATGAGCATATTTCAGTAATTTCTGGCTCCTGATGATGATGGTAGTGCCATCTACAAGCTAATAGACGTAACAATTATTGCTAGTGGGGAAAACTACCAATGATGTGTTGTGCCTCGTTGGTATTTATATAGAAATCGCTATTCGCTCTAAATAAGTATAATTATTAATCAATACACTATGTAAACGAAAACAAATGCTCTGAATACAACTTTAGTCATAGATGGTGATAATAGAAATGAAATATACAAGTTTCCTAAACATTCTGAAAATAGTGCTGTCACATAAAAATTACTTGATAACAAATTTTGGTATGATTTAATTAATGTTCTTCAGTTTAAAATTCTCCTTGTTTTTGTTTCATCTTATTTATAGTATCCTGGAGTGGATACTGGAACCTTCCACGAAACACCGAGCTACTATACTTTTCTCGACGCGTGTCTCGCCAACTATGTTGGCATCTTCAGGAGAAGATTAAAACTAAATTCTAACCTACACACTTGCACTATTTATACCTAATTTGTTGCCACGGTTCACTGAACCGTAACATTTCTTTTTGATTATTAGGTTCATAAAATTACTACTAGCATTTACTTAGTACTAAATTCACCCGCGGACTAGATACCGTTTTTAAAAATAAATTCACCATATCAATTTGGTTTATAATACTAAAAATAAACTACAGACGCTTTTGGGTAACCTCAAAGACAAAATCGACAATAACGAAAAGTCAGGAATATACGAAATAAGTTGTAAAGACTGTGATCAAAAGCAAACAAAAAGATCGATTTTGACTAGATTCAAAGAACACATGGCGCATTTGAAATATGGCAGAACGGAAAAATCTTTTCAACACCTTTTGACAACAACCATAGGATAGACATAAATAATTTAAAATTAATTAGAAATGTAACAAACAGTAGACAGTTGTATGCTTTTGTAAGTTTAGAAATCATTAACTGTAACAGTAGTATGAATAAGAACAATGGTCCGATACCCACCAGTCCACTGTTTGCTCTGATAAACAAAGATAGATGTTACGGTTCAGTAAACCGTAGCAACAAATTAAGTATAAAGAGTGCAAGTGCGTAAGTTAGATTTTATTTTTTAATCTTCTCCTGAAGATGCCAACTTAGTTGGCGAAACGCGTGTCGAGAAAAGTATAGTAGTTCGGTGTTTTGTGGAAAACGTCCAGTTTTTTTTATAAAGTCCGCCCCCCCCCTTAACTTTTGATCCGTTGAAGATAATGGCGCTAAATTCAAGTGTCAAAATGACAGTTGGGCGCCATTTTCGTTAATTTTTTTAAATGTAAGGCGGGTTGTATGACACCTTTTTTAAAGGTCTATTCGTGCTCGACACAACTCTAGGATGAGTGCTTGGAGTTTTGCCTTGAACCCACTGAATAGTTTTAGATCATCCATGTAGAGCAGGTGTGTGTGTTGCCTGGTTTTTTATGTTGATGTTGTATCCAGCTGTTGTTTTATTCAGTAGCGTAGATAATGGGTTGATTGACAGAACCAAACCGGTGAGTGTAAATCGCCTTGGAAGATTCCCTTCTTGATGTCAACTTGACCTGTGTTCCCTCCAGAGATCCAAATATTTATTTTCCATTACTACATAAAATGTTGGAGAAGACATCTTATCTGAGGGCAGACTTCCTAAATTTCAATTGGCACTGGATATTATGTCATGTGGTTTGTTGACATTTATAAGCTCATAAATTATTATAAGGTATTTAGAGTATATTTATTGGATTAATGTGCTCATAGTGGGCTACTAGCTGTAGAAATCGTCTAGCTGTAGCTTCGTCTTCCGCACGTACTTCCTGTTGATTTTGGAACTTCTTTTGTTAATATAGGATCTGGCCGACTTTTCTCTTGACTTCATATAGTTGAAGATCCATAAGGTAGCGCTTCCTAACGGTGACGTTTGTCCTGTCGACAATATTTTTTTCAGATATGTTGAAGGTGGGATTTCTGCAAGAATCGGCATAGTATCTCCTTCCAGGAAGTGGCTTGTCTCTGCAGCAATTGATGATGTAGAACGTCCTCATAACTTCTATGTTCATTTCGACGGTCCACTTCAACCTTCTGGTATCTTCTCTCTCTCTCTCGGGAAGCCCTCCATTGTACGGTAGGCAAACCCTAGGTTAGAGGGACTTCGTAGTCTTCCGCCCTTCTCGCCACTCCTCTGTTTGGCTGTGAGTTTGGGTTTGAGGAAGTAGCTTCTTCAATGACAGGTGCCCGCGTTCTCAGCTGCCTACCACCGACGTCTTGCATCTTATCATGTCCAGGGCCGGCTCCAGAACGGGGGTATTCAGAACACCACGAGCCACTTTCCTGCGGCGGCTGAAGTAAGCGAGTTTACCACACCCAAGAAGAGGGAAGCTCCCACCAGTCCTGCTCCTTCGTGCTTTGGCTATTGTCCGCGGGGTTTCCATACCTGAAAAAAAATTACCCTCACTAAGTTTGGTTCTCCGTGAGCAGCTGGGGTAAGCAGGATTGCTACCCCTAAAAAAAGTTACTCTCACTAACTTTGCTCCCCATGCATAGCCAGAGTACATGGGTTTGCCGCTCCCGTAGACAAAGTTGTTTTCACCAACCTTGCCTGTCCGAGCGTAGCTGAGGGTATGCGGGGTTCCCGCACCCGAAACAAAGTTACGTTAAAAAAAACTGGACGTTTTCCACGAAACACCGAACTACTATACCTTTCTCGACGCGCGCTTCTCCTGAAGATGCCAACTTTAGGAGAAGCGCGCGTTGGCGAAATGCGCGTCGAAAAAAGTATAGTAGTTCGGTATTTCGTGAAAGACGTCCAATTTTGTTTCTACGCCGAATGTTGCAATACCCACCCCTGGAAAGTTACTTTCACTAACCATACTCCCCATGCCGAGTCAGAGTACGCGGGTTTGCCATACAAGAATACAAAGTTGCTCTCACCAACCTTGCTATTCCGTGCGTAGCTAAGGTAAGTGGGGTTGCCACACCCGAAAGCATAGTTACTTTTACGAACCTTGCTCCCCCATGAATAGCCGGAGTACACGGGTTTGCCATATCCGTAAATAAAGTTGCTCTCAAGAACCTTGCTTCTCTGTGCGTAACTGAGATATGCGGGATTAACATTCCCGAAAGGAAAATTACTTTCACTAACCTTGCTCCCTATGTATAGTTATTATTATTAATATTATTTTTTTATATATTTTTTTTTTAATATTTGTTATTATTATTTCGTCGACTTCACTAACTTAGTCACACACCGCGAAGTTCTTGGTGAATCTAAACGTCATCACTCTCTCTGTTGATATTACTAAGGAGTGTATCTTCACCTTCTTCAGTCTCCATAGGCTCTTCGGCTCGATTGATAGGTTTTCGTATTTCGCGATCTTCTCTCATTCAGTCCCTTGAATGTTGTGGGTAAGTGGCACTGCGATGTCTATGATGCGATCCCTTCTACTTTGTTCCTTTTTTGTCAGCACAATATCTGGTCGGTTGAACTTCACTGTTCGGTCGTTGATGATTAGCCCATTCCAGTACATCACTGTTACTTCCGATTCTAGTACAGCATCCCGGGTATATTTGTAATATGGCGGAGACATCGCTAACAGGCCATACTCGAGCGCCAGTTGTTGGTGGACTATCTTCGCAAGTTGGTTGTGTCAACCGAGATATGCTGACTTTGCTAGCGCAGAACATCCTCCTATTATGTGTTCTATAGTTTCGCCGGCAGATTCACATTTCCTACATATATCTTCGTCGTCGTCTCTCAGGATATGCTTTTGGTAATTTCTTGTTTTTTATAACCCTGTCCTGAATAATTGTCAAGAATCCTTCGGTTTCGAGGTACAGATAGCCGTCGGTAAACCATTTTACTGAATTGTCATTGTCGATGTAGTCTGGCTGTAGCATTTTTCGAAAACGGTCATGTAAAGCATGTTATATCCACCGTGCCTGCAGTTCCTATTCTGTTGGTATGTCGACCGGAAGAACTTCACATCCTAGACTCAAAGGCGTGTATCCAGCGTCCTTTCTTGCTACTGCTGTTATTATCGGGTCTGAGTAGATTAGTAGTTTTCTTCTTAAGGAAGCATCTTGGTTTTTTATGTTCAACAGACCTCTCCCACCTCGTCTTCAAGGCAGGTAGAGTGTGATTACTGAAGCAAGTATACAAGTGTCTGAATTTAGTTTAGTTAGGAGTCGCCTGTTGAGCCATTCCAGTCAGTAACGGACCATGTCAGACCATGAGTAAGATAATAACCTTAACGGCTTAGATTCATTTCTTTATGGTTTAACATATCTATACAGGGTGTCTCAGCTTTTAGTTTACAGACTTTATTTGCTCACCCAGGATAGTTAGCAAAAAAAAGGTATATACAAAAGTTACTTGAATTCATGTAGCCTATAAAATTACATATTCCGTTTGACATGTGCTAGTGACCTTGAGGTTATGTCAGTGTCAATATAAGTTTTTTAAATACAACACCCTGTATTTTTCGACATTTTTGGATTTACCGAACAATTCTACACATAGTTCATGTAACATACCCTATACCTATCTTCAACCGTTTTCGAGATTTTCAAAGTCAAACAGCTATTATTTTACAATACAAAGAATTTTCAGTTTGCCTTGTTTGCCACCTCAATTTGAAAATTTATTAAACTAATTGCTTATAATTATTGAAATATCCCATTGATCTGATTAAAATTACTTTTAACAATACCTCTCAATTGTTTCAAAACTGACAAGGCACGTATAGAGAGTATTAGTATTTTTTATCATAGAAAGAGGATGAAAGAGGGAAAAGGGGAAAGAGGGAAAAAATAATCGATTTAAAAAAAATAAAGCTGTTAAAATTTAATCATCTAACCAGTTTGTTAAATAATTTGAAATAACTCGAATAAATGGTACATTTTGGAATGCTATTTGGTACATAAGGAATGCTATTGAAGTAGGATACAGAACGAATGCGAAATGAATCATACAATATAGTATGTTCTATTTAAAATAAGCGACGACTTATACAACGGTAACGTACAAAATTGTTCAAGTTTGACCCTCCATTTTGAGCACCCTGACAATTTTTCCATATATCTAGAATTATTGACAATCACCTTAACCTTTCATACTTATACGATAAAAAAATTAACCACACAATTTTACCACTGCGAAAGTTATTAGTTTTACTGTTTAATTAATTTTTAAACTTAATTTTACTAATTAAGTTAATTTTTTTTTCTTAAGATTGAAATAAGTAGAAAACCGTTTATTTTAGAGTTATACATACAATGGTTATTAAAGTGACTTAAATTTTTCTTTAATTTAAATGCATTTAAAATAACGAAGTATTCACTTCCAGTATATTCAGAAGTATCCGAAAATCGTCATTTTAGATGTATATAGATAGCATTCCTGAAAACCCCTAGATAAAAACTTTCAGCTTTCTATTATTTATTCTTCTCCCAAAACATTTTATACGCCACTCACCGTGAAGTTCACTGTATATCTAACGGACCATAGCGAGAATCAAAACACAAAAAGTGGCGTACAAGTATGATTAAAAAATACACATGGTTCATAGTTCTAAACCATTACCTCCTATGGGCTGCTATTCTTTTGGTATAAGAATGTCTGTCGTGAGAGAGATAAAAACCCGATGCTAAAGGAATCATTACTTCCATATCCAATTTTTTCACATTTAATTAGACTAAAAACTCTTAAAAAAATTGTTATGTTTTTAAAAGTGTGACATTTAGATATTGCCTTTATGCCTTTATGACATCTGTGACAGATATGACCGTTACGACCTATATGACATTGATCAGTAAGGTCCGTTTAATTTTCAGCATTCTTATAGTGAAAAAGCAATGGTGGTTAATTCAATTTTTTTCAGTTTACTGTTTGTATGTGTCATTGTTAGTTTGATAGCAATGTTTAAGACAAATACTTAAAAATCGAAAAAAATCGAAAATAACATCGAAATGTGTACTACCTAAAAAATCCTATGACAGTTTTTTGTCATAAGTCATCTGTAATTTTTTTTAAATACATAAAATATCTCCGAAAATTAGGTATAGGTTATGGTACACGTTTTCAACTCAAAATTGTGTACTGTGACATTTGTAAAAGTGACATTTGTGACAGCTGACATTTATTAAGTTTTATAGTTTACATATTTAGTATATTTAGTTTATACACTAGTTGTTAGTAAAGAATTGTATAGAATGACATATTAAATATTCTAGATGTCAAACGAATTTTCTAGAACATGTAAAATTTATCAATACTGGTGTTGTTCCTAGGAGTTAGTTAGTTGTGATTTTATACAGCAGCATTAATCAAGATGAAGTATTTTCTGTTTTAAGATCTTGCAAAAGAAATAAAGCCCCAGGTCCTGACAACATTAGTTTTGAATTTTATAAATATTTGTCGCAAAACTGACAACTCTATCTTTGTACAATGTTTAACAAAATTCTTGAATCCGAAACGTTGCCGAGTGCATGGTTCTCCGTCTCTCTTACCATGCGACGTAAAAAGGGGCCTAATATTGATCCAAACAACTATAGGGGTATAGCTTGTCTCAACAGTGCGGCAAAACTATTTTTTATGATTCTTTTAAATCGTGTTAATAACTGGGCTGACAATGCGAATATTTTCCCTGAATGCCAAGCCGGATTTCGTAAAAATCGTAGTTGTATGGATAATGTATTTGTCCTCAATAGTTGTATACAAATTCACCTACATCGCCCAGGTAGAAAAGTTTTTGCTGCGTTTATTGATTTTAAACGAGCATTTGACTCAATAAATCACCAACTTCTCTGGAGTAAACTATTTAAACTTGGGGTTAGCGCAAAAATAATTCGCATAATTAAGCAACTGTATGAAAATGCACAGTTTCGGATAAAAGTCAATAACATATTATCAACACCATACGAAATTAATAAAGGTATTTTACAGTGGGAGCCACTTAATCCTACCTTATTTGCTTTGTTCATTGCTGACATTGAAACTTTTTTTTAGAAAATCTGGAGCAATAGGCATAAATATTGATAATGCCAATGATTTACTGTTACTCCTATATGCAGATGACCTTGTTGTCTTCGGAGACTCAGAAGTGGATTTAGCAAGGAAACTACATATCCTTGAAAAGTACGCTAGCCAGAATAAACTCAATATTAATAACGAAAAATCTAAAATAGTGTGCTTTTCCAAGGGCGGTTTTAGACATTCTCGAAGTTATAGGTTTTTGTTGAATAACAAAGAAATTTAAATATCAAATACATATAATTATTTAGGAATTTCTCTTTCATGTTCATCGTTATTTAGAGATCAAACTATGGTAGCAGTCTTAAAGGCTAAGCAAGCTGTCGGGGCTGTCATGTCAACGTTAGCTAAATCAAAAATCGTATCTTGGGAGTCTAGATTAACCCTGTTTAACTCAATAATTTTGAGCACTCTGAGCAGCTGCATTCCGGTTTGGAGATTGCGTTATTTATATGAAATTGAAAGGGTACAAGTTGGATTTTTTAAAAGACTCCTGTTACTAAATAAAACAACTCCTGACTATATGTTACGCCTCGAAACAGGCTCCATAAAGTTGGAGTATTTTGTCTTTAAACAATGCCTAAATTGGCTCTTAAAAATCTTAAGTATGAATGAAACCCGCTTACCCAAAATTGTATTTATTAAACTCCTAGCTTTACAAAACTCTGCTAACTCCACTTACAACTGGGCTGTACAAATGAAATCAATGTTTGATAAGCTTAATTTTTCCGAGGTCTGGGACAATTTGACTGTCCAAAATTTAAAAAGAAATTTTAGTGCAATTCTGGAAGTGCATAGATCGTATTTACATAGCGAAGATTTATCTATGTTAGCGGCATCAGGGTACTCTAGAATCTACAAATGTGTCACTGTGCGTACAACTCCAGCTAGCTATCTGCTAAATAAGACTCCTATAAAAGTACTAAGGTTGTATAGTCAAATTCGCCTTTCCTCGAAGTTACGGTTATCTTTAGCATATAACGGTTGTTATTACGTCATCAATCAGGATGAAACCTGCACATTGTGCAATTCTCTACAATCTGAGACACTAGAACATATTGTAATGAATTGCAGTCTCTACAGAGTTATTCGACCACCGGAACTTAGCGGCTTACAGAACTTTGATCAGTTTATACAAATGTTAGATGACCCGGATTACTTGAAAGTTATTGTGAACTTTTTTATTGGAGTTTTGAAACTATGGGCATTTGTGTTAAACGAATGAATAAGAATTATTTCCTTTTTTTGCGTAACTATTTCCGTCTTTGTGCTCATAATCTTTGTAATCATAATTTCTGTTCTCATCGACATGTATTACGTTAACTTTATATATTAAGTGATATTATCATACTCATTATTATTATTATTTAATGTATAACCAAATTTTTTTTTAGGTTTTTTTTCCTTTGTATTAGTGGTACAGTTTTGTTTGTAATAACATAACCACCGTACCTTTTTAGTTTGTTTATTTAATGGAACTCTTGCTGTTTG
The DNA here is from genome assembly GCA_029963805.1 of Aromia moschata. Lineage (NCBI taxonomy): Eukaryota > Metazoa > Arthropoda > Insecta > Coleoptera > Cerambycidae > Aromia > Aromia moschata. The sequence continues at coordinate 369,139 of JAPWTK010000064.1, forward strand.
ATTTTTTATATCAATAGAAGCAATAGATAAATAAATAAATAAATAAATAAAAATAGTTAGTTGTGATTTGAATGTTATAAAGTTAAGATCGACGAGTTGTAGAGTGTTAATAAACGTGTCTGGAATTGAAAAGCGAGTTATTTGAAGAGAAATTCGTAACATTTTGGTGACAGCGGTGGGATATCGAAGAATTTGAAGAGGAAAATTGTATATGGTGAATACGAGGTCAACAAGATACGACGAAGAAACGACAATCATGGATGTGAGAGAAATACTAAAATTTTTGCAACAAGGAGAAGAAAGGCGACGACAAGAAGACGAAAAGCGACGACAGGAGGACGAACGACGACGACAGGAGGATCGTGAAGAGGCAGAAAGCCGAGAGGAGAAGCGACGACAGGAGGACGAACGACGACGACAGGAGGACCGTGAAGAGGCAGAAAGGCGAGAGGAAAAGCGGCGACAGGAGGACGAACGACGACGACAGAGGACCGAGACGAGGCGGAGAGGCGTCATCAGGAAATTTGCGAGTCCCAACAAGTATTAAACACCAGGTTGAGTGAATTTTCTAGGAGGATTGATGGCGTGGAACAGCAGATTGACCAGGTAGGCAAAAAAGTTAATCAAATTGAGAAGGTGGTTGAAGAGAATAAGGAAGAAATCGAAAGAAAACTGGAGAAGGAACTAGAATATACTAAACGGCAGGTGCATAAAGAAATACTTGAAAGGATAGAAGGACTGGGCCACCAATTGCATGGTACGTCGATAACCGACTTAGAACATAGTTCGACTTCACCCGGTACTCCGTTACACTCAAGTCTTAGGCATGCTGAAAGGTCAGTACACAAAATTCTTAAGCCTCCCACGTACGATGGAGAGTCATCATGGTCCATGTACCGCAGACAATTTGAGGCTGCTGCAAAGGCGAATGGATGGACTTCACAAGAAATGGCTACTTCGCTTGTCATATCTCTCAGAGGTCAGGCTTTAGACATCTTATAGAGCATCCCGGAAGAGCAGCAAAACGACTATGGCAGGATTGTATGAGCACTCGAAATAAGGTATGGACACAAATATCTCCGTCAAGTTTACCAGTCCCAGATCAAGAGCAGACAGCAAAGAAGCAACGAGTCTCTTCAAGAGTACGAAGCTGACATTGAACGACTTGTCCATTTGGCATACCCTCAAGCGCCTAAAGAATTTCTTGAACAAATTGGCATCCAGACTTTTATTGATGGGCTAGTAGACATCGAAATGCAGCAAGCTTTGCGGCTTGGGAGACACACCACGATTAGTGATGCAATCGTAGCTGCTTTAGAATTTAAAGCAGCTAAAGAAGCATCGAGGAGCCACAAATCCAGAGTAAGGCAAGTTAAATTCGACGAATGCCAATCACTTCAGGAAACCATAGAGAAAATAATGCGAAACTTAAATCAAACAGTCGAACTCACCACAAAAGGAAACCAGGCGTTGCTACAACTTTGGAAAAATTGGGCACCTACAGGCCTTTTGCAGGGCCAGATCAAGGTCTCAGTCAAGAACGAACACACCAGACCGACAGCCAGATCCAAGATCAAGATCCAGGAGTCCAGACATAAGGAAGTGGAGAGAAGAAAATGGGACATCGAAGACTTCACAGCACAGGATTGGTCGTTCCCCTACCCCAGACCGAAGACCTCGTTCCAAATCGCCAGTAAGAGGTTCGGAAAACGACAATTAGTCGATGCTAGGGGGCGCGTGTCGACTACTATATATATACTCAATGCCCCAAGATTTATGTTTCAAAAATAAGTAGCGACGAACGAAGCTTGGTAGTCCATGGGTACTTGGACGATAAATGGTGTTCCTTTGTCATTGACACCGGTGCCACAAGAACTATTCTACGGCCTGACATTCTGCCAAAACCACCAAAGGAATTATCCAGACTTTATATGTAAGATTGGAAACAGCTACTGGAGAACTGATTCCTGTACATGGTGAAGTAAACGTAAAAATGCAACTGGGTTCGAAAATCATATATCACCAAGTTTTAAAAGCTGATATCAGAGACGACTGCATATTAGGACTGGACATATTGAGTAAACATGGTTTTGTCGTGGATATTAAAAACAGAATTATACAAATTCCAAATGATGAAATAGTGATGGCCCCCAAGCTTCAAGATTACAATCAATCAAGAAGGATCATCGTTGAAGAGGATATCCAAATGCCCCAAGGATCGGAGAACATCATTATTGCAAAACGGGATGGAAATGGTGAAGGTTTGAGTACTGGAATAGTCGAGGCCAATGAACGAAACGATGGCTTATTGATTGCAAGAACCCTAGTACAAATGAATAACCAAATTCCAGTAAGAATTGCCAATATATCGGACAAGACAATTATTCTTAAGAAGAATGAAGTACTAGGACGTTGTGAAGCAGTCGAAAGAGTAGTTAAATGCGAGGAACTCAACCAAGCTCAGACGAATCAAGCAAGGGTATGTGATCCAACTATTACAGAATCTTTGCTGAAAAATGCTGCCCATCTGGAACCGGAAGAAGCTAGAAAAGCTAGACAGTGCCTCGACAGATATCAAGATGTCTTTGCCAATGGAAACATCACCGACAGAACAAGTCTGGTTCAACATCGAATAGACACCGGTAGTAACCCTCCAATAAAGCAAGCTCCGAGAAGACTACCATTTGCCAAACAGAATGAAGTTACTGGAATGATTGATAAAATGTTGAAAGAGGGTATCATCGAGGAATCATCGAGCCCATGGTCATCACCTGTTGTTTTAGTTACGAAGAAAGATAGCACCACAAGATTTTGTGTGGACTATCGGAAGCTGAACAACGTTACTAGGAAAGACAGTTATCCTTTACCTCGAATCGACGATACCCTGAACACTCTTTCAGAGCCAAAATGGTTCTCAACGTTGGACTTGAAGAGTGGTTATTGGCAAGTTGAACTTCATCCCGACGATAAGGAGAAAACTGCGTTTTCTGCTGCCACTTTCGAAAGACTGATGGAGTTAGTACTCAGAGGAATGGCGTGGAAAACTTGTTTGGTATACCTTGATGACGTCATAGTAATGGGGAAGTCATTTGAAGAACATCTTAAAAATTTGGAGGATATTTTCGGAAGATTCAGAAATGCCAACTTACAGTTAAATCCAAAGAAATGTTCCCTGTTTCAAAAACAAGTGGAATTTCTAGGACACATAGTCTCCGCCGAAGGAATTCAAACCGACCCCAGGAAAATGTCTGCAATCAAAGAATGGCCACAACCAAGAGATAAACATCAAGTAAGAAGTTTTCTTGGACTATGCACATACTACAGGAAATTTGTAAAGGACTTCGGAAAAATTGCTAAGCCACTACATCGGCAGCAAGCTTTTACAGAACTGAAGAAGCGCCTAACTACAGCACCAATTCTGGCATACCCTAAATAAGATGGAATGTTTATTTTGGATTGTGATGCTTCTCAACATGGAATTGGATAAGTCTTATCTCAGGTTCAAGACAAAGAAGAAAAAGTTATCGCCTATTTCAGCAAGACACTAGGCAAGGCTGAAAGGAATTACTGTGTTATAAGGAAAGAATTACTGGCCATCATCAAATCGTTGGAGCATTTTCACAGTTACCTTGATGGAAGACACTTTCTTATTAGGACAGATCATAACGCCCTGCAGTGGATTATGAATTTTAAGAACCCACAAAGGACAAGTTGCTAGATTGATGGAGAGACTGCAACAGTATAATTTCAAAATAATGCACCGGAGTTGAAAAACACATGTTAATGTAGACACATTATCGAGAAGACCGTGTTTAGAACAGAAATGTCGCTACTGCCAGAAGATTGAGACAGAAAGAATCTTCAAACGAAGCCTGTAATGAACTGTTAATGACAACAACAATACAGGTTGAAGATGAATGGTCCTCGGAGAATTAAAGAAGAACCAGAAGAAAGACAGTGACCTCAAATTAATCCGGAACTGGGTAAAGAATGGAGTTCGACCAACTTGGCACGAAGTTTCCAGATATGGTACGACTATAAAGGGATACTGGGCTCAATGGAATTCCCTTTGTCTTCGCGATGGCCTACTGCATCGGAAATGGGAGAGCCCCGATGGAGTATCCGTAGTCTACCAGTTGGTCTGGCCTAAAGCAAGAATCCACTAAGTGTTAGAAGAACTGCACAACAGCCCAACCGGTGGACATTTTGGAGTAACCAGGACTTTAGCTCGAGTAAGGGATCGATTTTATTGGATAAACTGTCGCAGGCACGTAGAAGAATGGTGCAAGAGATGTGATCTGTGCTCTGCCAAAAATGGACCAAAAGCAATTAGCCGTGGTAAAATGGTGCAGTACTTATTCTGAGCACCATTCGAGAGGTTAGCAGTGGACATTCTTGGACCATTACCTGTAACCGACCGTGGCAACAAGTACTTGATGGTGGTAATGCATTATTTCTCGAAATGGCCTGAAGCAGTACCCCTCCCCAATAAAGAGGCAGAAACAGTAGCTGAAGAGTTCATCGAGGATGTCATAGCTAGACATGGAGTACCCCTCGAGCTGCATTCCGATCAAGGAAGAAACTTCGAATCAGAGCTGTGGGAAGAAGTAATGAAAATAATGGGCATCAAGAAAACCCGAACTACTGCGCTTCATCCCCAGTCGAATGGCATGGTTGAACGCCATAACAGAATCATATGCCACTACCTGTCTAAATTCGTGTCTGAAAATCAAAGGGACTGGGACACATTGGTGCCTCTGTTCTTGCTCTCATATCGAAGTTCCCAGCATGAATCAACTACCTACACTCCGTCTATGCTGACCTCTGGAAGAGAAATGAAGCTGCCTACTGACCTCATGCTTGGCCATCCATTAGAAGAGACTGAAGAACGATCTCTGCCCGAATTTGTGGAAGACTTGAGAGAGAGAATGGACCGGGTTCACCGATTTGCCAGGGAGAAGCTGAAAATGCAGAGCGACAAAATGAAGGAGCGCCTCGACACAACATCAACAGAGACTGCATTTGAGCCTGGTGATGCAGTATGGTTGTATGCTCCAAAAAGGACGAATCATAAAGAAAATCAACGACCTGGTCTACCGCATCCAGCTTTCTCCAAGAAGCAAACCGAAGGTGGTTCATCTGGAGAGACTTGCAAGATATACAGGACATGATCCACCCGGTTGGTTTGTCGTCGAAGAGCCACCGCCTAGGATTGAAGAGCCTGAAAACAGTGTTATTCGGGACGAATAACCTTAAAGAGGGGAGCAATCTGCATCTCTTGTTAGGATCTCCAATACGTCATATTCATTAATTTTAACCTCTTTCATATTTATTATTGTAATTAAAAAATACCTGTACTACCGGAGTATACGTATTTTCCTGCTTTCGAGTGCTATGAGCTCCTGGGGTTTCCCTTGAAACAGTTCCAATTAATTTTCGACTGTGTACGTCAACCACTTCTTTCACGTCACTTACTACATACGTGAAAACTTTCAAACAACTTTTTCCCTTTGCTCAAGCTTTTTTTGCGGAAAATACTTGTATTTACAAGTAAAAAGCCACAAGTAATTTCGATTATCATTTTATTTGGAGAAATAACACTTAATTTTACACAAAATCACTTAAATAATACACACGTGTAACACGTTAAATTGGGAAAATTTTAAATTCACAACTCACTTATTGACGCGGCGAATCCGCGAGATGGCGCGGCGGTTTTTCCGAGACGCGACACAAGCGTATACAATTGCAGCACATATATGTGTATTTTGCTGTATCAAAATGTTTTGTATTTATTTATTTTACATTGTTGTGTTCATAAAGTTATTGTAAGAGGCATTAATTAATGGAGTTTACATCTTCTAATAAATACAGAAGTTTCAAACGATTTAGGTTTGTCTCCCTTGCAGGTGAATTTATATCAATTTTCAAAAAATGTTTCGTGACAAAAAACGTTTAACAAAGTTTTTAACTTTAAAAACGTTTAACGAATTTTATTAGGTTTAAGTTGTTTAGTTGGTATTCTGTCATTACTTAACTACTTGCATGTAGTAGATAAGACAGAAAATCTAAAATTCGCATCATGAAAACTTAAAAATAAACTTGTTTTAATAAGCATGTAAGTAAAACAAATTAATTTCTTGTAAAATATATAAATAATATTTCCGACAGGTGAACTCGTTCTTTGATATTCAAAAATAGTCCCTGTCTGTGACCTTACAAACAAATATATAAGAGGGAATTTCTATTTATAACATTTTATAAGTAACTGCCAATAAACTTCTTCATCTATTTATTATAATTTTAAAACATACTATTATATTACAAAGTTTATGGTGCCTCATCCATTTACATTTACAAAGTACATAACAATAGGTACTAAGATATACTATATATATATATATATATGCTCATTTGGAGTACAGTACCCTGTACCCTAAATACTAAACAGATAAATAAATGCCCAAGAAAACGTGCATTTTCATTTCTAGCTCTAATTAATATTGAATATTTTTTACTACAATGAATTTGTCATTTATTCATCATTAAACTCCCTACTGTTGTACATGTAGACATACAGGTATGTGGAAGTAATATGGGGATCAGTTCAAACATTAATTTTATTATAAATGTCGAGAACCTGCTTTATAATTATGCTTAGTGAGTATTTACACAAAAATTTCAATATTTGATTACGACATATTATTTTAATGTGTAACAATTTATGTACAAAATATACATAAATACTACACTCCACATGTTTATTTCATAGTTTACTAAGAAAATCAGAATAACAAATTTATTTAAATGATGACACTGGGCATTTTAAATATTTTCCCGATATAAATATTCAAGTAGACAAACGGGCTGATAAATACAATTTAAAAAATAATTATATGGACTACCATTAATTATTATTTATTAATTCTTTAGGTTTTCACTTTTCTCGCGAGATACTTTCAATTACATCAAGAATTGGTTAGAAACAAAAATCAAACGTTGAATTTATGAAAGAATTCCCAAAAAAACATTTGGAAAATTATTGAAGTCTAATTTTAGTCCCTTATATTAAACTATTCGCCAATAGATTCTGTTCATCAATTTTTAAGCCCAATTTTGAATCGCTATACTGTAATTATTTAGAGAATGATCTAACGATTTTGACTAGGTTTACAACATAGAAAGTCCATTTCCTTCTAACTTGTATTACTGAAAATAGTTAGGTATATTAAAAAGTTCATTGTGAACATGGTATACAGGGTTAACAAGCAAAATGTAAAAAATTGAAAATTTTTGCTAGAGACAATCTTGATGTTAGAATACATCCTCAAGAGCTGAATATGGATAATTTGTACTTCTCATCACGTGTGTAGACATATTTGTCTAATGTTTTTAGTGGAGATTTTCCATTTTTTTGTACTTTTTTTGATTTTCGCTCATCGAAGATACAAGAGTAAAGGTATCAATTGGTTCAGTTTTCATTAAAAACTCATTCAGGTAATATCGAATGAACACGTTTTCAATAAAATTGATCAATTTCCTACAGGATGGACCAGTTAATAAAATCTTTATAGTTCAAAAATTTGTCATTTAAAAGTCAACTCAATTTCACTGTAGATAAACGTTGTTAACCTCGCTTTATTTCCTCTTTGGATGTGTAGTTACACGCGATAAACAATACACGTGTCAACAATTTAAGGATATAAAAAAACAGCTATTAGGTACACATCTGTACATATTATGTCTTATTATTAAAGCCGGCAGATCCGGGCGGCGGACCACCCCATACGCGTCATACTACTTACTACTTGCATGTGCAAAAACAAAATTCATGAAAACAATAAACTGTTGCAATTTAGAAAGAGATGTGTTAAACTTACCCTGTTATTTACGTTGGGATGGCCGTTGAGATGGCCCGCCGCCCGGATCTGCCGGCTTTATTTATTATGCATGATTGGTATCTCGGCTATTGTCAAATTTTGAAAGTTTTTAAAGATGGGGAAAGTTTTAGAGGATTTTATTACCTTTCCGACTCTTTTTTTAAAATTCGATTTTACTCTAATCGTTTTCAAGATAAGTCCAAAAAACTGAGAATGTGCGTTTTGGAAAATGTCCCATTTCTTTTTAATTACTAGACTTTTGATATTTGAGCGAGTATACTTTGAAAATGCTTTTGCTGACGTTATCAAAATATGTCTGTTGTCATTTGTTTCTGAGTTCATGCCATTAACTTTGATTTTTTCTTACTGGAGTACCATAATACTAGCAAAGCATATTGCATCCCTTGAAATAAAAAAAAAATCGAAGTAACAATTTGCACGTTACAAACAAAAAATAAGCAACTAATGAAAATAATTTTAATTACATAAATTGTTCTGTGTGACGTCCCTCCTCATCTAAATTTTTGGCACCGCCCTAAAACTGAACTTGCAACTGATTATGTAAATGATGCAATCTACCCCCACATGTTGCAAGAACAAATAACACCAGCTCTCAGACAAACCGTAGAAGATACAAATCAAATCTGGTTTCAGAATAATAGTGACTCAGCGCATAATAGAGCACTAGGGATCCAATGTTTAAGGAACATTTTTAATAACAATATCTGAAATGCTAGGATAATTTTATGGCCAGCCAGATCTCCGTCACTTCGTTTGGACTTTTATCTTTGGGGCATAAAAAAAATGAAGTATGCGCACTAGAATTTCCAGAAAATGTATAAATTTTAGTAGAATAAGTTAGAAATACATTTGTTAGTATTAAGCTAAACACATTGAGGAGAGTAGTCAATTTACTTTTAAAGAGATTAAAAGCAAATTTTGAGCACCATTTAACCGCATACAAATCCAGTATAGCGTCCGTAAGAAAATTGATATTAGTTAATGATATTAACTCAGAAAACAAATGGCAACAGCAATATTTTGTAAACATCAGCAAAAGCATCTTAAAATAGTATCTTAACATACGGGGGCTGATGAATGCCTTTTTCTACACTTAGAAGCGGCAAAGATGAAATGTATGATTTTGTATTGGAAAGAGTTCTGCGAGACTGGTAGAAAGCGAATATATAGCCTCTTCATCAGTAAGACCAACTGTGTGTGGTGACAAGCCACATCCGACTAGAGGTAGCCCTGTTTCTGCAGAACACGTCGGATGTCGGGGAGTAAACCTTTAAAACAAATCCGAAATCTAAGGTATTTGCCATGCTGAGGGACGGATGGCTTCGCGTTAGTGAGTTGCAAACGACTTCCTCCGGATACCTGGCGCTCTCCGGTTGTAAAATAGCCTTGCTGTGGTAAGCCTGCTCTGCTACAGTCGACGTCTAGTTCAGAGCCTACTCGTGGGAACATGATTAGAAACATACACCCAAACAGTTAGAGGAGTCCTTCCCTAAAAACAGGGATGTGAATGGGGATCCGCTCCAAATAACCCCGGCCACAAGCCAGGAGACGGGGTCCCTCCCCCGGTTTCTGGTTGTGAAAATGGACGAAGGAGACTTCTCAAAAGTCAGTCCATGCATCCTCGAGAGAAATATATATAGTGTCACTGACGTGAAGTCTTTGGGAGAACTTCGAGTAAATGTTATTCCTCACCAAATTCTTAATACATGTCGAGGAGTATATATTATCCTGATATTTTAAACTGTATGATTGAGGAAATTCTTGAGGAAATGAAGGACCAAGGTGTTATTGCAATCAGACGCATCAAAGTTAGTTTGGTCGGTGTAACCAACCACAAATTTGCGTATGTGAAAAACCTCTTCACGAAGGTGAGGAGGTCCTTGTGAGGACCCCATAATATGTAAATTGTATTGGTACGCACTCGGCTATATCTCGCAACTGCCCTGCTTATAAACAGGAATCTGCAATTCAAGAAAATAAAACAAATTAAAACGATACCTATAACGAAGCAAAAATGAAAGTCCTAATTCAAACGCCGGTATCAAATGCCCGAGTTGTAATAAACCCACCTACCTTGGATTGTGGTCCCCTCGTGGAGCAACTAATACCTAAAATAATGGCGGCTTTAACACCACTAATCAAAGGGAGTCGTTTAGCAAGATGGTGGCACCAATTACAGCGCCCGAAAAAAAGAAAAGAACTAACTCACCCACCAAATCTTCTTATCATCACGAATCGTCCCTCAGTTTCGTTGTAGCTGATCAAAAAATAAACTATATCAAATATCATTTTATATAACTGTCTTGTCCTCCCATTTTATATTCGTCTTGTAATTTACATTATTGTGTTATTTTTTATTTAATTATTTATTTTTACTTACCTGTAAGTCTATCTAATTTTATCTATCCATTTGCTGTTTAATATATCTCTAATCCAGCTATCTAAATTTAAGTTCCTAACTTAACTATCAACAATGGCTTCAAACGTTGTACAATTTAACTGCAATCGTTTTAAGACGCATTACCCGAAACTAAAAAGTTTGCAATCTGTCTACAAGAGACTCATCTGAAACCAGACGAGACCTTTAACCTAAGAGGCTATAACAGAGTTCGTAAAGATGTTGTCCCAAAATTGAGAGCCAGAGGAAGTGTCGCAATTTTCATTAAAAATAACATCCCTTATCAGGGAAATTACATCCAATCAGATATACAGGTAATTGCCGTACAAATTTCCACATAAAATGACGCTCTGCAACATATACGTACCTGATTGCAATTGGAGTATTGACGATTTCTTAAACATCTATTCTCAGCTACCCTCTCATTTTATTATAAATGGGGACTTCAACGCCCATAACGTCCTTTGAAATTTTGGTCACACTGATACAAGGGGTAGAATGATAGAGACATTTGTAGAAGAGGTCAATGCCGTTCTACTCAATATAGGTGATGGTACTTATTTAAACAATAGGTCGATCAACTTTTCTGCTATTGATCTAACCCTGTATTCACTCCTCTCAGATGGCAACACGTCGTTCGTGGAGCGTCATGAGCGATGTCCTATACAATGGCTACCACCCAATTCTTATTGAGATAACCTCCGAATTCAATCATGTAGCTAATAATAGTACAATAACACAAAGCGAACTAGCTTTCTTATACAAAAAAATATAAATTTTTCCCCACCCAACGGCGATGTAAATATTTGAATCAATCAAATCTCCAATACTATTGTAGATATGACCAGTCAATTTATTCCCATGCCTGAAGGTCATTGTCCTAGAAAGTATGTTCCATGGTGGAATTCTGAAACACGTGAAGCTATAAAAGAGAAGAAATGAACACTAAATACTTTTAAAAGGTATCCAACAAGAGAATATAAGAAACTTTTTAAACAAAGCAGAGAGCAAAGCACGTAGAATTATAATAACAAGCAAATGTAATTCGTTGAAAGAGTACGTATCCTCCATTACATCACAAATGTACAACTCTGATGTATGGAAAAAGTAGAGAAGTAGAAGAAAATCTGCGGCAACAATTGTTCTGAAGCCTCTCCAGTACTTGTTGAAAATGGACAGATCATACGAGAACCGAACGAAATTTCAGAGGTGTTAGGATGTCACTTTCAAAAAAATTGGTAGTAATGATAACGGTGATCCAAACTTTATGCAATCAAGGCGCAACCTGGGAATTCCTTTGGACTTCTCTGAAAATAATATGTCAGTATATAATTCTCCCCTCACCATGGAAAAAATGGAAAATGCCCTCTTTTCAGTCAAACAATCATCCCGAGGACAAACTGAATCCCATATGATTTGATCATAAATATGCCCCTATCCGAAAAAAGAGAAGCTTCTTCAACTCTTTAATAAAATTTGGATTGAAGGAATCTACTCAGGCAAATAGAGATAAGCAATAATAATCCCTATCCTCAAGCCTGTCAAGGACCCTAAAGAGCCATTCAGTTACCTACCAATATCCCTAACATGCTGTCTCAGCAAGGTGATGGAGAAAATGATACATTTGAGACTGACCTGGTATCTAGAGAAAAATAATTTTCTCGCTGACTATCAAATGTGTTTCTGAAAACACAGATCACCGGTGTCATGTTGTAGCTGTCTCCTACCACCTAGAAAAAACATATGACCTTACATAGAGGCACGGCATACTAAAAAAGCTGCACGAATACGAATACACGGTTGACTTTCTATTTTCATATCGAGCTTCCTAAGAAACAGAACGTTCCGAGTGAAGGTAGGAAACTTCACATCAGATACTTACATCTTAGAGAATGGAGTCCCCCAATGTTCTATTTTCAGCAATACTCTATTCTCTATTGTAATTAAAGACATTGTAACAGTAATCGTTAACCCTATACAAAAATGTCTATACGTCGATGATTTACTTATTTGTCACAGCTCCCTGCAACGATATTCAAAGGGATCTACAGAATGTCATCAATGAAGTAAGTAACAAAGCACGGCAAAATGGTTTCCGATTTTCTGTCAATCAAAAACAAATATGATTCATTTTTGAAGATTAAGGTTCCAATATAATTATCCAGAACTTATAATAAATATAAGGAATGTCAACAACCTAAGATTTCTGGGACTCATTTGACAGATGACAAAAAACTTAAAAGCACATATGTATTAATGATTTAATAGCATGGTGTAAAAAGTCATTAAATACAATAAGATGCATGTCTAGCATCAGATGGGGAGCGGACAAAGAAATTCTACTTACTTTCTATAAGTCATTAGTCCTGTCAAATATCGACTTCGATTCTATTGTCTACTCTTCTGCTCGTAATTCGCAACTTAAACTCCTTGGCATCATACAAAACACAGGTTTTCGATTGGCGACAGGAGCTTTTCCGGACGAGTCCAATTGCGGCATTAGAAGTCGAAGCTGGCATACCACCTTTACAATTAAGAAGAGATCGCTTTATTGTAAACTATGCCGTTAACATAAAATCCCAACCACATTACGACATCCTCTTTAATCCGCATAACGAAATCTATGAAACCAGGCCCACCATCACCGGACAGACCCTTAACCATTAGAGTACCGGCATTTTTGCCCAAAAAATGAAGATCTTTCTCTCACTAAAATTTAGTGCATATTTATAACTGATATGTTACAGAGATTTATAACTGATATGTATAAAGCCACAAAAGTGGCTTTGCCGGCTGTTAACGGAACTTTTGTGTCAAAATTTTCAATTTTCTGAAAATAAGTTTTCTTGATGCAAAAATCATTATTGTTTATGTTTTCAAGGTCACAAAGTTTCATTTTGACACGCATATTTGGCATGCCAATTTTTATAGTTGTAAACTAGAGTTTCTTATCTCAAACATTGAGTTACTTACTATCTGAGGATCTCAATTTTCACAAATACTGGCTGCTAAAGAAATGAATCAAATTTTGACATCAATATAATTTCTCAACTTTTTATACTGGATACTCCACAATATTCAGTTTATAAAATAGCATCGTTTGTGAATTCTGGTTGATCAAAGAATACTATATATATTATAAATACGCAATAGAAGACTTTTTCGTTTAGCATTATCCAGAGCTAGCTACGTGAATGCAGAACGAAAATTCTTGATTATTTCTCACAGTTTTAGTAACTTGTAGCTGTCAATTTTTCCTAGACAAAGCTAGAATTAACAAATATTATCAGTTGATTCTAGTTTTAACTAAACATATTATCAATAAAAACTAGGTTAAAATTAAATACATAAAGTATTACTATACTTTTTCGCAAGCAGTTGTTTGTGATTACTTATAGGGAACATTGTAAAACAACTAGTATAAATAATACGTTTACTTTAGCACAAAAGGAAAAATCAAACTCCAATAAAGAAATTATGTGCATATTTGTTCCTGCAGGGCTGACTGTCGTGGCAGTTAGAGTTGCATAGCTTGTCCTTCTTCTTACAGAGACATCTATTAGTATTGCAAGTCTTCCTGCATACGCAACGTGTAAATCCTTGACCTTCCCCTAAGGGCAAGTCTAGCAGCAGTTCTTAAGGAAATATTTCCCTCGGGCACTTTTTCAGACGTCAAAAACCTTTCTGTAGTTCAGTCAAATTCTGATCTGAAAAAACATAAGTAGGGATAAAATACATAAGCATGAAAGTGAAAGCACATCATTGGGATCTCCGAAAAGGTAAGATATACGAAGTCGGGTTGGTATAGATTGGGCGCTTTTTTTAATTTTATTTTCATTAATTTCATTTTTGTTATTGAACCATATACCCAAGATCGCAGTGAATATTTTACCTTTTAACCTTTGTTTATCCTATCGTTGCCGAGATCCCAATGGTAAGCATCGGATAAGTTGTAACAGGCTATACCTATACGTACCTGCAGTACAGTTTTTGTACTATTCCATGTTTTGTTCCAATTTTGTGCAGGCCCTCTTGGTTTTTTTTTTAAGCACGACTCCAATGATAATGCTCAAATCAGCTTTTGCTCTGTGAACATCTGGAATGGGTAGAATTATGTTCTCGCCTTTTTCCACAGGAGGATGGAGAGTATCAGAACCTAATTTTATTTTTTTAGCCTGTTTTTTTTTAATAAAATTTGATGTTCTCCACTAGGACCGCCCTGTTCAACAAAAACTCATAGATTCTCTGTTTTGTGAACTGAATTCCTGAACAACTCTTTGAAGGTCATCTTCATCACTCAATTTTTCAGTCACTTCTGATGGCAAACTTCTGTTTCATGCCAGAATGAAGCATCCTATTTTTCATAAACTGTACAAACGGAAGGCCTTTGGACCACTTTGTTATGTTATTGTCTTACATCCAAGCTACCAACATTTTCTCGATATTCTGGTTAGCTCGCTCCACTGAACTTTGGCTTTGGCTATGCCATGGTTTTCCATGAACCAATTTTACATGAGGCCAGTAAGACACCACCTCTTTTATCACTACATTAACGAACTCTCGGCCATTAACTGAATGCAAAATGCATGGCCCACCAAAAGTAAGGAATATATCCATTACTTGATAAGCAACTTACTTTGCAATGGCCTTAGCAAAACACATTTTATCAAATGGTCTTGGTAAACCATGATAAACCTATACCTGTGATCCTCTTGTGTTTGCATGTCAATTAAATCTACCTGGCAGCGGCTATTCATATCTGAATGCAGTATAGGTTTCGAAACGAGACCCCTCTTCTTCTTACTCTTCTTCCATTGGCACGTTTCACACATTGATATGAAAGTATTTATCACATCAATTGTTAAAAAAAACTGGACGTTTTCCACGAAACACCGAACTACTACACTTTTCTCGACGCGTGTTTCGCCAACCAAGTTGGCATCTTCAGGAGAAGATTAAAACTGGATTTTTTAAAAAAGTTTTAATCTTCTCCTGAAGATGCCAACTTGGTTGGCGAAACGCGCGTCGAGAAAAGTGTAGTAGTTCTGTGTTTCGTGGAAAACGTCCAGTTTTTTGTTTCCTCGCCGAAGGTTCCAGTATCCACTCCAGGAACATCAATTGTTATATTTGCGTATTTTCGGGCGGTTTCAATTTTCAGCCTGTCTCGACCTCCGTGACCAATAGCAACGTGGGCAGCTTCAATTATGTTATAAATATCATCAGCGGATACATAATACTTGATCGGTTCACTCCCTGGAAGCCAATTTTTTCGTTTCACCGACTTCAACAATTCTAAATATTTTTAGTCTTCCATTTTGTAACGGAGTTTTCTTGTCAGCCAGTTCTGCATCTTGTACTTTAGCCATTAATGTATTATACATGCATCTTCTATTATTCTTTAGATGTTCTTGCATCTCCACTTTCATACTAATTTTTTTCATAAAACAATCGTACAATATAATAATCTATATCGATCGTCGTCGTCTCTACTGCCGCCGAGCAAGCTAAATTATAACCATGTTTTCGTTCAACGCAACGGTTTTAAGGACTGTACGGTTGTAAGGTCCTCCGATAAAGACTAGTTTGAACTAATAGAAACTCTTTTCAATGGAATTCGTTCGGGATTTTTAATTTTAAAGTTATCAGACAATTCTAATTTTGACTAGGAAAAACTAGAATTGACCCAAGAGTATAGTTAAAACTGATTTTTTCCTAGGAGAATCGGTTTTTTACTGAAATAGAGTTTTTACGGTAACATATATACTGTTATATGTATGCGATCTGGCAGGTACTGTGCCTTTGTGAGTTATCTGCCAAACGCTCATTTGTTATATGTATTGATCCTCTGAGTTCTCTAAAATCTATCAAAAATATTTTCAATATAGACCCTATGCCTCAAAGAACACTTAACCTTCTTCAATCGCTAAAACACACAAACAAAAACGTAACCTTCATATTCACGCCAAGCCACATAGGTATTTTAGGAAACGAGAAAGCAGATGACGCAGCAGAGCCGCAGACCAAAATGAGGTCTGTCCAGGAATTCCTGTAAGAAAAAGTATGTCATGTTAACGGCTAAACAAATATATCTATTCAAATGGTAAAACAAACGGGAAGAGTATAATACAACATTTAAAAAATACATCCTATGTCCATCCATATCCATGTCTCAAAATTGAATGACCCAGTTCAACTTAGCCGACAAGAGCAAACAGTGATAACACGTTTAAGAACCATACATACTCACCTTACATAATTACATCTACTAGGTAGAATCAGACCTACTCGCTGCCTCAGGTGTAATGTCCTCACAGTCGAACATATACATAGGTACTTATTCATTACCCGACGTATACTCATCTCCGCCAATTCATTTTATGGGAAGATAGTCTGGATTATGGGAGGATAGTCCATTCAAACGATGTAAATTTGATAATCAAGTAATAGAATTTTTAAAACAGATATCTACAACAAAATATAACGCCAGAAGTGAAATACATACTTACCTCGTTTTCACGAACGCACTTTGCAACCATGTCTAACTTACTGTAACTTAGTACAACGGCCAATGACCTTAGAAATCGACGCCGTAACAAAAAAAAGATACAGGTCATTTTCTAAAACGCACATTCTGTTTTTTGGAAATATCTCGATAATGCTTTCAGATGAATCGAATTTGAAAAATGAGTAATGTACACAAATGTAATAAAGTCCTCTAAAATTGTACTCATTTAACCATGTTTATATCTCCAACAATAATCGAAATACCAATGCATGCACAACCAATTTGGGATAGACTGTATATAGGATGACTCTAGAAACTGATAAATATTCACTTCCGGCAAAACTGAAAGTCGAATATGACAAACACTCAGCAATACTGTACCATTGTTTACTGAAACGGTCTGAAACTGGTACTGAAACGGTGTTGGTTTCAATTTGTGTATTGTACCATTGAAACATAAAATACTACTTTTATAATTAATCAGTATCACATTTAACATTCAATATACTTCCTGATGAAAGAAAACATCCATGTGTCCGTGGTGAACAAATTTGGTGAAAAGGAACGCATAAATAGACGCAAGTCTTGAATATTAAAAATTAAAGCTGAAAATAGGAAAGCCAATTAGCATATATGTAATGAGAGTCTGTTCTCCGTTTTCTTCATTTTTTGAGGATGACTATCTTTATCAATGTAAGTTTTAGTATTTTAAGGTTAATGTAAATATGTTTATATTTTTTGTCTGTTTCAAAAAAGCGGAAGGTACTGAAATAAAAGCTCAGTACCTTCAAAGAAATTACCTTTGCAAAAGAACATGATACAGGAAAACATCATATATTACTCTTCTAACGAAGAAAAAAATCGCAATTAAAGATACTCAGTTTAATGTCTGACTTCTACTTAATGTAATGAATATATTAAACAATTTCATAAAAAAACACGGATATTCCTTAAAGGAAATAGTTTTATTTTTTCAAAATAAACCTATCCAACCTAAAAATGTACATATCTTATTTATATCAAAACCAAAAATCAAAAGAAACCCAATAAAATGATGCTAACAACTTATAAACGATAAACCTTGATATGCATAATATTATCACAAATAAAGTCTATAATTCTAAAAAGTATATCCGTTAAAACCACAAACCCTATAATACAATAACCAACTAACCCCACAACCTAATAACTCCATAACCCCATAGCCACATAACCACATAACACCATAATCACATAACCCCATAACCCTAAAATTCGGTAAAAAAAAGTTTCTGACGTGGGGGCTCATTATGTGCACTGTATATTTTTGGGGTCGCATCCAGGGTCAGTTTTATCCCAGCACGTTAGAGTTCGACCATAACCTCAAAAAACTCTCTGAAATTCACCATATCTGTAAAACCACAAACCCTATGGCTCATAATCCTCATGATACTATAATACAATAACCCAATAACCCCACAGCCACATAACCACATAGCCCCATAATTACATAACCCTATAACTCGATGCTGTAGTCATGTAACTGATCTCACAATGAAACTGATTTTACAGTTCTCAAGCAAATATACACCATAAAAACTCTATAAATAAATAAATCTGTAAATAAATTAATGAATCTGGGAATGCCAGAACTCCGACTGTATATATACATGTACATGCCGTAATCCAACGTAATGTACAACCATCGGGTTATTGTATTATAGGATTATGAGGTTTCGGAGCCATAGTGTTTGTGGTTTTAACGGATATAGCAAATTTGAGGGTGGTTTTTGATGTTAGGGTCGAACCCAGACGTGATTGGATGAAACTGACCCCGGATTCGGATTCAGTGACCCCAAAACATATAGTACACATAGTCAGACCCCCACGTCAGAAATTTTTATCGGGTTTTAGGGTTATGGGGTTATGTGGTTATGGGGTTATGTGGTTATGGAGTTATTAGGTTGTGGGGTCATTTGGTTATTGTATTACAGGATTATAAGGTTTCGGAGCCATAGGGTTTGTGGTTTTAACGGATATAGCAAATTTAAGGGTTTTTTGAGGTTATGGCCGAACCCAGATGTGGTGGGATGAAACTGATTCAGATTCAGCGACCTCAAAAACATGTAGTACACAGTACACATAGTGAGATCCCCAGGTCAGAAACTTTTTTTGTGTGTGACTGTGTAATTAGAACAGTTTGTTCTTGCAAATCAAATGAGGCACTAACGTCCCCAACATTGCCTTAATTGTATTACTGCGAAGTCATAAGCTGTCAGGAATTCTTTGTAGGAAGAAGGGCATTATATCGTCGTTATTTGGTATACTTAATTAAATCTTCCCATAGTCCCTCAGCTACACCTCCAACATCAAAGTACAAATTCCAATTGAAATTTCACTGTCAGGTACCAGCCAAGTAGCCGACGTGTTAGTGAAAAAAAAAATTAAAAAAAAAAAATTCGAATAAAAAATGTTTTTTTTTTTAACAAAAAAAGATAGGTATTTTTTCTCCCAGATAAAATTCACTGTCCATGTTATAAATAAGACTGAATAGCAATGGTTTTTAGAATAATAAAATTGAGCTTGTGTGCTCACACAACAAATTATGTTTTTTTCTCTCCGTTCATAAGAATGTGCAGAATTCCAAACACCGTAAATTTGGATCTTTTTAATATATATTAAATTCGTTAAATCATGAACATAGCATTAAGACTCACATTATAAATAATATATGTAAACTCTGTGTACCTGTTTTGTACTATACTATACTGGTACTATACTGGTGTACTACATGTATGTACATATCTCAACAATAATTAAGTTAATATTGCTGTTGAATTAAGGTTACGGTTAAGTTAGGTGAACTTCAGTACTTGAAGTGAAGCCCACCTAACCTAACTATAAATTGAAATTAGGACTAAAATGAAAATAAAAATCAAAAGTCATCCGTAAGCTTTGAAATCTATCATACTTTTAGATACAGAACAAATATCTAACCGATATCTTGACATCTGTTATGTAAAAAATATGGAAGAAATTGATAGACATTCATAAATAAGAGATAAGTGCTCATTCCGGAGTTATAAAAATTATTTCCTTTTTATTAAACATTCTTGGATAATTACCAGAATGTTCGAATTTAATTTAAAATAATTATACCAATATTTTCACATAAGCTAAAAAAAGTAAAATATAAGCGACAATTCATTACAATTCCTGAAAATTAGCTAATTTTACTTCCTCATTCACGTCATTACTTAACACTTACACTTTATATCCACATCAAATTCACATCTTTGCTAAATCCGAATCTTTAAAATTCGGTATTAAATGTTAAAATAGCGAATCAAATCGTTCTCATATCCTCTATTTTTGCAGGTTCGCGTCATTTTCTCTGTACTAAATTAGCTCTACAAAAAAAAAAACGATTTTACACAGTTGATGTGCATTGATAATTAAACATAAATTTAGATGATATTTATACATTATTTTGTATCTGTCGTTAACAGAATATATTAAAAGCAAAATAATATGTTTTACAATTTAAATTATATGAGCAGCTTTATTTTCGTATTATTGTTTTTATTTCCAGCCTGCGATCCTTAATATCTCATACTACTGGCCACACAAATTTAGTTTTATAATAACTTCTAACTTGTTGACAGTGCGTTCTGCGTCGTTTTTAGGAGTAGCAAATGGTGTGTGGCTATGAATTATTTTTTACGTGTGAAGAAATCTGTAAACCAAAAATGTTATATAATGACCTGCAATAAAGTACCGTAAGTCAAACTATATCAACTAATATTTACTTTGATAGTTCGATAAATATGAATAATTATGGGATAAATTTCTAAAGACATCCAAAAAAAACGTCATCAACGTTGGCTATGAACGAGAGAGATGGAAATAGCGGTCATGTCGAAACTTTTCAGTTATGTCTAACTTTTAACAAGGGACTCAAGGGATCACAATTAGTAAAGTAAATAATGGCTGTCATATAATGCAACAGCCTTGACAATTAAAAAAGGTTATACATTTTAAGATAGAATAGAAATACTTTTTTTTATTAGGCCAACTTTGATGACTTTTTTGGATCGCTGGATATATAACCTGTATGTACATGAACTGGTGTTCGGGTAGTAGTCACTTAACTAGGACAAAAGTGGTTCTATGGATGTTGAAAATGTATCATCAATTAATTTGAGTAATTATAGTGAACAATAAATGTTATAAGCATAGTTTACATCAGGAACAATAATTTTACTACCTTTACTACTTTCTAACATAAAATTGACATACGTCACTTAATCCTCTACATAGAGAAACGGTCATCGCAATTTTTTTCAAATGGAAAAGGAGAGGGTCTTGTGACACGTCATTTGAAAGTCATTTCAAGTCGCTCTTCAACACAGCTATATTTTTTAAAATCTGGTTAGCGGTTCCCAAATAAAATGTTTGTTTTTTTTTTATTTTAATATCCAGTTTCTACAACAAATTATTTTGTTTCCACATTTTTATTAATAAAAATCAGGACGCTATTTTGATATTTTATTAAAAAAAATGCTGAATGTACTAAGAATTATTACAGTCGCCAAAGTGACGCATTGCTTATCAACGTGAGTGTAGTGAGCTTAGTGACGTATTATAAAGTTTTTTAATTCTTTCTTAAAAAGGTCCTCATTCAACCTTTGTAAAAATAAAATGAAGCTGTTTTAATGTAAGCTCAAGCATGCCATTCTAAAAATTTCGATGTCAGCGCCCTTTGTGTGGTGGATCAAGTGACGTGAGTTAGTGTCACTTTTATGTTAGAGTAGTAAAAGCAAAATAAGTTCAACTGGTTTTTGCGCGGCGTGTAGTGGAGACAATCACGAATTCAAGCGGACAAAATTCACAATTATATTTTTACAAGTGCCATATAAACTATCCAAAACGTATCTAAGGTTTTTAAAGGCACGGAATAAGTATCTGGGGATGATTGTGCCACAGGAGTTACAGGGCTGGATATATACAGAGGTGGATCGTAGTGATTTTTGTAAACATTATTCTAACATTTAAAACGACACTGATTCCGATGTTTTAAGAGGTTCCTAATATATTTTTGTATTAATTCTTAATTATTAATCAAATATATGATTAAGGGGTTGAAAGGGTGATAGAGACAGAGATTAAAAAAAATCTCTAATTAAATATGAACACACTGAATATATTAATCTTTTAATATAAACAAAATATTTTAATATTTATGAGTTACCATATAAACCTTTTACTATTAAAACATTTTTATTTAGGTTTGGTTAAGTTTTGACTAAGTATTAGAAAAACATAACTATTAAATGGGGCAAAAATGTATGAGATTTTTCTTCACAGATAGCAAGTTCAACATCTAGTGATTCAATTAAACCCCAAATTCATGACACGATATACTCTGATATGTATTAAATCTCGATGAAAATACTACTTCGAAAAATGAAGAAACTCATTGTTCACGTTCTTTCTTCGAGTGTTATTTTTACATTGACTACAAAAAACTCTGTTTAAAAGGACAAAAATGTTTGCTCTCTCTCTCTCTGACTTCATCATCCCTGACACTTTACTGTAACACCAGTAACCAAACTAGAAACTGTAACACCGATGTGCGGCGCGCTTCTTACGACCCAACGACCCAACTGTCACTCACCGATTAAAATTAAAATTTTTACACTCATAGAATACTAAAAAATATTGAACCCCTTTTTTTTTCTTCCGGAATTTGTTTTTTAGGGGTAGAAACCACCCCTAATAGGTGGTAAAAGCAAGAATCGCCGTCAATGAAATTAAAAAATACTAAAATATGTTACAACATAAAATGTAATATGATTTATAATTTAATAACATGTATTGAAGCACATAAAAAAAAAATTTATTTCCAAAATCTTAACCCGTTTCAACCGAAAACGCCACTCCCCGTACATCGTTCTTCAGCGCCTCATAAATAACACTATTTGCGACAGAAAAATTTGGCAGGGGCATATTCTTAAAGTTTAAGACGTGCCCTTTCCGATGGTGTCCATAAAATTCCTCCAAAAAAATTATTTTAATTATGAAAGAAAGCAGTTTAAAAAAACACGATTTTTTGCTTATTTTTTTTTAATCAAATTTTCAAGGGGTTTCCGGTCTGCAATGGACCTGGAACCTCACTAACCGGTGGAATAAATGTTTGAACTTTAAGTATACGTGGTTTAAAGATCGATTTTTCCCTTATGCGTACAAAATGGCGCCTGAACTGCAAAATTTTTGTGTAAAAATTCAAGAATTTTTATTGTAAAATGATGCACTTTTACAAAAAAAATTGTCAAGAATAAAAAGTTCTTAAAATCACCAGGTTCCAGGTCCATTGCAGACCGGAAAGCCCTTGAAAATTTTGCAAAAAAATCGTGTTTTTTTAACAACTGCTTTTTTTTATAATTAATAATTTTTTGGAGGGAATTTATGGACCCCATCGGAAAGGGCACGTATTAAACTTCAAAAAAATGTCCTTATCAAATTTTTCTGTAGCAAATAGTATTAGTTATGAGGCGCTGAAGAGCGCTGTGCCGGGAGTGGCGTTTTCGGCCGAAACGAAACGGGTTAAGTGGCTTGCAGTTCTTTTCTTGGAGACGTCTGCGGCCTGCAAAAAAACTTTTGCAAATCTTGCCGTATAACAAATACTCAAATTGTTTGTTAAAATAAATTACATTCTCTAGAAAAATACACAAAACTATTAAAAAAAATGTTTGGAACTCCATTTTTTCCAAAAAAAAAATATTTTTTTAACGCTGCCATTTTTTTAAAGACATTTTTTGTATTTTGTGGGGATTTGGCCCCACTGTGCGGCGTCAATAGCAATCAATCCTCCATTCAAAAGTTAGAGGGTGGCGACTTTTAAGCCGCATCTATAAGGAAAATTATCCTATTTATGTTAGTGTGGAAAATTAAGTTGAAGAAAAATTATCCGTCGTCTTAGACTCGCGTTAATTTTCACAACATTCGAGATCTCGAAAAAAAATCGGTAATAATTCAAGCACCAGGGAAATTCCTAGTGAAACAAATAGTAAACAATAGAAATCAAAATAAGATAGTATGAACATGATGAATAAATTTAGTATGAACTTAATAACAAAAGATAAAGAAATTGATGATAATAATAATAATAATAATAAGTAGTGATTCATTAGCAGAGTTTTTTTTCTAAAGTAAGTTACTCTTACTACGAGTCTTTAGTATTCTACGAGACTTCAAAATACTTATTTCAACTCCATACAAGTGCAGAGGGAAAAATATTACCCCAAAATGTTCTTCTGTTAGCAAAGACCGTCATTAAAATCATTCATAGAATGCACACTTTAAAAGTTGTAATATAATTATGGAACACCGTGTATAAGCAGAAAAGTGGCATGATCTTTAATTTAATTAGAAATTTGAGAAATTGTATATATAATCAAAATTAATTTTAGTAGTTGTATTTTAGTGCATGTACCGGGTGTCTCAGGTGCATTGTCCCCATGGCATATTTCCGTTAGTTAATAAGATATAAATTTGAAATTTGGGGCATCTATGTAAATTACACCTAAAGTTCTTTACATAGAGTCTAATATTAATATTCTGCCACTTCCGGTTTAATCGGAAACGACCCTATCTTTCGTATTTAAAACGACACCCTGTATATTTTTCTCAAAATTTGAATTCTACGCAAAATTCCCTTTCCAATGATGTATCACACTTTGTATTTTGGATTTAAGAAAGGAAGCAAAACCGAATTTAAAAGATTTTAAAATCGATAAAAATAATGTCCTTTGGATTTATGGTCCATGGGTTCCGATCCACTTATTTGGAAAAATTTGATTTAAATAATCATTTACAGCTCTAGAATTGTGAGGGGGGCGCTCCATCTTGTTGAAAATGCATGTTGATGCGTATCTCCAGTGGAAGATTTTCAATAAAATCTAAAAATACGCCCTGAAGGAATTATAAATATACCTCACCAGTTAATGTTCCTCCATAAAATTTTTGTCCAATAATGTACCCATCGATCATGCCACCACACATTAATTCCCCAAATTCTTTTAAAATTAGTCTCTCTCATCCAATGAGGATTATCCTCAGACCAATAATGACAATAGTGCCGATTTATAGTTCCATTATTATTAAAACGGCTTTCATTTGTCCATAATATTGAGCTAATATTGCCATCTTCATGAGCAGTCGCCACGGGGGTGAAACTAGCATTCACGACCTCGCAACACGCTACCAGTCCGATGTTGCCAGATGCACCTTAAGTCGTAATAGTTTCAGCAACGAGCTGATGCGATATTTCGCTATGTTAGATATATCCCCTTATATGCATTAAAGAAAGTAAAGCAAGTCAAACTAGACATTTTGGATAATAATAATATCGATAATAATAATTTTCCGAAATTAAATAATTAACTTTAAAGTTAGAATATTTTCTAAAATTCCCCAAATCTGGGGAAAAATTATAAATAACGAAATGGCCGCGTTGTATCGGTGGCAGCAATCCCATAGGTCTGTTTGCCTAGGCGAACCATACCCAATAGAAACGCGGGATTTTAATTTAAAACTTGATTGTTGTTGTTTTAGGAAGCGTCCCTAATGGAAAATTTTGATTCGCGTCAAATTGTTTTGTGCATTATTTCGTTATAAAACTATTATTTCTTTTCTGATTGGCATTTAAGGATATAATATAAATTATTCTACTTATTGGTAAGTAAATATTGTGCTAAATTACTTATCTAACCTATTAAATATAATTAGTATTACAAGAACATAATAAGATGTGCATGAAAAGAATGAAAAGACACGTGTAATTTAATTAATTGTTAGGTTTAGCAAAGTTCCTTCTAGTTTACTCTTAATATGAAATAGTCTTGTAAATGATCATGTGTACATATTAAAAAATAGAAGTTTCTTAGCGTTTGAACCTTAAAATTGTACCTAATGAAATATTATGTTTTTAGAGTGTTCTTCATTGTATAGAGCCATGCAACAACAAGCGTTCTACTTCATCAGTAGGAAGTATGTTCACGATGTCCAGCAGGTATGTCCAAGTTAAATACAACCTAATCTCGATGTGAAAATTTTCTTATTTTAATCTCCTTTGACTTTTTTTGTTTTCAAAAAATTTCTGTTTACAATGTCAATATGTTGAAACTGTATTGTTTTAGATGTTTATAATTGTAGAAATAAAGAATTTCAAGCAAATTATTTTTATTTATTCCACCTTGAATGATAAAATCATAAAGTGGGGTATGGTTACAAATCAATTTTTTATGCAGCAACAACGAGTTTGCTGTATGAAAAATTGAATTGTAAATTGAAGTTGGCGATGCCAATGCACGGCTACGCATTTCGATTTAGCATCGCGCATGCGCATTATGAAAAACTGGCCACCGGTACATATGGTGGCCCCGATGCGTGTTTCCCTTCTTATCTATGGAGATTGCCCTTCTTCTATTTAGATGTTTTGTGGCAGTCGCTAGCCATGCAAGAAACGCCATTCTTCTCTCATAATCTCCTGGTTCTAATCCTTGATGCAGATGGATTTTAAAAGGTCGTATTTTGGCGGATTTTAGGATTCGCTGAATAGAAGAACGAGAAATTACGCATTCTGATTCAATTTGTCAAATTGAAATGTGTGGATTATTAAACACACAAAACACTAACACTATACTTCGTCAGTAGCAGTCTTTCTTTTAAAAACAGTTTGTTTTTTTGAGGATGCCCCACATGTGTCTAAATTTGTAGCCAAACGGGTAAAATACATATCACTTGGCATACATTCCCCATAAATTAGGATCATATCTAACTTTTCTACATTTGAAAAATTGTCGTTATTCATTATTACTACCACTTTTGTTCGAAGCAATTTTAAGTTTTAATATAAACTAATGACATTATAAACCGTCAAAGTCAAACAAAGTTAACAAATATTCAAATATTTTCAAAGCCTGCTTTAGTTTTCCTGGGTTGATCGATTTAGTTTCGATCATTTTCTAAAAATCTTTAAAATTCGATTTTGCTTCCTTTCTTAAATCGAAAATGTGACCACACCATTGGAAAGGGAATTTTGCGTAGAATTCAAATTTTCAGAAAAATGTACAGGGTGTCATTTGAAATAAGAAAATTAGGGTCGTTTCCCGATAAACCGGAAGTGGCAGATTATTAAAATTAGGCTCTATGTAAAGAACTTTAGGTGTACATTAGATGCCCCAAATTGGAACAATACAACTGATACACCCGATATAGAAGCTACCTAAAGCCTAAATCTTTATTAGTAGTTTCATGTGTGGAATCATGAAATATTAAAGTTAGGACCATTAGTTTAGAGGAAACCACGGTTTCCCATTTTTTGTGTTTGGAAAAACCTCCTCGCTAAGTTGCTTAACCGCGATGGACACATTTTTTCTGCACAGGAACACAAATCTGCAGAGACATAAATAGAGACCATTTTAGTGGCGGTATTTCAATGTATGTACCGTTTTGTAAAAGCTGTCTAAACCTTTAATTTTAGTTTCATACGTGGGATCAATACAAAATAATTTATATATACATATATCATTATATTAAATTTATCAATGAATAAAACAAGTAGGTGTGCTACGAAAGTGTCATTTGCTCCATTCTGTGCCATTTTTGTTTATTATTACCCATGTGGATGGACAATTCCACGTAAAAAGATTTAAAAATGTGAAATAAATAAATTTTACATGTTTACCATATATAAATTATAATTGATATGTTTCATAGTTAAATTAATGCAAAAAGATAAATTTAATAAACACTCAATTTTCTTCCAAACATCAAAAAACAATACGCTACACATGTAAAGCGAAAGGCTAGACAAAACATAATATAAGTTTTGTCTAGAATAGCGCCGTATGACCTTATGTTCTCGAGTAGACAAACCCAGCCCCAGACCTGTATATTATATAGGTATTGTTTTTTTTTTATACATTTTCCATAACTCAGAACCCGTACTTTCTGTTGTCGTATCTCCAGTTCAATAAACGCTCGATGTCACAAAAATAACTTTTTGCACAGCTGAGTTAAATAAATTGCCCGGCAGTAAGAGATTAGATTTTATGTAGGGGCGTAACGACGTGATAGCCCGACGGAATGGACCTGTATGAAATTTAATATATTTCTTTTTTTAAATTGCTTAAAAATATTAGCGTTTTTTATTATAATAATATATCTATCAAGTATTGGTTACATAGTTTGAACCTATAAATATGCCATTTATGTATATAGTTTAAATATACGTTTTTCTTTTAACTTCTGTTTCAAGTTTGCCGTTAGGGGGACATGTAATATATATGTATATTATATGTCCTATACTATAGTTTATATTACATACTATATACTAAGAGTAGTATTTTTTGTGTTCTGAAATTTCTTCGGGAACAGCGGGGAAAGACGAAGATACAAACGGTTAATTCATGATTACCTATGTTAAGTACGTACGTTTTTTCAAACTAGATAAATGGGACACTACATATGTACATGAGAGACTTCTTTAAGTCGGATCAAATACGCAGTCCCTTGCGATTTCACTTAGCCATATTTAAATGTTCTTATAATTAGTCACATCTACATATTATTTATTTATTTCTTCATACCTTATCTACCATATTATTTAATGAGTTTTACCTTTAAAAACTTGAGACGAAATATACATACTTTTACATAAATAAAATCTGAAGAACCACTAATTTTAGTAACGTATTTTTCTGATTTTAAACAAATAATTAGAACAGTTTGTTCTTGCAAATCAAATGAGGCACTGACGTCTCCAACATTCCCTAAATTTTATTACTGCGAAGTCATAAGCTGTCAGGAATTCTTTGTAAGAAGGAGGGCATTATATCGTCGTTATTTGGTATTCTTAATTAAATCTTCCCTTAGTCCCTCAGCTACACCTCCAACATCAGAGTACAAATTCCAATTGAAATTTCAATGTCAGTCACTAGCCAAGTAGCCCACGTGTTAGTGAAAAATAAAATTAAAAAAAAATTAAATAAAAAATGTTTTTTGTTAAAAAAGATAGGTATTTTTTCTCCCAGATAAAATTTACCGTCTATGTTATAAGACTGAATAGCAATGGTTTTTGGAATAATAAAATATACATGTCTTATAATAATTTATAAGACAGTTAGGCATAAGTAAGAGTAATATAAGTTTGCTTATTTTCAAATTGGCGTCACTGATATTTATAAGTAGTAAAATATTTGAAACAATAAAATTTTTATAACAAACATTTTCCGGAAATTGAAAAAAACATCATGAGGCAAGTTGGGACTGTATATGAAATTACAGAGAAACCAAATATTTTCATGAAATCAGAATTTGACATTAAATGAAAATAATTTCTCTTTGTGTGCCCCTGACTGATTATGACACTTTATAATATTAACTATTTATAATAGGATATTGACTATCGATTTTCCAAAGTCACAAAATGTGAATGAAAATTCTGCGAAGTTAAGTAATACGGTTGTTAGAGGCGTACCTCCTACCATGTATGCATAGGTTTTCATGTCCACTGATTGTTTATATTTGTTATAACAAGCTATTTTTGACTACATGTTTATTCACGACAAATATTTTTATTACAATTAATAGCCGACGTTTGGTGGTCAATTACTATTAAAGTATGTAACATAAAATATTGAGTACCATGAACCAACAAAACCATAGGTATATCGGAATACCGAAACCGGATAACCGAAAGAATCAATTCTGATAAACCACAGTTGATAAATGCACTTGAAAAACTGGAACTTGTTATTCCAGAAGATTACAAAGTTATTCGTATTGGTCGCCCACATCCACTAAAAGTAATATTCATTGATCAGTATACTCAGCCTCTGAATACTTAAATAAAAGGAGCAAGCTTGCAGGATGTGAATTTAGAATTAAAGCTGATCTAACAGTTTTGCAGCGTAAACGATGAAAATAAATATTTAATAAACTGAATCTGCGTAAATCGAACGGTGAAATTGACCTTGTTGTGAAATTTAAAAATGGTTGCCCATATATCACCAATCAAAGAATGAACATGCAAGAACCTTAAAAAAAAAGTGTCACGTAAAAGGTTACTGCCGAATTATAGGCAGTATAAAAAATAAAAAGACTTTCAAGGATGTGTTCAGTTTAGTGACTACTCAGTGATAATTTTACTCGAAACTTGGTTAAATAAGAGTTTTTCTGATGGAGAAATTTCAGTCCCAGGGATCATACATTTCGCGCAGACCGTAATAGTTCAACAAGCGGGAAGTTAAGGGGAGGGGGGCGTTTTAATAGCTGTTTCATCCATGTCGAAGTCCACCTGTGTGAAGATGTGTACTAATGTCATTAAACAAACATGTGTTAAAGTTAAAGTTGAAAGAACTCATTTTTTTTTCAATATTCCCCATAATTTCATGAGTGAAAAATATGAACAAATTTGAATCCTGAATCTATTTGCAAAATTATTTTCTATTGTTGTAGATAATTCCACGTGTAGGTATTATCCAGAACTACAGTTTTTAGAACTCACCAAATATTTAAATCGATAGATACTCATAATTTTACATAATTTTTTACAGCAATCATTAGGCTTCCTAACAAGCTTTCATGTGATCCCGACCTATACCTAATAATTAATGTCTTCTTGAAAAATTGTATTTATAGCCTCAGTAAACCTTTACATACTATTTTTTATTCATCACTCCATTCAGCAGTATTTCCAGATATTTGGAAACGAAGTTTCATATCCCCTATATTCAAATCAGGTCATTCTAACGACATTAGGACCTACAGAGGTGAATGTAATCAGTGTATGATTGCAAAGTTATTTGGTAATATTGGTCTATGAGCAGCTTTTCTGGAAGTGCAGAGGGCTGATTGGGGCGTGTCAGTTTGGATTTTCTAGTAGAAGGCTAAAATAAATAATAAAACAATATAAAAAAAAAGAAATAAAAGCGGAGCAATATGATTAGATTATCTTAAAAATGTTTAACAGTCTGGTAGCTGCTGAATCACAATAAACAATAATAATGTAATTAATTTTTTGCCTGAAAACTAAATGAAAATGTTCCAAGAGTGCTTTTTTATCAAGTTTCAGTAGTTATCTGATTAGTACTTTCATAAACGTTATTTTCAAATCAGTATTATTTTAGTATTGTTAAATATGTATATTTGATATATGATATCAATTATTGATAATACAGATATTTCTGTGGAGTACTGAAACTTCATACTACAGCTTATGTACCCACGTGTATGTATGAAAGGTCACAGAGGAGCAGAAAGGGCCTGCACTAAGTTAAACTATTCCTGCGTGCTCAGTATTTTAATTATCCCCGAAGATCCATACATAAAATCTAAATTAAGATGTATCATCCCTTCTCTTCACTTATACTGACTGACCTCCTCATCGTTACACGAATGTTCAAGACCCATCACTGACCTTTAAGGTTTTTTTTTTATTTCTATTTACTTTTCCATATTTTAGATAATTAAGTAAGTGTATAAAGTATTGTCTATCATTTGTTTCCACAGATGAAACCAAAAATACATTAACTCCCAATTATTGTTTCCTCGTGATTTTTTTTAATACATTATCAGTAAACGTTTGAAAATGTTAAATATTTCCAAACTATTGTTATAAATGAAAGTTAGTATTCTACAGGTATATCTTTTGCAGCTATACGTCTGACCAAGGCATATACAGGGTCAGACAAAAGTCTGAAATAATATGTATCTTTTTAACCTTTTCTTATATAGATATGTAGACTTTTCAAATAAAAGTTGATTGACTTCTTTTTTTGCATGTTTTTGGCGATCTTCAATTTTTTATTTCAATTGTCTTCTTGCCTTCAACTTTTCTTCTCTTCAACTTTTTGGTAAGCCCACTGTTCATAGGAACAATCAGCAACTATTCTAGTCGGATCACGCTTTGACCCTATTGTAAACATTCTGTTCAACATGTATGTAGATACAATTTGCAATATCCCAGAAATTATTAAAGATCAATATATATTTCTGAAAAAGTATTTTAAAAGTAGTATCCGAAAATGATCTAAAAATATACTATTCCGCTAAAACACTACATGCGTTAAATCACACAAACTATTGACGTGACAGGCATGTAATATAAATCAAATAAAAATCGCCACTAAAATCATTAGTTCACCTGTTTCAGTGTATTTGTGAAATATTTACACTTTTGGAATTACTGAATTTATTTAATATTATCTGAATGTATTTTCAGTAAAATGATGAATTATGCAAATATTCACATCACACCTACTTATGATAAAAAATAACTACTTTTAAATATCACTTCAAAGACATTCTGGCAAGCAATTGGTTTAATGAGCGCTCCAGAAATGAGCGCTCCAGAAACACCGCTTTATTGTTAAAGGTTAAAGATAATTTTGAGAACATACAGTGCGTGTCTTTTGAGATGGAACATATTTTGAAGGGGGTTGACCGATTTCCAACAATTTTTTATAATAAAATATTGCAAAAGTTCTCTTTAACTATAAGAATATATTAAAGAGGACTTTTTGGAGTACTTACTATATTGTTAAAAAAAAATCCAAAATAGGACAATGGTTCCATCTCAAATGGAACATACTGTATGTAATTCCTTTCCTAGTTCATTAAACATGAAACCAGAACATATTCAAATAATACTACCTATATAACTTCCTCAACCTAACTTTCTCAATCTAAAAAAGTCAATGGCCAAGATAATGAGCCCGGAAAAGGAACGTCTGATATGTATACAGTGTGTCCCCGGATCGAGTTTAAAAAAGGAAAACATTTTTGTGTTTTTGATTTCTCAGAAAAAAGTCACTTTTGATGATTTGCCCTGCTTGATTTCAAACCCCCAAAACGCAAATTGAAAAATGGTATTATCTGGAGAACGGTTTGAGTTATATAAAAAGTAATTTGCGTTTTGGGGGTCTGAAATCAAGCAGGGCAAATCATCAAGAGTGACTTTTTCTGAGAAATCAAAAACACAAAATTGTTTCCTCTTTCGAACTCGATCCGGGGACATACTGTATGTACTATAAATAAACTACCTGTATATCGTTTTATAGCTTTTTAAATTTTAACATATTTTTACTTTTTCCGGAACTATTTCTCAAAATGGGTAAGAATTTAAGTACGTATATCCACATTCATCCAAATTTTAATAAGTGACAATTCAAACAAGAAAATCCGGATACATATTTCTGTATACTATGAAAAAACATACATGTAGGAAAGAATAATGTCGTATACATATCTGTACCTCAGAGCCAAACTATGTTAAGTCCAAATATGCAATATTTCGGTTAATTATGTTAAGTCTATAACAAAAACATAATTTTTAATTTGTTAGTAAAATCAAAACTCTGTGATAATAAATGAAAAAGTTAGACCTTTTTAAATAATGTTAAGTCCACTAGCTCCTTAGAGCCAATGTAAGTCAAGTGACTTTAATATTGTTTGTCTCCAGGAGATTGCGCCACTTTAATATGTTAAGTCCGAATAACCTAACTTTCCTCAATGGAGTCCTATTAAACTGCGTTTTCTTCCAGGGCAATCCGCTATTTCAATGTTTTGTATAGGTTGCTTGCAAGTTATATTTTAAGTTTGTGTTGTGGGTTCGATAAAAACATTAAATAATCACTCTCTTGAACAAAAACTGTAAAAATGAGCACAAGAGCTCTTTTATGTTGGATCCAACTCTATTATGTTGGAAAATAAACCAAATCTGAAGTCCATAAGTAATAAATTTTTGACCAAAGGGCATACTCACTTGGAAGCGGATGGCGATCACTCAGTTATTGAGCGGGAAAAGAAAAAAGTCTCACAACTTAGAATAGTAACGCAATGGGTCTGGTAACAAGTTGTGAGATTATGTTCTGTCAAAAAACCCATTAATGTTAGAGAGATTAGACGCACTTTTTGTTATGCGAAAAAAATCAAGTGGTGCGACACACTTTCTAATTTCTCAATGCGTTTATTTCCAAGTAAGAAGAGATAATCCGGGAATTCTCTTTTTCAAAACAAATTTCAACGATGACTTCCAGACTGTTGCTGTAGCGAGAAATTCAAGAAAACACAATATTTGTCTGCCAGAAGAATTTCCTAAAATTAGAGAAGGTTTAAAAACAATTGCAACAAAAAAGTATGAGTTTCAAAAACTGTTGCCTTATATTCCCTCAGTATTTCATAACTTCTATAATAATCTGCCCCACGGTGATGAAGAAACCGAAAATGATTTTTAACCAGAATATTTTTGTTTATTTTGTTTATTATTGTTATAAATAATAAATATCCATAATCATAATGTGACTTAGTTTAATTTAACTTGTTTGACTGCACTTCATAACTGGACTTAATATACATCATGTCCAAATTTTCAGTTTTTTTTGTGCAAAGTAAACTATGTTAAGTCGCTTCACAAAAAAACTAAATATTTATTTTGCGTAATAACCGAATATTATATCGGGAACTTTAATGAAAAACTTACTAACTTTAAATACTATGAGTGTACAACAAACATTATTGCAATATAAAAACTGCAATATAAAAAAATGCTTAAAAAAACTTTAAAAACGTTTTTGTCTAAATCAGAATTATGTGACTTAACATAGTTTAGCTCTGAGATACAGATATAAGAATCATATGTAAGATACAAGCGTCAGCTAGATTCCGTTAAATTAGTGTTCACTAAAGTATACCGCAACACATCACTCGAAAATATGATTCCTTAGCTGTTTGTAACAATGATATATTTCACTGATAATGTTCATCTCAGAGCCATGCCCTATCGTGGGCGGAGTTATAAAATTTCTGAAATTTTAAACTCGTCATACCCAACAACACGCATATTCATAGTACCATTCTACACTATATTTTAATGTAGATTGAAAATAAGAGAAAAAATTTAAATTAGTTCGTGGATTAATTTCTAAAACTACTGGTAGTCAGGTTACTTAATGGTCAAGTAAAATATTTAATTTTATAAAATAAAGTACACACTATATACAGTGCAGTAACAGTAACTTTGCCCTTGGCTGCAGTAGACAAAACCTGAAATTTTGCGTATTTTTTTGTAGCTGCAGCCGTAAACGCTTCAAGAAGTACAGTTTTTATTGTTTAGTTGTGGGTGCCTCTTATATCGCTGGGGTATAATCATACTACGTTGTACTACGTTCGTTGTGTGCAATTCGCGGGCAATGATATTCTATGAAAAACTTATATGAAATGTCCAAATACGCCGGACTTTTAGGAGCTGAATGGTGAATGCACGTGAAAACTTTGTGAAAATAGCATCTGCTGAGCTAGTTGGCACAAGATCACAAACACGTTAATTTTTGTTGTCAGCGAGTAGTTAATAAACTCTCCCAGACTCCCAGTATAAATCAACGTTTAAGTTAGTTTAGTTGAGTGTGAAATGCGCACATAGAGAGGTAGAGATAATAGATGTTAGACAAAGATGCTATATGGCACTACAAACCCGGTCGCACACTGAATGCAGAAACCTGATAAGTATTCAGACGCACGAATTAATACGCATCAATCAACCTGCTATTGATTTAAGAGCTTGTGTTTACATTAGCAGGTTCGGATCATTACTAGGGTTCGGAATGATTGCCGTCTTGCATGTTAAACTGCGTTAGAATATCCTGTCCTCCCGCACCGGGATGACGTACTACTGCGCATACACGGGTCCTCACGCCTTGTCAGGATCGGTCAGTGGCCTACATATGCAAGGCCAAGAAATACGCGCGTATATAATTTACAAGACGCTTAAAAATTACAGTTTATACTTTCATTATAACAGAGTTTTACAGTGTCGAGACCTGCGTTGTAGCACACATTTCCGAACCCTAATCATTGGCCTGGTCGTACACTGGATACGGAAACGCGTGAATAATTCAGACGCGCGAAAATATACGCATGTATACGCACGAATCAACTTGCCAGTACTATGACAGCTTGTATTTACAGTAATAGGTTGGTATCATTGCTATTATTAGGGTGTTTCTGCGTCCAATGTGAGACCGGACCGGACCGGAAGGGTGCTACAATCTGCTCCGCAAGTATTTGATATTGCATGGTATTTAAAAGTATTATTTAAATGCCTCATAATTATCTGAATGTTAAATAATATGTTGATGCATTAAGTATGTTTTGTAACAGTCCTAAGATATTTAGAAAAAGATTAGATGAAGATCATTATTTATTTACCCGTAATCTATATGCGTGCGGATTTAAAAGATACGAATTATTAATGTTATTAAGGATATATACTAAAAATATATATCTATCTACTAAGGATACTACTAAATGTAATAAATATGGCGATAATGTAGTATATGGTAAATATTACCAGATATTAGGTATGCAGGTAGTTTTGGAGGTACTCCATCTCGCAGTTACGTAGGTAGTTCTTACAATAAATAACACAGGGACACAAAATAAAAAAAAAAACATGTTTTTCAAAGAAGTGCCATTAGCAATTAACAACATACAATCAAAATAACGAGCAATCTAAAAAAAAACGTCATCAAATCTGGCTATGAACAAAAGAGATGAAAAATGTTGAAGCTGGAAGCGAAACTTTGTTGTCAAATTTTTGACAAGTGGCTGTCACGACCGTAAAATAAATGTTGGCTGTCACATAATGTAGCACACTTGACAATTAATTAAGTTTATAAATTTAATATTAAGAATAGAAATACGTATTTTATTTGCTCGGCCAACTTTGACTGACGAAATGAATCATAAAATATAATATGTTCCATTTAAAATAAGCAACTTAATAAAGGACAAATTTGTTCAAGTTTGACTCTTCATTTTGAGCACGCTGTAGATTTTTCCGTGTATCTAAAATTACGGACAGTAAGCTAAGCCTCATACTTATATAGTAAAACAATTAACCATAAAATTTCACTTCTGCGAGAATTGTTAGTTTTTTTTTATTAGGAGCTGTTGCTTGGTGGTTAAATACCACATCAAAACTAAGGCTAACTATAGGCCAAATACAAAGAACAAAGAACAACTTGCCTAAGCATCTACTCTATCAAAGCGCTACTATTCACAAATAAAAATGGTTATAGGTAAATGAAACAATACATATTTTCATATACCGGATTGGCCCATGTTGACTTAGGTATAGCAAATTTTACCAGCTAAAAAAATTTATGTGGAAAGGAAGGCGGTGTGGAATGGGTCACGCACGGTTTGGCAAAGTGGGGCTTTAAGGGCGGAACATATTCACAGAAACGATTTGTCGTATAAAGATGTCCATTGTCTTACACTTTATGTAC
This sequence comes from Aromia moschata, assembly GCA_029963805.1. Taxonomy (NCBI): domain Eukaryota; kingdom Metazoa; phylum Arthropoda; class Insecta; order Coleoptera; family Cerambycidae; genus Aromia; species Aromia moschata. The sequence continues at coordinate 406,276 of JAPWTK010000064.1, forward strand.
GTTCTCTTCACCAATAAAATAGTGTATGTATTCCATTGCCTTTCTTCAAAATTATTTCAATTAATGATGATTATTACATTGTAAATATGTGTTTAATAAATAATATTGCTTTCTAGTTTTTTTTTTTTTTTTTTCGGTGCTTTATACCGAAATAATTTAAACAGCACTAAAAGAATAAATAGTAAGCATAATAAAAATAACCTAACCTCATAAAGTATACTTGTGAAAAGATTCCTTACAACAGTTAAATGTTTTTCGGCCTTTTACTAGTTTTCTCTTAATAGTATTCTGAGTAAAGTTTCACGAAAATTATTTTTGATCACTTATTTCCATCCCATCAATTCAACAATGATTGAGCAAACCAAATATGCCTACTACACTAAATGCCTAGCTTGTGTAGAATCAATTGAAAACACCAAATGGCTAAATATATAAATATATAAGTCGTTCAACATAGTTCAACATTCCTGTTCTCCATCATAATGCCAGAAGTGAGTTGGCTTTTCGTGAACAGACGGATATCACTACGATGACGAAACGTACTGTAGATATAGTCTTGAAAATGATCTGTAAATACACTGTGTAGATTATTACTCTATTGAGTTGAAATATCAACGAGCAAATTTTAATTAAACGTTTGCTGTAACCATGCTAACTCATTTTACACAACCGGTGTATCGTCTTATTATCTTTTTTCCAACAGGATTTAATGTTTTCATACGTGGGCGTATAAAAGAGAAAACGTTACATGCAACGGGAAATTTAATGCGCAAATTATTAATTCTTTTCTCTGATTTTCTGCTACGATTTTCCGTTAGCAAGAAAGTTGCGCCTCTATAAATACCCCAGCCACCTTGATTTAAAAAACACACCTCGGCGGGCAGGACGCAAGGGGGTGAGAACACGCTTGTTATCTGTGAGAGGGCGCTTGAAGCGTAGGAAAGCCGCGAAAAGCTGGAGAATTCTCCCCGAAGCGTCACAGTATCACGCGCGGTCTCGGTGAAAACTAATATGATACAGGAAATAAGTCACGGACTCGCTCAATCGCTCTCCGGTAATTTTTTTTTCTTAATCGAAAGATAATCGGTACGTAGTAACACAAACTGTTAAGACTCGTCAGCTGATCAGTCATACTTTAAATTTCAAATAAACTTGCAGAGATGTAAAAAAGTGATAGACAGAAATTGTGGTAATATCCTGTAGAAACTTTATTTCTCAATGTAAAGGACACAAAGGTATGATGTCTTTATTTCTATTTTACCAATTAGTTATCAACTGTATTTACGTTTATTTCTTATCGTACTCTTGGAAAAACCAACTGTAGAAATTTTAGTAAATTCTTAAAAACATGATTTAGAATGCTGTAGAATGTTTAGATTTCAGTAATTTTAATGAAATAATCGTATTTATTTCAGAGACATTTAACACCGTTTTATAGAACATGTAAAATGAAATATTGCTCTCCATAGAAACAAAAGTTGAAATTGCATCTAGTATAAACATTACAATTTGAATCGTAAAAGACCATGCTGATGATATATGCATAAATGCATAATTAATATTTGATAAGTTAATATTTGATAATTTGATAATTAGTATTTGATAATTCTAAATTTCAATTATTAGCATTAGTTGCACATACCGATATTTTAAAGCTTTTTAAGAGATGGCACGAAGGCAATGAAACGGGCAAGATGGTGTATCTTTTAAATGTAAAATAAATAAGAAATTGAACAGAAATATTTTTTACAACAATAATTTTTTTAAGAACAAAAAAATATTGTTTATCCATTTCTCAAACTAGATACTTGTCTATGTATGCATACCAAGTTTACAAAGCGGAATTATTAACGGTTTAAAAAATATTGAATATTATTGATTAGTTTGTTCGTAAGTGATGATTTCTTGGGATTTGTTTAAATATGGTTGAATTAAATCTATAGTATCAGTAATAAGAATATAATTGTTGAAAATTATGACGAACGTATATAACTCCTCTCATCGTCTCCTAACAGGCTACCATAAGCAATACAAATTTAACTACTGATACTGGAATTCTGTTTCAGTAAAAGTGAATAAACAATACATTATACTAGTACTATAAATATTCATTTCAACGTAATACTGAACTACAATTAAGTGGCCCTCTTTTTGAAAAAAAGTGACGTTCACATAGTTTTAAATAAAGGAGATATCGGCTATTAACTTAATTCTGGGACACCTGGTATAGATAGTTACTTTCATAGCGAACATACATGTAAATACAGATACAGCGAAGTGTACAGCTCAATGTCGTAAAAAAATACTTTGCTGCATGCTTTGGAATTTTGAAATAAAAAAAAATTGCACTTACAACTTGAGTGATTACACTTACAATAACATGAATGAGGAAATTGTGTTCCCACGTGTGCATATAAACTATGATCTTTCTATCTCCTTTCCAGTATGTATCGATGTAGATAAAATAATTACATATTTATTCGGTTTAAATAAAACTGGAAGTTTAAGAATGCTGGTAAGTTATGTAAAGTATGTTATCAGATAATTATTTCTTCGCATCAATTTTCTATCAATGTTCTTAAAAATTTCAGACAATTGATTTAGTGTCACACGAAGAGTATTTCCAAATCTTAAATCGAGATATTATGACAACTATCGAAGTTGCCATCGTTTGGTGTCAAAAGAAATTGAGTTAATTGACTGTTTATTTTAATTTAATCAGCTTCGATAATTAATAGTGTTAAATACAATTCAACATACAGTTATACACAATTCCTTCCCTATTAAAATTTACCAATTTGTCAGATACACCTAACTACATAAATAAAGCGAATGAGGAATTCAACATTTATGTTATAAAATAGTAGTGCTATAAAGAATGTGAAAATGGCATATGAGATGACAACGAATGACAATTGTTACGGGTATATGGTACGTATATGCCTCCTGCTCATATGCAATAGCATATAAACTTAAGCAATGGTTAATTTTTAAGGCCATGTATTTTGCACAACAAAAAACTCTTTATAATAGAGAATATAACATTTCCGAAGTTGCTACCTAAATCACTTTCAATTGTACAGGGTGTCCCAAAGTTGATGTCTCGGGACTATATCTAGAGAATGAAAAAAGTTATCACAAAACCGTTTACGTGGTTTGATTTGGGGTGCAGTGGTGCATTTTACGTTAGAAAATAGTTTTTTTCTAAATCTAGAAAATGGCGAAACTGACTTCATCAGAAATTTTTTCCCAGGGACATAAACTTTTTTGTGCTATCTAGGAAAGTGCTATTTGTTCTGAACATTTTTTTACTAAAAAAGCTCTTTCGTATCTTTTATATCTAAAAATATACAGGGTAAAATGGTTTGAAAATACCCTCAATTGCATACGAGTTAGCCAAAACAATGAACTAGGACTGTTGACATGAGTTTGTTTAGTGAAAATATTGTTTGTGTCAAATAGTTTACGGGTGTGAATTAATTTAAATGGCGACGAAATGTTTACAAACAATGAAAAAGTAATCATGATTTTAATCTATGGTGAATCTCAAAAAAATCCGAGAAGAGCCGTCGACATCCAAATCTCCAAATGCAAAGATTTTTGCTAGGTCAGAAAGAATTTTGCGAGGTAATGAAAATGCATTTTCATCGCGAAAAGGAAAACAGATAGCAAAATCAGTGTGCAATGATATAAATGTAGCTAGAGTTTTAGAGTATTTTGAAAATAATCGTAGAAATTCAATACGACAGGCAGTAGTTGAACTTGATATAAAGCGAAGTTCTATTCAAAGAATTTTAAAGTCCAATGGATATCATGATTTTAAATTACATAATCTAGAATATTTATCACAAAGACATATTGAAAGAAGACTTAATTACATAACTGAAATGATGGTTAATTTAGACATAGATAACATATTGTTTCAACATATTCCTTGGAGCTACAAAAGTCGTTTTATAGTAATGGTAAACCAAATCGCAGAAACGAACATTGTTGGGCTACTGAAAATCCATACTATGTTGATCCTATGCAAAAGCAGGGATATTACGGAATAAATGTGTGGTGTGGAATAATTGGACATTTAATTGGCCCCTACTTTTATGATCACATTTTGGATACTAATAGTTATTTACGGTTTTTAAGTGATGAGCTGCCCCACCTTCTTGAAAATGTGCCGTTACAATTAAGATTAAATATGCGGTTTCAGCACAATGGTACTCCACCGCATAGAGCTCGACGTGTGCAACAATATTTAAATGATGTATATCCGGATAAATGGATTGGAATAAATGGGCCTATAGAATAGCCTCCAAAATCACCACACCTAACACCACTTGATTTTTTCTCTGGGGAACCTTAAAAAATGAAGTGTATAAAACACCCACTAGAAATTTAGAACATTTAAAAGATAAAATTCGTAGTGCTTTCGAAAATATATCAAGAGATATGCTGATAAAGGCGTCAACGAGGGAAGTTAGAGAAAGGCTAGAAAAAGGCTAGAAATAGGAGGAATGCATATTGAGAACTTTTATTTAATCTACTAAGCATTTAGTTGTGTTCAACAGTATTTGTTTTTTTTTTTAAATTAGTTACCTAGTATAATTACTCTCGTTTCATTTTGTAGAACAATGAAATCATAACCGATTTAGATTTTTGTTACTGTTGTAAAATAATTTTTTTATTAAAATACATATAATGTTACAAATCTTTGAGAAAACGTATATATAAAGAGCTTTTGTTCATTGTTTTCCATAGGACATTCGATTACATCATGGCTAACTCGTATGCAATTGAGGGTATTTTCAAACTATTTACCCTGTATATTTTTAAATATAAAAGATACGAAAAAACTTTTGTAATAAAAAATGTCCAGAAAAAATAGCACAAAAAAGTTAATGTTCCTGGGAAAAATTTTCTGATGAAGGCAGTTTCGCCATTTTCTAGATTTAGAAAAAAAAATTGGCGAAAAATGCACCTTACTGCACCCCAAATCAAACCACGTAAACGGTTTTGTCATAACTTTTTTCATCCTCTAGATATAGTCCCGAGACATCAACTTTGGGACACCCTGTACCGGGTGGGCAAATTTCGATGTTTTTATAGGGTATCTCGGTAACTGTAAGGGCTATGGAAAAATGAACCCACCTTTCCCGACCTCTTTTTTTCGAGATAAATTCATTGGTGAAAACCAGAATTTGCTATATCTTTTCGTTTTCGAGTTGTAAACGAAAATTGATTTTTTTGAGTTTTCGATTGGTGTCGATAACTCGGTTGTTTGTAAAATTAGAAGAAATCTGTTTGAACGTTCTACAGGCACTTTTTTAAGTAGAATAGGATTTCCTTAACAGATTTTTTATATCTTGTGTAGTTTTCGAGTTATGGCATAAACTTCTATTTTTTTAAATGGAAACCATAGTTGGCTATGATTTAGCTAAAAAAAGGATTTTTTTCTCTTTACAACGATATATAGTTTGTGGGGTCTATGATGAGTGTTTATGCGGAAACAGTTAAAAACATATGTTTTCTAATAAAGGACAGTATAGTAATTTCAATGATTTTGCACAGTAGGCGCCTGTCATTTTGAAAACAGAACAGTTGGATATTGGGATGTAAATACACAGTTACACATTACTGTTTGATTAATTGTTTATGTTTGGTTTTTGCTTGCATTATAGTTTTAAAGTTTCTATTAAAGAAATTGACAAGGCGCGATGGCGTATCAAAAATTACGAAAAGTTTAATATGCTAGAGTGTTTTATTCAAAATGGATATAATTCTGAAGCTGCATCGGAAGCATATTTTAATCGCTACCCTAAAAGGAGACAACCTAATATGTCCATCTTTGGTAGACTAAAAGAAAACCTCGTTGAATACGGAGGATTTAATAAACCAAGACCAAAAAATTATCGTATTCAAGATGCTGAGGATGTTGCCATAAATGTTGTTGGTATGGTAGTCGTAAATCCTTCAATTTCAAGTAGGCAAATTGAAGCAGAGTCTGGTATATCGCGACGAAGAGCACTTTCAGTTTTAAAAAAACACAAATTTAGACCTTATACAATAAGGAAACAACAACAGCTCCTTCCAACTGATCCTGAACGCCGACTGGATTTCTGCAATTGGTACCTACAACAAATTGAGCAAGACCAATTATTTTTTAAAAATATCATTTGGACAGATGAAAGTTACGTAAGATAATCCTCATCAGACTGTTGATGTTCAAAATCAAGGACGTTTCGGTTTTAGTGTATGGTGTGCCCTATATAATAACCGCATTTTAGCTTACCAACTTTATGATGACAATTTAAATGGTCAACGGTATTACAATATGATAAACTACCACATAGTAGAAGAATTTTTAGACAACTTGCCACTTAACGAAAGACGACATGTATTTTTTCAACAAGACGGGGCACCAACCCATAATACTAATTTAATCTCGGAATTATTAAATACTAATTTTGGGGAGAAATGGATAGGGAACAATGGGCCAGTAAAGTGGCCTCCTCGGTCGCCAGATCTCTCACCGTTAGATTTCTTTTTTTGGGGAACCATTAAAGACAATTTATACAAAAAGACAAATAATACACTGGTTCAACTGAGAGAAAATCTTATAGACTGTCTGAATTCCGTTTCAAATATTCACATCTATAATGCAACAAAAAGTGTTTCAAAGCGATGTGAACTGTGCATCGCAAACAACGGACGACAATTTGAAAACTTTAGGTAAATAATCATGCTCGTATTTTTTTTTAATCTGTCTAGTTTTGTTTTTGTAAAATATATTGTATCGTATTTTTTACATACATTATTTGTTACAAATTTGATTGTTAAGTGTGTTAAACTTTCTTGTTATAAATATGTTATAATTAATTATTAATTAGTCACTAATATGTCATAATTAGTTATTTAAGTTTAATATACCATTCATTATATACGACTGTTACTATGTATTTATGTTACTTTTCGCAGGAGTAAATTTCCATAGCAACAGTTATTATTATTAAAACATTGTTGTAACAATGTGTTACTATAGAAACTTACTCTTCCTGCAGAGAAAAAACAAAGTAAGTATACCTATACAAAAAATTAAAATTTTTAACTGTTTCCGCATAAACACTCATCATAGACCCCACAAACTATATATCGTTGTAAAGAGAAAAATCCTCTTTTTTAGCTAAATCATAGCCAACTATGGTTTCCATTTAAAAAAATAGAAGTTTATGCCATAACTCGAAAACTACACAAGATATAAAAAATCTGTTAAGGAAATCCTATTCTACTTAAAAAAGTGCCTGTAGAACGTGCAAACAGATTTCTTCTAATTTTACAAACAACCGAGTTATCGACACCAATCGAAAACTCAAAAAAATCAATTTTCGTTTACAACTCGAAAACTAAAAGATATAGCAAATTCTGGTTTTCACCAATGAATTTATCTCGAAAAAAGAGGTCGGGAAAGGTGGGTTCATTTTTCCATAGCCCTTACAGTTACCGAGATACCCTATAAAAACATCGAAATTTGCCCACCCGGTACATTCGACTTTAAAAAATGAATCTTCAAATTGTTTCATGTCGTGGCCAGTACTTACCAAACGACCATTAATAAACTTCGACGGCATCAACACGAAATAATACCTTACGTAAAGCATCGATTTCTACGTTAAAATGAATGCGTCACATGCAGGATTCGATAATTGCCTACCACAAAACGTTATTGTTTGAAGATAATTCGGATAGATGCGTGTGGAAGAACCACGTTATTACGTATTGCCGCGTTATCGTTATGTTGTATAGCCCTTCTATTTTTAATTGAAAATGATAAATACGCCTGGGGAACAAAAAAAGCGGTGCAACTTTATGATTCCATGGGCGTGCATATATCTTATAAATTCGAAAATTTTGAAATAATTTGTTTCATTCAAATCAATATAATAATAATAATAATAATAATAATAATAATAATAATAATCGTCTTTATTTCCCCAACAAATAAGAATTACAGAGCTAGAAACAAACAACATAAACAAATCGTAACTAACAAAAAAAAATTATAACTAGGAAAAGGGGTGTAACCACCCGTTACATGCGAAGTTTAGCCTATTGCTAATCTTACACTTAACATGAACGGATGGCATTATACACAAAAAATACTTTTACATAAAAAAAAAACTAAAAATATATACCTACATATATGTGTGTGCATATATACCTACATTGTTCGTACTGCGGACATACTCCTGTTGTCTTACACTTACAACCTGTTTAAATTAGTTACACTACATTATTGAGAGTTTAAAATATATAAATATAGTTAGTCTTCATACAAAACTCAACAAAAATTCTATGGCACAGTGGACCGAATAAGTATTTAAGGAGTATTAGATACAAGCAATCCAATAGTATACTGGCTCGGCATTCCAGTTGCCGGCTCCTTAAAATTTTCTTAAGTATAGTAATATACATTAAGTTTTTTTAATTTATAATTATTTTTTCCAGCAATTTTAAACGCTTTATTTTAATGCTAACTAATAAATTTTTATCTATGTATTTTTTTTAAATATTTCCAAACTAGCTTTCTAAGAACGTCACGAACTAACAGTTTACTGAAGTATGAAGTATACTTGTATAGTGAGCTTAGCAATTTTAGAAAATATGTCTGACAACCTTGCTTTTTTCTACCTATTTTCAATTTAGAATGGAAATACAGTACGCATATGGTCATATTTCTGAGTCTGACTTGACAGGTGATTTCAATGGTGTTTCAGAATAGCGTTATTAAAGGATAGGTATGCGTATAATTTCAGTACCATTAAATTTTAAATTAAGAATATAAATCGATAAAAGCATACAATTTCATTATTGGTATATTTTAACCACTGAAAACTATTAAAAAATAAAAAAATTTTTTAATAAAGCGAGGATCTTCGAATGTCCTTCTTTAGACATTGTTTTGAATATGTTATGTTCAACATAGGAATTAAAAAAACTCTGTGAAGAAAAATATTTATTTCGTTCACAGAACAATGCATTTGCAAGTAATTATAGTTACATTTACATATTTTTTATGGTGATTAACATAGCTGCTGAAAAAATTAAATTTTTCAAAAAGAATATTTTGTGACTTCAGAGCTAAGAATATCAAACGCAGCAATAAACTTGACAATCGGTATGATATCGGTCATATGTAGAATATTTGAATTTCGTTAAAAACAACACAAGTAATTATTTTTAAATTTGTATGTCCTAACACATACATATGAATACATACAGGGTGTCCACAATTGGTGATGTATTGTTGTCTTGGACACGGTAAGAGATAAAGAGAGAAGAGAGACAAATAGTTAAATTGGCAAAGTTGTAGACAATAACTTAACGCCGCTTAGAAAATGCCTCTATCTTTTTTTGTTTTGTGAATTACTTTGAAAAAAAAAATAAAATGCGGATTTTCGAAAATCTGGGAATTTTCTCTTCAAAATTTTTCAATCCACTAGTACATTCTTAAGGCAACTTGTTGGGGATATTTCAATTCTTTAATTAAACTAAGGTTTCGAAGTTTTGACTTTCTGGAACCATCCCCAATTTCTTTTTTCTTACGGCAGCCGTATTATATGTGCTATTTTAATAGTAGGTACTCAGTTTTCTCATTCCAACGTTACATAATACTTGAGTAAACTATAAATGCATACTAACAAAGAAATATAAAAAACTCTTTTCAGGGAAAGTGACACAACTTGGCAGCATTGCAATATAAAATTATCTATTGTAACAACTTTTGCGACTCGTGTTTTTGTCTAAGGAAAAACAAAAAATTTGCAATATTACTGATGTATCACTGATTAAAAATAAACAACTAAACTTAAGTTATTGTGTTAGTATATTGGTAAAAATGAAAGGAATCTATGGAATAGGGCCGCCGCCATTTTTTTTTTAGTACTAAGAATAGTACTAAGAAGAAAGTCGATAGCTCAAAGCAAGAGTTTCCTCCAAACTTTTCCAGAATTTGCTTGAGTTTGGAAGTTTTGCGTCACTTCGGTCGAAAGGCTATGTGCGCTTGAAAACCGACAAGTAGACGGAAACGCGTATTTGCTGTTAGCGCTATTCGCGTTATTTGTACAAATAAAGCAAATATAGCGAATAGCTTCTCTATACATCCCCGTTTTTGGGCAAATACAACAAATATATGAATACGCTACGCCAAGTAATGTGCCGCCATAAGAAAAGTGAGCATATATATAATAAATCATACTTATGTATACCTACTCAATATCTTTTTAAAATCAGTTTATACTTACGATAACTCATATATATACATGTACCGGGTGGGCAAATTTCGATGTTTTTATAGGGTATCTCGGTAACTGTAAGGGCTATGGAAAAATGAACCCACCTTTCCCGACCTCTTTTTTCGAGATAAATTCATTGGTGAAAACCAGACTTTGCTATATCTTTTCGTTTTCGAGTTGTAAACGAAAATTGATTTTTTTGAGTTTTCGATTGGTGTCGATAACTCGGTTGTTTGTAAAATTAGAAGAAATCTGTTTGCACGTTCTACAGGCACTTTTTTAAGTAGAATAGGATTTCCTTAACAGATTTTTTATATCTTGTGTAGTTTTCGAGTTATGGCATAAACTTCTATTTTTTTAAATGGAAACCATAGTTGGCTATGATTTAGCTAAAAAGAGGATTTTTTTCTCTTTACAACGATATATAGTTTGTGGGGTCTATGATGAGTGTTTATGCGGAAACAGTTAAAAACATATGTTTTCTAATAAAGGACAGTATAGTAATTTCAATGATTTTGCACAGTAGGCGCCTGTCATTTTGAAAACAGAACAGTTGGATATTGGGATGTAAATACACAGTTACACATTACTGTTTGATTAATTGTTTATGTTTGGTTTTTGCTTGCATTATAGTTTTAAAGTTTCGATTAAAGAAATTGACAAGGCGCGATGGCGTATCAAAATTACGAAAAGTTTAATATGCTAGAGTGTTTTATTCAAAATGGATATAATTCTGAAGCTGCATCGGAAGCATATTTTAATCGCTACCCTGAAAGGAGACAACCTAATATGTCCATCTTTGGTAGACTAAAAGAAAACCTCGTTGAATACGGAGGATTTAATAAACCAAGACCAAAAAATTATCGTATTCAAGATGCTGAGGATGTTGCCATAAATGTTGTTGGTATGGTAGTCGTAAATCCTTCAATTTCAAGTAGGCAAATTGAAGCAGAGTCTGGTATATCGCGACGAAGAGCACTTTCAGTTTTAAAAAAACACAACTTTAGACCTTATACAATAAGGAAACAACAACAGCTCCTTCCAACTGATCCTGAACGCCGACTGGATTTCTGCAATTGGTACCTACAATAAATTGAGCAAGACCAATTATTTTTTAAAAATATCATTTGGACATATGAAAGTTACGTAAGTAGTGCCGGAATTTTCAACCGACACAACAAACATTATTGGTCTGAAGATAATCCTCATCAGACTGTTGATGTTCAAAATCAAGGACGTTTCGGTTTTAGTGTATGGTGTGCCCTATATAATAACCGCATTTTAGCTTACCAACTTTATGATGACAATTTAAATGGTCAACGGTATTACAATATGATAAACTACCACATAGTAGAAGAATTTTTAGACAACTTGCCACTTAACGAAAGACGACATGTATTTTTTCAACAAGACGGGGCACCACCCCATAATACTAATTTAATCTCGGAATTATTAAATACTAATTTTGGGGAGAAATGGATAGGGAACAATGGGCCAGTAAAGTGGCCTCCTCGGTCGCCAGATCTCTCACCGTTAGATTTCTTTTTTTGGGGAACCATTAAAGACAATTTATACAAAAAGACAAATAATACACTGGTTCAACTGAGAGAAAATCTTATAGACTGTCTGAATTCCATTTCAAATATTCACATCTATAATGCAACAAAAAGTGTTTCAAAGCGATGTGAACTGTGCATCGCAAACAACGGACGACAATTTGAAAACTTTAGGTAAATAATCATGCTCGTATTTTTTTTTAATCTGTCTAGTTTTGTTTTTGTAAAATATATTGTATCGTATTTTTTACATACATTATTTGTTACAAATTTGATTGTTAAGTGTGTTAAACTTTCTTGTTATGAATATGTTATAATTAATTATTAATTAGTCACTAATATGTCATAATTAGTTATTTAAATTTAATATACCATTCATTATATACGACTGTTACTATGTATTTATGTTACTTTTCGCAGGAGTAAATTTCCATAGCAACAGTTATTAGTATTAAAACATTGTTGTAACAATGTGTTATTATAGAAACTTACTCTTCCTGCAAAGAAAAAACAAAGTAAGTATACCTATACAAAAATTAAAATTTTTAACTGTTTCCGAATAAACACTCATCATAGACCCCACAAACTATATATCGTTGTAAAGAGAAAAAAATCCTCTTTTTTAGCTAAATCATAGCCAACTATGGTTTCCATTTAAAAAAAATAGAAGTTTATGCCATAACTCGAAAACTACACAAGATATAAAAAATCTGTTAAGGAACTCCTATTCTACTTAAAAAAAGTGCCTGTAGAACGTGCAAACAGATTTCTTCTAATTTTACAAACAACCGAGTTATCGACACCAATCGAAAACTCAAAAAAATCAATTTTCGTTTACAACTCGAAAACGAAAAGATATAGCAAATTCTGGTTTTCATCAATGAATTTATCTCGAAAAAAGAGGTCGGGAAAGGTGGGTTCATTTTTCCATAGCCCTTACAGTTACCGAGATACCCTATAAAAACATCGAAATTTGCCCACCCGGTACATACGATGCGTCCATACATACGATAATTTGTATTTGTATTTTAATGGACCTTCTTTAAAGGTGTAGCGCATTACAATTAATTTTTGAGTTAATAAGTAATATATTTAATTATTCTTCCGTGCAACATAAAATGCGGCCTAAAAATAAATGTATGTTTACCTACATCAAAACTATATATATCAGATTATTTTATAAGCAGATTGACCAGTAAAGCAGGCCAAGTAAAAATATAATCGAGTCACGGTCAGTTTAATCGATTTAGTGGAGTGGAGACAGGGACTATGTTACATAAAGATACGTGGATTATGACGGCGATGTCTGTAATAGCGCTGCTTATGTGACCCTTTGTTGACATCATTAGTTTCAACTGACATTCCAGAACTTTTTAGAAATTGGTACAGCCATTTTTGATAAATGTGGTAGAATATTAAGATGAGTAAAAGAACAATTTTTATTAATAAATGATTTCCAAGGATCAATATGTTAATTAAACAAAAGAAACTCTTTGGAATAGAGTTTTTGGTCTAATGCATAATATATGTTAAAATTTACCGAAATTTTATTTGCCTTTGAGCAGTTGGTGTAAAAATTGACAGGTTTCCGCGACCTCCAAAAAATCATAAAAAAACGCCATTTTCAAATTTATTTTTCATTCGTAATAAAAGTTATTCATTTGTGACAACATAATAATATAATCTGTACATCTTAAATGTTACACGCACAACGGCGTTTCTGTCAATGTCGAGAGCAAGTATTGAAATGCAGATTACGTGAAATCTTTACAAAACACGAAATAGGCAATATTTCATAAATGCATGGTTTCGGTAGGATTGAACTTATTCCATACGTTATCGTGAAAAAATTGGTGAAATAATAGGTACATTTACCGTCACGGCACAGTGTACTTGATGTAATAACTTTCACTTTAACCGTTTTGATAAAATATTTACCTTGATATAACTCAAAAACCGCATATTTTCAAATAGGGAATATTCAAAAACCGTATAGGAAATATTAGTGTGTATAGAGAGAGGATAAAAAAAGAAGCGAGCGATATTATAAAATAGAGTAGGTGTGTTCTATTTAAAATACCCGACTTATGAAAGAACGAACTTGTTCAAATTTAATCTTCTAACCACTTTGGTGAATAAATTTTGATATACAATTTAGGTAAGTCTTGAAAGATAATGAAAAAATATAACGAAAGGAAACAAAATGTAGTTCCTTTCTTTTTAAAATAAGACTTAATAAAAGATAGTGTTGTTCAAATTTGTTTTATGCCATCTACAGCTATTAATTTTTTTTTAATAAACTAACCATAAAATAAATCCATGCATTTGTGATACAAAAAATATAATAATGGGGCAAATTATTTCAACCAAAATTGAATAGATAAGCATCTCGTGTAAGTATTTCGTATCGATTTGATTTGCATAGTTAGTGTGAGTAGTATGGAGTACCCTCTTGTTTGTACTATGTATCAACGGGTCACACTGCCAACTAAACTTCTTTTAAAAACTCGTAAATAAACAACGACAAGGAGCTTGTCTCATGAAGGGCTCGAGTTTAATACATATGTGGGTATTTGTCAGAACTAGGTCGTATACCTGGTTATGTTCATTGGCAACAGATAATATAGACGACGATAACATTTCAGAGATGACTGGCGACAGAGGGGATATCTAAAGCAAAATGAAAGGGTATACTCGTATTTAAAAAAAGATTGTAAAGGAAAACATTAAGAACAAAACAAATAATTATTTCAATGAGGTGGATTGACAATTATTTATTATGAGGTACTACGACGAGGGTACAAGAGTGTATGTGTAATTCACAAATATTTAAAGGCTAAATAAACAGAAACAGGCGAAAAGCTAGGCGGGTTCATGTAATATTAGATATAAATTTTTTATATATAAACTGGTGTAACATTTATTTTTAACTGGTTAAAAGCATTAGCTTATATTCTTAAAAGTGTGATATTAAGTATGTATATTAGGATATACCACGTGGGTGTGGAAATATTAAAGACTACAGTTAAAAATATTGCACAGTGGTATTAATGTAAATTAACTTACCTACAATATTGTTTGTTGGAATGTTGCGTTTTATACTTTTTATGTTTTACATAAAGTTTGGCAGATAATTTGACCTTTTTTAAATATTTGGGTTAAATACTTTAATAAACTTCGGATATTATTTTTAAATACTATTCTTTCTTACGTTCTTAAATTTTTTCGTAAGCATAGGATTTATAAACGCCTATTGTTTTTCATATTATTCATAAACACATTTTGCTATTTTTTATATCTTTGGTCTTTTAGAACTGATATTTTTTTTTGTTTTGATTTTTTTGAAAACGCTGACATTTGTTTTGCATTTTTTGACATATTTTATTTCTTTGCCCTTCCTGTTCCTTGTGACCTTTTCTCTATCTTTGTCCTTTTTCCATTGTTCTACCTTCCCAACTTTTTGACCTCTTTTCCTTTTCCTTTTGGCCTTTTTAACCATGTTTATATTAAATGTTTGATATTAAATTCCTTAATATGTATGTCACCTTAATTTTCTTGACCTCTGATTTTTTAATACCATTCGACTTGTTTAGCTTATTAGACCTACGTAGAATAAGTTTGAGTTTTTGACCTCTTTGACCTCCATCAGTTTTTTTTAGAATTTTCACCTTAGCCTCATTGACCTCTTTGATATCCCTGACCGTCTTGATTTATTGTACATTTACGACCTCCTTGGCGTTGACTAATTGCCCTCCTTGCCATCCCTGACATAATTGTCCAATTTAACATCTTACTCCACATTGACCTCATTTTGTGATCCTAAACTGTTGGATCTTTTTGTCCTCACTAATCTCCTTATATTCCCATTGTCCTCTCTTGCATTCCCTTTGTCCTCCTTTCGGCCTCTTTCTGTCCTTCTCTTGACTTCCAACTGTACTTGTTCTCCTTAACCTTGTCTTCTTGACCTCCCTTTAGCCTCCTGTTACTTTTAACTTCCTTGTGATTGCTGTCCTTTTTAACCACATTACCCTCCTTAACTTTCATTTATCCTCCTTTCTCTTATTAATTACTTATCCTGTTGGACCAATTCACCTTATTATCATTCAACACTTCATCCTCCTTGTACTTCTTTATGTTAACAAATTTATCTTTATGGCTTCCTTGACTTTGACCTCCTTTTGTCCTCATTGTCATGTTAAACACATTATACTCCTATATTTTCGTTGAGTTGTCCATATTGACCTCCTTGACCTCCATTTATTTTTTTCTCCTTTCGCTCCTTAACTACTTGTCCTTTTTATCCTGTTGAGCCAGTCACAGAAAAAGAGTATGATTTTTTTAAAAGCTCTGTCCACTTCCTACTTACTAAAACGTGTATTTGACCTATTTTAAAAACTGATCGCCTTCAACTTCCCTCAACCCCTCCCCCTATTAAGCTCACATCGTCATGGTACATAAGTGTTCCAAACTTGGAGTTGATATCTTAACGCGTTCTAGAGTTATCGTGTACAAAAAAGGTTAACAGACAGACTGACAGAGAGGCAGACAGATTTTTTTTTCGATTAAATTTAAAATTCAGACGTTTCAGAACATTTTGGCTTATTTAGCCAATAAATTAAAAAAAATTCCTTCCATTCTACTACGTGGGTGTGGAAGTAATTGACGTGTTTAAGGATTTTTCCAAAGTTTATTTTTAGTTTAGAGAATTTTGAATTTGTACAAAAGCATACACAATATCCCATCTCCATAATATGGTCAAGTATGCTTGAAAAAGCACCACTTTGTGTTTTGAATATGTAGAGCTCTGACGATGATCGACTCGGTTTGGTTGCATTTGGCCTTGTGTATATTGTTTTATTATGATGTTATAGTAATGGATATAATAATATTATAACAATTTTAGTAAAATTTCAATAACAAGGCTCCACAAAAAATACTAGTGTGATACGTGGACCAGACTAAATTGCTCGTCAAAATTATTAACACTTTTTTAGATTAGCGCCATTTGCGTTCTATTCGAGTTAGAGACTTGCGGTTTTTAAATTCCGGTAGCCTATAGGGCTGGTTTTAATGTCCCTATGTCGCTATGCTGCTTTAATGTCGCTATGCTGTGACTTAAACAGTTCGCCGTCCACACCCCAAAAGCAACCCCATGTCGAAATTTGAATTCGCAAAATTTTGATGTCAGTTTCAAGAACTTACAGGATCGACTAAGAAGGACGCTGTCGGGTAAAAATTCCATCCCGGCACACATTAAAAACCTCCTCAATAAGTTATGTGTATTTTGTTGATGTCCCATTTCTTGGGTTGTCAAAGGATGAGAGCTAGTTGTGACACCCCATACCAATTTATTAGGCAATATTGAGGTCAATGGATTCGCCCAACAGATGTCAAACCACGCAAAACCCTGAGTAAATGCAAAGGGGTGGCTTAGGGTGTCTGGAAATGGTTTGAAGAAATGGGACAGCGGCCAAATACACAAAACATATTGAGGAGGGCTTAGTGTGTGCCGGGATATAGTTTTTACCCGACAGCGTACTTCTTAGGCAATCCTGTATGTCTCTGAAATTGGCGTCAAAATCTTGAGAATTCAAATTTCGACATGGGATTGCTTTTTGGGGTGTGGATGGCGAACCGTTGAAGTCAGAACGTAGCGACTCCGGGGCATTAAAACTAACCCTATAGGCTACCGAAATTTAAAAACTGCAATTCTCTAACTCGAATAGAACGCAAATGGTGCTAATCTAAAAAGTGTTACGCTAATTTTACAAGCAGATTAGTTCTTATTTTGATAATTATTTAAATTATGTATTTATGAGGTTTTAGGATTATGAGTATGGTATCTTGGACTATGGTGTTTATGGGTTCATTGGAATTATGGCGCAATGAAATCATGATTGCAATTCATGATTTCATTGCATTTTCAATCGTACAAAAGTTTAGTTAATTTTGAATGTCAAAAACTACTGTCTAATAAGAACCAATCTGGGAATTCTGACTTCTGACTTAATGTTAAGGTCAAAATATGGACCAGTCTGGGAATTTTGACTACAAATTCGGATTCGATTATTTATAGCATTCAAAATATCCCACCCACATTATTCTTTTTTTTTCTGTAGCGCTATCTAATCGATATTTTTTAATTGTATATTGTATAATGCATTCCTCCTCGCCTTATTGTGATAGTATTTGGATTTAATTTGTCAAAAACGTGATTTTATATGCTCGAATAAAATCTTCAAATAACTTAGGGTTGGCAATTTTCAGTTCGCTGGATATGGCATAAATATTATTAAGACCAACAAAGTTCACTCACATCTAACGTTCGCGTAACAGGCTTATACCTCCTTGATTCCACAAATTCCATTTTATTTGGACAAGCGAGGCTTGGGTAAGTATGCATAATTATAATTCAGTCAAAATTTTCATAAAAACGCTCCAGTACACTTGTGCAAATGGATTGATCATACATGCTTGTCAAGTGGTTGAATTTGCAGTCGCCTTTGTACACAGCACTCTTTCCATACCAGTATATTAAAAAAAGTAAACGCCAAAATTTATATTGGAATTATTTACTCACTAATCTGTAGATACGTCACAGATACACTAATTTATTCGCTAGTGAAAAATTACTTAGGTCTTAACGCTCTCCCTTGAAATATGTGACTCTTTTTTAATATCCATACCCCGTTTTGTCTTGTTTAAAATGCAGTAATTACAACTGCTTAGGCGAGGAAAATCTTATCATGACTGAAATTTGAGACTAAATATAGAAGAAATTTTGCTAAACGTTTCCTTTTTAAGTACTCTTAAATTTGAACAAAATTACTTTCAGCTTTTAATAAGCTCTGAAGTGGTTTATTTAGAGGTTTTTATTTCCATATCTAGATCATGAAGCGAAAGGATTTTTTCCTTTTTTACACAATACTTATTATAAATTAATTAGTTAATTAATTTAAATAAATTATTTGTAAAATAAAATAAATAAATAAATAAATATAAAATATATTAACTTGAAATGTTACCCACATACAGTAACTCTATCCGTCAGACAATGTCGGGTCCTGTGGACAAAAAATCCGAAACATCGTATTTTGCATTTCGAAAATTATTAATTTCACAATTTACGAATATCTGTAGTTCCCAAATATCATGTAAACAAATTTTAACTCGCACAACTATGCATATACCAACCGGTTTAATATCTGAGGTTTACGAGGTGTGTAAATCAAGTATGAGAGTGATTTGAATATAATTTGTAAATTCAATGTATTGAATATAATTTGTAATTTGTAAAGTCAAGACACCTTTCTCTTCTGATGTCTTTTTGTTCCTGCGAATGGTTTTTTGGAACCATTCGTTAGTCAAAATCTGAAGAATAGTGATGTGATTCAAATTTAACTCTTCCACGATCATTCTTGTCAACCGACGATCTGAACGCACAAGATCCCGTATTCTATCGACATTTTCATCGGTTCTTGAAGATGAAGGCCTTCCGCTGCGTGGTTCATCTTCAATCGATTCTCTTCCTTCTGAGAATGCCTTAAACCACCGAAAAACCTGGACTCTTGAAAGAACAGTAGTAGGAGTGTTGAAGTTTTGCAAAAGTATCCTTTGCGCTGTGTCCATGTCACTCATTTTTAAAACGCACTAGAAAAAACCGGTTTACGAAAACAGTCAACAAGAACAAACAAATGAATCTAACAAGTTCAAACTTGTACTGAAGGTGCATTACATGTTAACTTACCGCCCCGTCCTCGCAGTGTTGCTAGATCTGGCGCTACGTCGCCAGTCTCATTACTTAATTTACACACCACCTATTATGTTAGCTGTTGTACGATGTTAGCTGTCGTATTATGTCTTGTTAATACATTTTCGTACTTTTCAGATTTTTTGTATTTCTTATAGTGAAAGTATAATTAATATAATTATTATTTTTACTTTTAAACATTGAATGCTTTATAATATTAAGGAAAGGATTCCTCCCTAATTTGAGGGATGACGCTTTTCTTAGTTTTACGAAGTATCAAGTTTTAAAAGTAAAAATGTAAAGTGAGTATTTTTAAAAAGTCCGCGCTGTGACACCATGAACTGTCAATTGTGTTGCCATCAATTAAGCACTAGGTAGCGCTTCTTTCCCATATATGTTTTCTGATAGAGGCGTTAGCCAACATAGCGTAGGGTGTACGACACCTGCGGTCAACTCATCCCAAATCTACATCTCGCCTCTCATCCAAATCCCGATCTCCAACACTCATGTTATGATTGTTATATTTTGTTTTATAATTTGGTTTATCTCGATTGCTGAGCAATTTCTGCATTCTGCATGTATGTAATATCGTCGTTAAGGTGATAGTGACCACCTGAGCACCGAGGGAGACAAGATTATAACAACCGCGGCCTATTTGATTGCGCCCAGCAAATTATGTTAGCGCAAGGACTGGTGTAGTTCCTAGAACTGTATGTAAATTTTAAATTCATGTTACTCTTCTCTTTGCTTATGTTTGTTACTTATGTTTTTTTTAATTCTTGATATAGAGGAAGTGTTTAATCAAGGAATTGATTAAGAGATTGGTGTCTCACCTTGCCTTCACATGACGTCACAACTTGTGGCATTCAAGCTGTTTAACTGTACCAACCACACATCGTAAATTATTACTGTTTAATATAACAAGTTAGAAAAAATTTGAAGAAAAATTTGTATTTGATATGCGACTCGTATACAGTCTACTCGGAATTTCTATTATTTACGCGATACCACTAATTTTTGATCGATCGCAGAGCAAACTAGCGACTTATAAGACGCCGGTTTTACGTACAGTAACCAACCGTACGTCGGCACGCGTCTTCCACCTTTCACTACTTTTACCGAGGTGAACAAAGTAGACGTATCTAATAGTAACTAACACTATACAAGTTTTCATGTACCAACCTTTATATAATTATATAAAAGTATCTATTTATTACGTTTTCTAGTATTTTAATAGAAAGACAAAGTGAATGAGAAATTTCGGTATTTTTTTAGTCAGTTCTATATTTTAAGAAAATTAAAATTCTGTAGAAAAGAAGAGTTGTCACAAACTGTTGTGTGAAACTGTCACAATCAATTTCATAATCCAAAATGATGATAGTGAAATTTCTACTCATTGTTCGTGTGAATTAATATTCTTCAGTATTTGCTTCAGTTAATTAATCTCTACGACATAAATAGTTTCAGCAAAAATAGTTTCACCAATTAAACAGAGTTAACAAAGGCCGTATCATTATCCGTAAGTATACCTACATATATGATATAATCTCGAATCCATATCTGAAACATGTCATGAATATTAAATCGACCAGAGATAGATACAAAAAGTCGACGTGAAAGGGACGATAGAATTAAGTACTAAAAAGCACCTCGGTTAGAGCGATATCAAAAGAATTTCCATATTTTCAGTTGCTACATAATGTGAAAGGACGATAATGTGTAGACCATTATTTTTTATAATAAAGACCACCTTAACAATCCCATTCAGTTCAGGGTATTCTCAAGGAGAACCATTATTCCTATAATGGTTAGAAGTAAAATGTACGGTAAATTGAAACGTGAATGAAATTGACTGTATTTCTTCTCTTAACACGCTTTTTGGGCCTTAAAGTAAGAAGTTGTATACAATGAATTATGTACTGGTAATGAGTTTCTACAGTCGTATAAGTGTATGGATAATTTTTTGAAAGTTAAGGTAAACTTACTTTTGTTATGCAGTAAGCCATTTTTTGTTTTCACCTTAAAAGTCAATATACAAATTATTCACAAATAAGTTATATAAAAATTATCAAAAAGTTTATGAGCTGTATATGATATTTCTTAAGATACAGAGTTCAGAATAAAGACCAATATTAACAATATACTGACATATAATTTATATTTAACAACCTACATTACAATCTTACCTTTAATAATATTGAACGGCTAATTACAATAAACTTCAACTAGAATTACAAACGACAAAATTATAAAAATTTCTATTAACTTATTTATCGTCACTTACTGATTTAATATGATGAAATATAAAACTGTCTAAAGATTTTTTCAGAAAACTATACAAGAAGAAGTAAGACAAAACAATTATTGTGGACTTAAATTATTAGGTAGGTAATTAAACTAACAAGGAAAATGATCGAAATTTGAATTAGAAAAAGTATTGAAGATACTTTTAGATGCATTGCAGAATTTCAATAGTTGTTTTGCAAAAACTGTATTAAACTTATTAGGTGTATTAAAATATAAATAAACATTAAATAAGTATTTAAAAATACGAAACAGATCATGAAATTGACATAATTCTATTTAAAGAAATATGTTTGAAAATGAAAAAACTACCACGCAGCTCAAAATTTATTGGTATACCAATAACTCAGATTATTTATCCTTATCAAAAGTCAATGTAGGTATCTCTGAATTGGCTAGATACCATGACACAAAATCTTTAACAGTGAATAAATACAAGCGTCTAATAGAACATTTTCACTTCAGTTCGTTCGATGTGTGCCAAACCTCTACAAAACTGGTGGAGTTTATTATAAATCCCTATTTTTTAAGTCTTTCGAACAGCATTTGCAGGTTTAGATGCTGTGTGTCATTATTTGCGATGGTTCTCGCGCTGAAAGTTTTAGCTCTCAAAAAAAAAAACATGAGTGCTAGAAAAACGTCTTCTGATGCAATAGAGATTTGATGGTCGGGCCAGGTCGATGGTACAGAAAACAAAGGTTTTCTTTGGATTAGATATTATCTGAACATTTAGGACGCACAGTCTCTATAAAGCTCTGTACTTTCTTGGGTACAATGAGTAAAGTGGATGTCCATATTGTCCATCTACCGATACACGTCAAGATAATGCCACGTTGAAGCGTGACAGTTCGTGTTCATGCTCTCTTTCTCTCTCTCTCTCGCACTGAGCGTAATTGAACTGAGGCGCGTTTCCCTCGCCTGTAGGATATAGGCTCCCCCGGCGTAGTTGTAACATCATTCAGTACGCCGTGTTTAACAGCTATTTCCTTCGGCCTGGTAAGGTCAGGATATTCGAATAGTAACAAACGGTGATTTTCGCGGACCTCGAGTCCTCCAAAACGATTTTTGCCTTTACAGAATTCCTCACTGTTGCGCCTTTAACATGGTTGAATTAAAATGCATCGTTCGCGCATGTCAACTAGTCACTTTTAGAAAATCCATAGAACAAATATGTTCCCCAAAATTCAAATCAAAAGTAACGATTCCATATACAGAAACCATCGCACCGAGCGACAAAACTTTTTATAGGACAGATTTCATGTACCCACTACTTCAGTAATGGTGACGAAGGTCGATATAACACACTCTTTATGTACCATATAGTTTAGAAGGTTCGTCCACATTTTTTCTCACCATTCCAAAAATATGACTTTTTGAACTGAAAAACATAAACTGAAAAATATAAACTGAAAAATATTGCAACCGACACCCGATGCACAAATGGACTTGTAAAAAAGTTTACAGTACAAGTCAAAAAGCTGCATGTGTAATATGATTTTCTTTGAATGCTTTCGACGAATATTTCAGTATGATCTTGAGAGTTCTGTACCGTGTACCTAACCCACTTACAAGCAAAAGTGGCAACGAATGTGAGGACCTATCAGATTACCGTAAAACCAAATCTTAACAAAAAGACCAGCCTTACTATCTCAATGTTAGGTACGGGCAATTTTAGTTTCTATGAATCATCTCGTTTATAGATAATATTAGTGTAAGAGTATTAGTACTGTGCAATAAATTTAAGTAATATGCATACTTTATAAAATATACCTACAAAACCCTATCCAAATTCCAGGGGTGAGTTTTCTCTCTAACTACATATTTCCCTCATTTTTGTTTAGTTTTTTAAAGGTTTCCGTCAGTATACGACCTGCTTAACCGGATAACCTTAAAAACGGTTTTTGCATCTAAATTCGAGGCAGGTTAGGATTTTAATAGGCCCAACATCAACTAAAATGTCAGCAAAAATTAATTGAGCAACGAAAGCTCCATACCAAAAGTTCCTTATAAATTAGTTCCAAAGTGTTTATACTGAAAGTAGGCCACACGTGAATAAGGATGCTATAGAGCCCTCCTATTGAGATTCTAAGCCTAAAGTGAAAGACCAGGCGTAATTAAAAGTTTCAGGTGAAAAATATTGTTTCGTAAGACCTTGATATTAACTATTTAGTCAATATGTTTGCATGAAGTCATATAGTACAGATCATTATATAGATAGCTCCATTTTAACAAATCATAGAAGGTAATAACTGTTTTTTCATAAAAAATAGCTTGATTATTTTGCTTTAATTATTTTGATTATTGATATTTTACTCGTTACATCATTTCCTCTACCAGGTGGGAGAGGAGCAAATGGTAAATCTTTTGTACTTTTCCACAACACCAAAACTAAAGAAGTACCAGATACGTGCTAATCCCTTAACACTGTATGCAAGTATGTACATATATGTACAGTCCAACCAGAATATCCTTTCCCGTGAATTGGGCACAACGAACGTAGTACAACGTAGTTCGACCATACCTTACAAATATAAAAAATATCCTCAAACAAAATATAACAGTCTGTACGAGAAGTACAGACTGCAAAGCGTTCACGACTGCAACTACAAAAGAAATGAACAAAATTTCAGGTTTTGTCTACTGAGGCCAAGGGGAATGGCATATACTGATTAAAAGTTCGGCAATAAGTGTACAATGACAAGAAGAAAGCCAGTAATTTTTTTTTTAAATGAGCAGCATATTATTTTTATAATTTCTAGATTACAGTGCCCTTAGTAATAATAATATATCTTATTAAATACTTATTAAATGAAGGGTACAGGGGAAGAAGGGGGTATGTCAGTCCAAGATCGAAAATGAGATTGTTATGCCATCTTGCAGACAAAAGTGAATACTTTGAGCTGTATACTTTGTTTTGATGAAGAACGCGTTCAGTCAACAGCTATAGGAATTCAAAAATATGTTGAAAAGAGCAAGAAGGTGGAATGTCCTCTCGTAACTATACAAAAAGGCGGAACGTCAACTCTGTCGATGTTTTGCGTCACCTCTTCGTGAAGTTTGTAATTTTATTTTCACGCCGCAGCTGCCCACTTGTTATAATTTAAAGGGGGACGGTCAATAAGGCCGGTTTTCGGCCCCCTCAAATTTGGCAAAAAAAAGAAAAGAAAATGTTTTTTAACAGTCTAGGGTCAATTTACCCTCTTAGGGTCATTTCAAGGTCAAATTATGAAAATGCCCTGAAATAAACTCGCCTTTTCGGAATGAGTAGACTTATTCTGGGACTTCGATTTAACATATAAATAGGTTTTTTGGGTCGCTGATTCCGAATCCGATCAATTTGTCTATATTAAGGTCATTTAAAGGTCATTCCAAGGTCAAAATGAAAAAAAAAAACAAAGATACGATGTCAAACTTCCTGAAATATAGGTTTTTTTGGGTCGCTGATTCCGAATCCGAAGTCAGTTTGTCTGCATTAAGGTCATTTCAAGGTCATTTGAAGGTCAAAGTAATGAAGCTGATGTGAGTGCGACAGTGATGATGCTGATGGGAGTTAAGAAGAATAATACTCGATTTTGAAATATGAATCCTTAAAATAAGAAAGAAAGAAAAAAAGAAAAAAGAAAACAAAACAGACGTATGAGTCATATACTGATGAAGACTGCAGAAAACAGACTGAATGGACAGTAATACATACAAACAGACCTATCAGGGCCAATTATGTGCAAAGTGCGGTCGCGCAACCTCCTCGTGGTGCACATTGGATAACGCTAATGCCGCCGGTGATGATATTCTAACGAATTGACTGCATGATTTGTGTCAAAAAGTTCATTTCAACTGATCTCGGATTCAAAATCAACGACCCGAAATAAGTGATTGGAAATGGTTCCTTGGTATGTTATTACTTTGACCTTCAAACTGACCTCGGACACACCTTAAGACAGACAAACTGACCTAGGATTCGGAATCAGCTACCCAAAAAACCTATATTTCAGGAAGTTGGACATCGTATTTCTGTTTTTTTTATTTTAACCTTGGAATTACCTTGAAATGACCTTAATATAGACCAACTGACCTCGGATCCGGAATCAGCGACCGGACCCAGAAAAGTCCCTGAATAAGTCTACTCATTTCGAAAAGGCGAGTTTATTCCACGGCTTCTTCATAATTTGACCTTGAAATGACCCTAAAGGGGGGTGGGGTTGGTTCCGTTTGTGGTCGAATTGACTCTAAATTGACCCTAGACTGTTAATAAACATTTTCTTTTCTCTTTTTTCCAAATTTGAGGGGGCCGAGAAACCGGCCTTATTGACCCTCCCCTTTAGTTTAACATTTATTTGTGTCATGTAAATGTTTGTGTTGTGAAATTTTTTGTAAAATGTACTTCTTTTTTTACAACAAATAATGTAATAAAATGTACTCCTTTTCTTATGAAACTCTTCATAAGAAAAAAGGCAAAAAAGAACATTACACATAAATTGCAAAAGAAAAATGTTTCACATAGATAGTAATAAATTTAGAGTAGTTAGTGTATTTTTATACGAAAAAAGAATAATAATAAAACTATTATTATTATGTATAAAGACTACAACAAACGTAGTCTTTATTTGTAGTTATACAGATACTCTTAATAAAGTAAGTTTGTTGACATTCCCCCTTCTTGACTGTTTTATTTTGCAGTCACAGTAATTTTTAAAAAATTTAGAAAAACGTACGTTTATACAAGTTTTTTATTTTTATATAATGACTATTAAAACAACTTTCGAGCAACATTCAAAACTGTACATGGCCCTGATTATAATAAACGAAATAACGACGTCTTAAAGTATAAAAAACGCTTTCCTGTAAAGTGCTCCATTCATGACAAATCGCCTTCTTCCCCTGTACTCTTTAAATACAATTATGAAGTAATGAACTAATAATACGCATTACCAATTTTTTATTGTATGACAAATTCCTTTGCTAATAATTCCGTTCCGCTGTTAATAAAGTGTTAATATATAATTTTGAACTTAATGTTTAATCTCAAAAAGAAAACGAAAATTTTTCCAAATTTAAATATTAAAATTAGGGAATAATTTATATGAGCACTAATTATTATTATTAAGCACCATTTTTTTCTCACGATTTTTATACTTTGCCACCTAAGTAATATTTGGGAACCGAATTTCGTAAATCAACACCAAAAGTCCTCTACCAGAAATTAATTCTGTTAGCACTACAAATGTTATAAAAATCACAAGAAATAATAAACAAATACCTCAAGTGATGAAGGAGCTCCAAAAACAATTATGTCTCCAAAGTTAATCACAAATATCCTGTAATAGTTAATATACTCATAAAAATAAAAGAAACGCTAATATAAATAATCTTTCCCAAAAATTGTGGTTACCTACCAAACATAATAAATGAATCGAAAGCGGTTCTCACTCCCACCAATATATCACACGCCTTGTGCATTACATGTCTCTACCAAGTTGTTAGCAGCAGCACTAAGAGTATATTTTCGCTTGCAGGTGCCAAGAACATGCGATTTCTTAAATATATATTTTCATGCATATGTTTGACCTTTTAACCTTGATCTGGTCAAGTTTAACCAGTTTGTGTGTTATTAAAATAATTAATGTGCCCATAATATACATTATTTTTGCTGTTTCTGTTGTGAAGACTAACTATATTACATATATTACCACTACTTGTTTTATTTGGCAGCATAGCTCATATATTTTAATGCTCAAATATTAATGCGCAAGTGAAATTTTCAGTAATTTGTTTAACTAGGCTCTCAATCTGCTTTGCTGCTGAATTGAACATATAATTTTTTATCCGGTTGCTTAAATATATTTTCAAATTATTTCAGCAACTAAACATATGTTGTAAATTTTTGTTGGACAATATTATGTAATTGTTGTACCTATGTCTTAATAATTTTTTCATGGTAAAGAATGTCAAATATTTATCTGCCACGGAGACTAATCATTTTGCTGTCTAGGCAGGAAAAGTGATATTTTGTTGATTAATATTTGTTTGCAAAATTAGTGTTTTGCTGTCAATTGGAGAAAAACAAATATATCGTGCTGAAAATGATAATCTCGCTACAACACCTTATAAGTTGGAGATCAAAAATGAATAATTAAGTCATATTTTATTGCTCGTGTATAAATTTTTGGTGATAAAAGACAAATATTTATAAATAAAATAAGTATTACCTTGGTGTAAATCCTACCCTTAAAATAATCGTGTACCTGCCGAGATTCCATAATGAACCAGAAACTGAAATATGTTTCTTCAAAACGGATTTTGTATGGAATATAGTGCTTTATCAGGACATGCTAGTGAGAACAAATCCTCCACCATTTTTTTATCCTCACTGGCTACAAAGTTGTCCCCGGAAAATTATAATTTTTATATGCAAATTACTTTGTACAATAAAAGTTTTTATTTTATTTTATTCTATTATTTATCTACATCTATTATTTCGCGCTACCTTTGTTAGAATTCTACGTACTAACATTATTTATTTTACATGTTAATGTTATAAGGATGTATTAACATATAACATTTATGAGCGATTCTGTTATCAACATTATCAACATTTTGTATATTCAATTCATCCTACGGAAATATAATTTAAACGACCTTTGTTCCAATTAATTTTCATTTAATCATATAGACTAGATATATATTAAGAAATCCATAACATGAGGGAGTATAACAGAGTACCGTTTTAAAAAGTGAAATAATGAAATCTTTTTGTTTCATTTTAATTATGACAACAAAAACATTAATTATAAAAAAAATATTTTTACTCGTACAGTGTCCCCGGATTGAGTTACCTATAGGTGAAATGGACAAAAAGTTTAATTTTTCGACAAAAAGTCATTCTTCATAAAAAAGTTTTGCTTGTCGTGAAACGTCCAGAAAGTTTGTTGTTTGTTTAATTTAACATACAGTGTTCAAAAATAGCAAAAAATTAATAATAATGAAGAGTAAAGTACCATAAATATTAACGCTATGTAAAAAAGTTATTAAGAAAAATTGTTTGGAATTAAATTTAATACTTAAGTATGAAAGCATGGACTACTAGTCAATATTAAGTATTTTGAAGAAATTCCAATTTTTATCATTGTTATACGTTTGAAGTATAGCCATTTTCTTTTAAAAAAATTATTTATTATTAAATTCTCAGACATAATAAAAAATCATAAACCCCAAAAAATATTATTTAAACATTTATTTTGAAGAAACAGCACGTCCAGATAATCATTTAGTCAATCAACACTGTAGTTAATAGGTTGTCTTTACAGTATTTCTTCTCAATATCCATAATTTGAATATTTGAAATTCCAGTAAGCCATCAATAAGGCAATTGTTATCATTTGACAAAGCGCTTGAAATTTCAATTATTGATATTTAATTCCAAATAATGCTTACTTTACAACATTAAATGTATCTTGTTAAATGTTATGGTATCGGTAATATTTCTTATAGTCGTGCAATTGAATTGTTTCATGAAAAATATCCAGAACTCGAAATTAGCCGTCAAAGTTTGAAAAAGTTACTACGAAAATTTGATTTAACTGGTGATGTAAAATGCGGAAAAAAATCAAAAAAGGTCCATGATGACGATGATGCAGCCACAATTCTAGTTTTAAATTCAGTCGAAGAAAACTGTCGGCAGTCCAAAACTATCACAAAGAAAGAGATCTACACAAATTGATACTTGCAAGGCACATTCACAGGATTTTGGCCGAAAATAAGTTTAAGGCTTTCAAACCGAAAATAACGCATACGTTGGAAGTTGGTGATGATGCACGTCGATTGGATTTCTGTTTAGAAATAGGAGCGAGGCTTAGTGTAGATATGCATTTTCACAAGAGTAGGTATAACTTTTTCCGATGAAAGCACTTTTTCTACAATGGAGTGGTATCGTCGCAGAATTGTCGTTTATGGGCACAAGAAAAACCGTCTTTTTTCAGTTACTTCTAGAAGTCAAAATTTCAAAAAAGTGAATGTTTGGTGTGCAATTACTTTCAATCGAATAATTGGTATTTTTTTAAAGAAAATTTAAATCAAAATTCATAGGTACTTGGAGATGCTAAACACATTTTTCTGGCCAAAATTAGACGAAGAGAATTTAGAAAAAGAAAAAAGCGTATTTTCAACAGGACGGATGCCCCGCCCATTCAACAATTCAGGTTCGCAGTTGTCTTAACAAACAATTTGGAGAGAAGTGGATCGGACGATATGGACCTATTTGTTGGCCAGCAAGGTCCCCTGATCTGTCGCCACTTGACACCTTTTTTCCTTTGGGGAATTTTGAAGGAAATAGTTTATAGAAAGCCGATAGAACCCAATATTGGGCAGTGGCTCAAGTAAATCAAGAAATGATCCACTCAACATACACACGAGACTGGAGAGGTGTGTTGAACTTGGAGGCCTGCATGTAGAATAGTTATGGTGCGTGAATAATAATTTTGCTGTTTTTTTCAAAATAATTGTTGAATTTGTTTATTAAAACATAATTTCTTCAAAATAAATGTTTAAATAATATTTTTTGGGGTTTATGATTTCTTATTATGTCTGCGCCTTTAGTAAAAATACTTAATATTGACTAGTAGGTGATGCTTTCATATTTGGGTATTAAATTTAATTGCAAACAATTTTTCTTAATAACTTTTTTACATAGCGTTAATATGTAAGGTATTCTTCATTATTATTAAATTTTTTGCTATTTTTGAACACTCTGTATGTTAAATTGAACAAACAACAAACTTTCTGGACGTTTTAAGAATAGCAAAACTTTTTATATACATATTATATCCGTCATTAAATATCACCTAGCCTCCATTAGTTAACATGAAATTTTTTACTTGACTTTTATTTTACTTTACTTTAGTATTAGTTCATTATTTTTGTATAAACATCAGTCGCCGCTGGTTTTCATTTTCCGCTTTTGTGTTAGAACATTTTACTAACAAACGATTTTTAATCAAGTTAAAACCTTCATTAAATGAAACCTTTGACTTAACGAACAATGAATAATTCATTAAAATCGTAGGATACTTGATTCTTTTAAAACGTATATTCTAAGAAATTATTAATAAGATTTAAACAGTTAGATACTGCATAACTGTTTTTTTTGCTTCTAAATTGCTTAAATGATATTCTGCATATATTAATAATTTTGTAGAACAATTTAACTTTTAAAATCTATAACTCGTTTCTTTAACAGACATGACCCATATTTTCTATTTAATTCCTTAACCTCATTTCAAGTAAATTCAAAGTATTTAAATACAATTTACAAATTTGTTTATCCATAAAAGTTTATTTTCATTACCCTTTCTTTTTCACTCCCACACGTGACATTTTTTTTTCATACGAACTGTTAACTGGTGAAAGCAATTATGTATTTTATGAAACAATATATTTCACTGGGGCCGATATGACATTCTAATTGTTTTACTGTTTTCTCAGATTTTAGCAATTAATAATATTTAGGTACACAGTAAGCTATATTATTTGCATATTTTATTTTCCATATTTGTATTACAACATTATTCATTATATTATTATCATCACTAGAGTCCGGCGCAATGGTCGGCAAGACAGGATCGACCTCATAATAAGGATTTAATGAGTAATAAAAGCAGCTAAACTGTTACAATAAAACAATTGTATGTAAATATATACAGGGATATATATTTACGTTGAAATTAATCATATTTCAAAAACACCCTGTAGGACACGTAACAAATTTTTAACATAACACCAAATAAACTAATTGTAAAAGAAAATCTACTGGCGAAAACATCAACCTAGTAAGTTGAGTTTGTGAAAAGATAGTTACGATCAAAATGGGTCAGAATTTTCTGGGACATCCTATATTTCATGTCAACAAATAATGTGGACAGGTAATAACCATGAAGATTGACATGTCTGCATTACATGAATCGCATCTAATATCCAAAATGCCTACTAAATTATTTGTATTATTAAATATTTAGGAACTAAATTAGAGAGATGATTTTTGTACATCGGTTATAAAAGGTGTAACATCAAAGAATACTTCAGCATTTCTCGCTGTTACAGATGTAACCAATATGGTCACATTAAGAAATATTGTAGGACATAAGCTACAGTTTGCTGTAATTGCTTGGGTACGCAGGAGACAGAACAATGTCAGTTTCAACAAAAATGTATGAATTGCAAATAAGCAAATGAAAAATATAAATTAATTTTATAACTGATCTCACCGCAAATGACCCTTTGTACTGCAAACAAAAAATCTAATAAAATGGACTTAGGTTGTTTCTGAAATGAAACATATGTTTTAAAATGAAACTTTTTATTATCAAACTATTTTTATATACTATTTTAAAAATAGAGCTTATTTTATGCCTTCCTTAGATTTTGTTTTAATTGTTGATGTTTCAATAATATTTTCGTAAAAGGGTTTGAATGGTTCGCCCACCCATTTAAGCTGAGTTTTCAAATTTTCTTTTTTGGCTTTATCCATTTATTTACTCATTCATTCATTAATTCATGTATTTATTTATTTCATTATTTATTGCTTCCATCGATATAAGAATGAAATAGCTTTCATTAAGGAAGCAAGTTAAAAAAACGTAAGGTGGCTGTTGCAAACAGAACTGCAGAACTAAAACACAACCCAAGAAAGTACCTATGAGGATACATTATTAAAATTAATACTACTGAATATATGTATAAAGTAAATTTAGTACATGATAAGAATAAAAATATCATTTTTAAGATTATGAGCAGAAAGACACTGGTATACAATAGAAAATATCCATATTCATTCGTTTAACGCAAATGTTCCTAACTCAAAGCTCCAATAAAGAAGTACATAATAATGTTCAGGTAATCGACATCATATAATATTTGTACAAATTGCTCAAAGTTCTGTTGACCGCAAGGTTTTGGTGGTCGAATACCTCTGTAGACTACAGTTCATTACAGTGTATTCGAGTGTCTCAGGTTGTAGAAAATTGCAATGTGCAGGCTTTATCCTGATCAATTATGTAATAACAACTATTATAAGTTACTATTGCTAATTTTATGTTTCACATTTCAATTTATTTCTTATTTAACCTGTAATTATGAGAAAGTCTAAAACTACCCTTAGAAAATCATACTATTTTATATATAATTTCTATTATTAACAGTAAGTTTATTCTGGCTAGTGTACTTTTCAGATTTGAAGTTTTTTTGCTACGTCCACTTCGGAGTCTCCCAGAATGATAAAGTCATCTGCATGTAAGAGTAACAGTAAGTCATTAACATTATCAATATTTATACTGCACCAGACATTCTAAAAAAAGTTTCAATATCAGCGATGAGCAGAGCAAATATGGTAGGACTAAGTGGCCCCTCCTGTAAAATACCTTCATTAATTTCATATGGTGTTGATAAGCTGTTACTGACTTTCAACCGAAACTGTGCATTATCATACAGTCGTTTAATTAAGCGAATTATTTTTGCACTAACCTCATATTTAAATAGCTTGCTCTAAATAATCTGGTGATTCACTGAATCAAATGTTCGCTTAAAATCAATAAACACTGCAAAAACTTTTCTACCTCAACCATGTATAATACGTATTTTACCTGTATGTATAGTCCTTCTATTTTTAATTTAAAATGATGAATACGCCTGGGGAACAAAAAAAGCGATGTAACTTTATGATTCCATGGGCGTGCATATATCTTTTATAAATTCGAAAATTGTGAAATATTTTTTTTCATTCAAATCAATATAGGAGATTAAAAAAAGCCTACATACAAAACTCTTAATATTTGTAATATAATTTGCTGTAAATTATGCTCATTTAGCCAGAAAATCTCAAAAAATTGTCTGTGTTAATAAACCTAGCTGAAATACACGTCACTGGCGTCTTAAACAAGTAGAATTACCAAAGTCGTAAAATTTTATGGCACAGTGGACCGAATAAGTATTTAAGGAGTATTACATACAACGCAATCCAATAGTATACTGGATCGGCATTCGCAGGGCATTTCGCTGCTGCCGGCAGCTCAGGCGTTGCCGGCTCTTCAAAATGTTCTTAAGTATAGTAATATACATAAAGTTGTTTTAATTTATAATTATTTTTCCAGCAATTTTAAACGCTTTATTTTAATGCTAACTAATAAATTTATATCTATGTATTTTTTTTTATATTTCCAAACTAGCTTTCTAAGAACGTCACGAACTAACAGTTTACTGAAGTATGAAGTATACTTGTATAGTGAGCTTAGCAATTTTAGAAAATATATCTGACAACCTTGCTTTTTTCTACCTATTTTCAATTTAGAATGGAAATACAGTATGTAGGTGAATTTGAATACAGCTATTTAGAATATATAGATATGTTATCCATACAACTACGATTGTTTTGAAATGTGTTCAGGTTAAGTTATATCCTTATAGTTATTTGGATCAGTATTAGGCCCCTTTTGTGTAGCATAGTAATAGACGGAGAACTCGGCAAAGTTTCGGAGTCAAGAATTTAATTAAATATTGTACAAAGATAAAGTTGCCAGTTTTGTGGAAGATATTTTAAAAAATCTAAACTAATATTATCAAGAC
Source organism: Aromia moschata (assembly GCA_029963805.1). Lineage (NCBI taxonomy): Eukaryota > Metazoa > Arthropoda > Insecta > Coleoptera > Cerambycidae > Aromia > Aromia moschata. The sequence goes on from JAPWTK010000064.1 coordinate 440,781, forward strand.
CTGGAGCTTTATTTATTTTGCAATATTCTAAAATGGAATATACTTCATCTTGATTAATGCTGCTATCTACATACGGTTGCAGAACGTCAAAACAAGTGGTATTTCGCTATATCTAAAGAACTGTGCTATTTCATATATATTTTTATAATGTTAAAAATTAATCCTCAAAAAAAACTTATGATGTACAAATTAATAGGGGTAGCTTATCACAACCCCATGTGAGTGCAGAGGGGAAAATAAAAAAATTACTCCAAGATGTTCTGCTAGTAAAAGACACATACCAAATCACAAATTCTTGTTATTCAGTTATTGGGATAAAAAATTTAGAAAGGATTTTTTGGCTCGTCTTGTGTGTGCGAATAACTTTACACGGAGGGCTCTAATCGAAAAGTTCATATGAAAGGCCCTCTTTCGCCTGTAGAGTTTACCCTTTAAAAGTTTGAAAATAATAATGGGACACATTGTATATTGCCTTATTCGGAAAATTACACTTTACAAGTTTCCGTCTGAAATTTGTTGGGAAGCTATTAAAAAAATATTTATGACGACGTAACTGTATCTCATTATTAAAAAACCATACCCATAAAAAAATGCAAAACAAAAAAATTTGTAATGGATTAATTTAATTTTCTGTGCAAATTCTAATTGTTTACTCGGGCGTATTAGCCCGGGATTAATTCTTCTGAAACATATTTTATTGAATAAAAGTAACGTCAAAACAAAAATTTTCCAAAATTTTTCAACAATACTATACCATTTCAGTACATGAACATGGAAATGTTTAATATAGGTAATGTATTTGTTTTAAAGATGAAATATATTTAATAATTTAATATATTAAATATGTCAATCTGAATAATACAATGATAATTATTATTTCGAGGAGATAACTTTGTTTGTCTGCGCCAACAATCAAATATATTATTTGTTGATACAACATATTGTGACATTTGTAAAAGTGACATTTGTGACAGCTGACATTTATTAAGTTTTATAGTTTATATATTAAGTCAATTTAGTTTATACACTAGCTGTTAGTAAAGAATTGTATGGAATGTCATATTAAATATTCTAGATGTCAAACGAATTTTCTAGAAGATGTAAATATTATAAATACTGGTGTGGTTGCTAGGAGTTAGTTAGTTATGTTTTGAATGTTACATGGTTAAGACCCACGAGTTGTAGATTGTTAAATAAACGTGTTTGAACAGAAAAGCGAGTAATTTGAAGATATATTCGTAACATTTTGGTGACAGCGGTGGGATAATAGAAGAATTCGAAAAAAAAAAAGTTATATGGTGAATACGAGATCTACAAGATACGACGAGGAAACGACGACGATGGATGTGAGTGAGATACTAAAATTTTTGCAACAAGGAGAAGAAAAGCGACAGCAAGAGGATGAAAAAGCGACGACAGGAGGCAGAACGACGACGACAGAAGAACCGTGAGGAGGCAGAAAGGCGAGAGGAACAGCGACGGCAAGAGGACGAACGGCGGCGACAGGAGGACCGTGAGGAGGCGGAAAGGCGAGAGCAACAGCGACGGCAAGAGGACGAACGACGACGACAAGAGGACCGAGACGAGGCGGAGAGGCGTCATCAGGAAATTTGCGAGTCTCAACAAATAATAAACACCAGGTTGAATGCATTTTCTGGGAGGATTGATGGCGTGGAACAGCAGATTGACCAGGTAGGCCAAAAAGTCAATAGAATTGAGAAGGAGTTTCAGGAGAATAGGGAAGAAATCGAAAGAAGACTCGAAAGAAGATTAGAGGACACCAAACGGCAGGTACAAAAAGAAATACTGGAAAAGATAGAAGGGCTAGAGCACCAATTACATCGTACTTCAATAGCCGATTCAGGAGATTGTTCGACCTCACCAGCTACTCCGTTACAACATTCAAGCCTTATGCATACTGAAAGGTCAGTACACAAAATGCTTAAGCCTCCTACGTACGATGGACAGTCATCATGGTCCATGTATCGCAGACAGTTTGAGGCTGCCGCAAAGGCCAACGGATGGACTCCACAAGAAATGGCTACTTCGCTAGTCATATCTCTCAGAGGTCAGGCTTTAGAAATTTTACAGAGCATCCCGGAAGAGCAGCAAAACGATTACGACAGGATTGTAGGAGCATTAGAAATAAGGTATGGACACAAATATCTCCGTCAAGTTTACCAGTCCCAGATCAAGAGTAGACAACAAAGAACCAATGAGTCCCTTCAAGAGTACGAAGCTGACATTGAACGTCTCATCCATTTGGCTTACCCTCAGGCACCGAAGGAATTTTTAGAACAAATTGGCATCCAGACTTTTATTGATGGACTACTAGACACAGAAATGCAGCAAGCTTTGCGGCTTGGGAGGCACACCACGATCAGTGATGTACTGGTAGCTGCCTTAGAATTTAAAGCGGCTAAAGAAGCCTCAAGAAACTACAAACCCAAAGTAAGGCAAGTTACATTTGATGAGTCACAATCACTTAAAGAAACCATAGAGAAAATAATGCGGGATACATTAAATGGAATGAGAGAGATGAAGTCACCACAAAAGGAGACGAGAAGCTGCTACAACTGTGGGAGAATTGGGCACCTACAACGTTTTTGCAGAGCCAGATCTAGGTCCCAGGCAAGAAGTAACTCACCAGATCGACAAACGGAGCAGAGATCCAGGTCTAGGAGCCCAAATCAAAGAAATTGGAGAGAAGACAAAAGGACATCGACGACCTCACAGCAAAGGAATAGCCGCTCCCCTAGCCCAGATAGAAGATCTCGTTCCAGATCGCCAGCGAGAGCTTCGGAAAACCACAATTAGTCGATACTGAGGGGCGCGTGTCGACTACTTGTACTCAATGCCCCAAGATTTCTGTCTCAAAAATAAGTAGCGACGAACGAAGCCTGGTAATCCATGGGTACTTGGACGATAAATGGTGTTCTTTTATCATTGACACTGGTGCCACGAGAACTATTTTGCGGCCTAACATTCTGCCAAAACCGCCAAAAGAATTACCTAGACATGTTAAATTGGAAACAGCTACTGGAGAACAAATTCCTGTACATGGTGAACTAAACGTAAAAATTCAACTTGGTTCGAAAATCATGTATCACCGAGTTTTAACAGCTGATATCAGAGATGATTGCATATTAGGACTAGACATATTGAGTAAACATGGTTTTGTCGTGGATATTAAAAACAGAATTATACAAATTCAAAATGAAGAAATAGTTATGGCCCCCAAGCTTCAAGACTACAATCAATCAAGAAGGATCATCATTGAAGAGGACATCCAAATTCCCCAAGGATCGGAGAACATCGTCATTGCAAGACTGGATGGAAATGGTGAAGGTTTGAGTACTGGAATAGTCGAGGCCAGAGAACGGAACGATGGCTTATTGGTTGCAAGAAGTCTAGTACAAATTAATAACCAAATTCCAGTAAGGATTGCCAATATATCAAACAAAAAGATTATTCTTAAGAAGAATGAAGTATTGGGACGTTGTGAACCAGTCGAAAAGATAGTTAAATGCGAGGAAGTCAACCAAGCTCGGACGAATCAAGCAAGGGTACGTGATCCAACTATTACAGAATCTTTGCTCAAAAATGCTGCTCATCTGGAACCGGAAGAAGCTAGAAAAGCTAGACAGTTCCTCGACAGATATCAAGATGTATTTGCCAATGGAAACATCACCGGCAGAACAAGTCTGGTTCAACATCGCATAGACACCGGCAATAACCCACCGATAAAGCAAGCTCCAAGAAGACTACCATTCACTAAACAGAATGAAGTTACCGGAATGATCGATAAAATGCTGAAAGAAGGTGTCATCGAGGAGTCATCGAGCCCATGGTCTTCACCCGTTGTTTTAGTTACGAAGAAAGATGGCACAACAAGATTCTGCGTGGACTATCGGAAGCTGAACAATGTGACTAGGAAAGACAGTTATCCTCTACCTCGAATCGACGACACCCTGAACACACTTTCAGAGTCAAAATGGTTTTCAACGTTGGACTTGAAGAGTGGATATTGGCAAGTCGAAGTTCATCCCGATGATAAAGAGAAAACAGCATTCTCTGCTGGTACCGGACTTTATCAATTCAAAGTTATGCCATTTGGTCTTTGTAATGCACCGGCCACTTTTGAGAGACTGATGGAGTTAGTACTCAGAGGAATGACGTGGAAAACTTGCTTGGTATACCTTGACGACGTCATTGTAATGGGGAAATCATTTGAAGAACATCTTAAAAATTTGGAGGATATCTTCAATAGATTCAGAAATGCCAACCTACAGTTGAATCCAAAGAAATGTTCCCTGTTTCAAAAACAAGTGGAATTTCTAGGACACATAGTATCCGCCGAAGGAATTCAAACCGACCCCAGGAAGATATCTGCAATCAAAGAATGGCCACGACCCAGAGATAAACGTCAAGTAAGAAGTTTTCTTGGACTCTGCACATACTATAGGAAATTTGTAAAGGATTTCGGAAAAATTGCCAAGCCACTACATCGGCTCACTGAAAATAATGTTACCTTCGATTGGACTCCAGACTGCCAGCAAGCTTTCACAGAACTGAAGAAGCGCCTAACTACAGCACCAATTCTGGCATACCCTAAACAAGATGGAATGTTTATTTTGGATTGTGATGCCTCTCAACATGGAATTGGATCAGTCTTATCCCAGGTTCAAGACAAAGAAGAAAAGGTAATCGCCTATTTCAGCAAGACACTAGGCAAGGCTGAAAGAAATTACTGTGTTACGAGAAAAGAATTACTGGCCATCATCAAATCTTTGGAGCATTTTCACAGTTACCTCTATGGAAGACACTTTCTAATTAGGACAGATCATAACGCCCTCCAGTGGATTATGAATTTTAAGAACCCGGAGGGACAAGTTGCTAGATGGATGGAGAGACTACAACAGTATAATTTCAAAATAATGCACCGGAGTGGAAAAACACATGGTAATGCAGACACATTATCGAGAAGACCGTGTTTAGAACAGAAATGTCGCTACTGCCAGAAGATTGAGACGAAAGAATCTTCATACGAGGCCTGTAATGAACTGTTAATGGCAACAACAATACAGGTTGAAGATGAATGGTCCTCGGAGGAATTAAAGAAGAGCCAGAAGAAAGACAGTGACCTCAAATTAATCCGGAACTGGGTAAAGAATGGAGTTCGACCAACTTGGCAGGAAGTTTCCAGATATGGTACGACTATAAAGGGATACTGGGCTCAATGGAATTCCCTTTGTCTTCGCGATGGCCTACTGCATCGGAAGTGGGAGAGCCCCGATGGAGTATCCGCAGTCTACCAGTTGGTCTTGCCTAAAGCAAGAATCCACCAAGTGCTAGAAGAGCTTCACAGCAGCCCATCCGGAGGACATTTTGGAGTAACCAGGACTTTGGCTCGAGTAAGGGACCGATTTTATTGGGTAAACTGTCGCCGAGACGTAGAAGAATGGTGTAAGAGATGTGATTTGTGCTCTGCCAAAAAGGGACCAAACACAAGAAGCCGTGGTAAAATGGTGCAGTACTTATCCGGAGCACCATTCGAGAGGGTAGCAGTGGACATTCTTGGACCATTACCTGTAACCGACCGTGGCAATAAGTACTTGATGGTGGTAATGGACTATTTCTCGAAATGGCCCGAAGCAGTACCTCTTCCCAATCAAGAAGCAGAAACTGTAGCCGAAGCGTTCATCGAGAATGTCATAGCTAGACATGGAGTGCCCCTCGAACTGCATTCCGATCAAGGAAGAAATTTCGAATCAGAGCTGTGGCAAGAAGTGATGAAAACAATGGGCATCAAGAAAACCCGAACAACTGCGCTTCATCCCCAGTCGAATGGCATGGTTGAACGCCATAACAGAACCATATGCCACTACCTGTCTAAATTCGTGTCTGAAAATCAAAGGGACTGGGACAAATTGGTGCCTCTGTTTTTGCTGTCATATCGAAGTTCCCAGCATGAGTCGACTACCTACACTCCGTCTATGCTGACCTCTGGAAGAGAAATGAAACTGCCTACTGACCTCATACTTGGCCGTCCACTAGAGGAAAATCAGGAACGATCTCTGCCAGAATTTGTAGAGAATTTGAGAGAGAGAATGGACCAGATCCACCGATTTGCCAGGGAGAAGCTGAAAATTCACAGCGACAAAATGAAGCAGCGTCTCGACACTACATCAACAGAGACTGCATTTAAACCTGGTGATGCAGTATGGTTGTACGCCCCAAAAAGGACGAAAGGAAAAAGTCCAAAGCTTCAGAGCAACTGGGAAGGCCCGTACACCATAATAAGGAAAATCAACGACCTGGTCTACCGCATCCAGCTATCTCCAAGAAGCAAGCCGAAGGTGGTCCATTTGGAGAGACTCGCAAGATATACAGGACATAATCCACCCGATTGGTTTGTTGTCGAAGATCCGCCGCCTAGGACTGAAGACAGTGTTATTCGGGACGAATAACCTTAAAGAGGGGAGCAATGTGACATTTGTAAAAGTGACATTTGTGACAGCTGACATTTATTAAGTTTTATAGTTTATATATTAAGTCAATTTAGTTTATACACTAGCTGTTAGTAAAGAATTGTATGGAATGTCATATTAAATATTCTAGATGTCAAACGAATTTTCTAGAAGATGTAAATATTATAAATACTGGTGTGGTTGCTAGGAGTTAGTTAGTTATGTTTTGAATGTTACATGGTTAAGACCCACGAGTTGTAGATTGTTAAATAAACGTGTTTGAACAGAAAAGCGAGTAATTGGAAGAGAAATTCGTAACAATATTAATAAATTATCCCGAAAAATCATATCATTTATATATATACCTGCAATGTAACAAATATATTCATTCATAAAAATGACACATTCCGGAAAATAATTATTACTAAAACGAGAAATACGGACGTGTTACAAGAATGCGCAAAAAAAGTATCTATCTTGTATTTCATTTACAACAGCAGTTATAATTACACGTCATTGTTATATGAATAATACAGTTACACTTTAGTAAACCACAGCCGTTTATTGAGGTTCTTAAGAATCTTCGCCCTCCAATCAAAATATTGATATTCTAAAATAAACATAATTTAAATCAATTTACTTATTCTTAATAGGACACGATTTAAAGGCAAACTGAGTGAAATGTAAACAAACAAAGTTTCGGATTTGGTACAAGAAAACATACGAACATGGTTACTCTTATAAATGAATACCCTCCTTTATTTGTTTAATTTCTGATACAATTTCTATTTAGGATATTGCAAATAATAAGGTATCAGTATTTTAATGTTATTCTTACAGTGTCCGAAATTTCTAACACAATTTTTAACCGGCTCAAAAAAATAAAAGGGTGAGGGGACACATTTGAGCCGTACTATTTGCCGCCATTTTTTTGTAACGCTCCAAATGCTCTAAAATATTTTCAAATATATTTCATATTTAATACGTACAATGTATTACAATTTCAGATATATGTATTACACAACTTCCCTTACAATTATTTTTTCCAAAATGGCTTCCAGCTGTCATCTTGAACGTCACAAGTATGGAAACTATGTCAAAAGGCAGTATTTATGTTATTATAAAAAATTATCCCACATAGAAAAAAAATGTAACCCTTACAATTTATAATAACCCTTAACTAATCAAAAGTAGATGGAAGTACACTTTTGAACCGCACTGTACTTAATTCAAGCAACTCTAAATACAGTAGCATTCTTGGAGAGACTAAATGCAAATAAATGCAAAAATGGACGGTAATTTATAATTCTCAGGGGGTCTATGACAAAAATCAATATTGTATGTACAACGGCAGCTAAACTAACTGAACTAAGAATTCAATACCTATATAGTATTACTCATAGTAAAACAGCCCCTGAGCTAATCCAAGGACGGATCTATTATAATATAATATATATGCGTCACAAATAATGAGGGTTTCCAGACCAGGTTTCTAATATCAGACATTCCGACAGAGTGGTGGGGATCAATATCTGTCCGTTCAAAATATAATGGAACGCGAATGGTAAGGTTCTTGTTAACCTTTATGTCTGGACATTCTATTGTAATAGTGTACAGCGACACCATGTGATATACGTAAATAATTAATGTCTAATTTATTCAGGCATTATTAAATCAATACTGGATGAATATTTTTATATACAGGCAGTACAACCAGAATATCGTTGCCCGCGATTTGCGTACAACGAACGTAGTACACCGTAGTACGGCAATGCCTTAGAGATAAAAAAGAGATACCCACAAACAGACAATAACAGACTGTACCTACTTCTCAAAGTGTTTACCGCTGCAGCTACTCAAAAGAAATGAGCACAATTTCAGTTTTTGTCTACTGCGACCAAGGGCAAAGTAGTTGAATTGCTGCACTGTAGTTGAATTGCAATTTTATACAGGGTGATTCAGCTAACCCGTTTATTAAAAGTTTATGAACTTCCCATTGAAATTTATTTTTGAAAATTTGTAATCAGGGGTTAGCGGGGACGGTCTATTCAACTAAAGTACTTGTGCTTTTCTGACACTTCCGGTTATACCGGAAGTAGCTATCAACTTCCCTATTTTAAACGGAACACCCAGTATATTAATAGATTTTTTGAATTACCCTCCTAATTTTAGGTTGACTTTGTTAACAATTTCCTATACCTATCTTCAGCAGTTTTTGAGATGTTTTAATTTTTTTGAAAAAAATTAGGTTTTGTAGTATCCTATTGAAATGCTCGTCACCGAATCAAAACAAAAGTTATAGTAGCAAAATTTGGGCTGCCCTTGAGCGGACTATTAAGGTTTCAGGTGGTATGATATTCAGTTTCAGTTTTCTTAAATGGAACACCCTGTATTTTATTGCTCTATGTGATGGAGAATTGAGTGGTCTTTCATTCTGTATTAGGATTCCCTATACCTATCTGCTACCGTTTTCTTGCTATCGAGGTATTTTTTTCTTCGTTTTCCATTTTATTAAATTACTTCTGACTAGCGGGCCATGAAAATAAAACGATTTTTTTTAATTGTCATTGTAAATATCAGAGTAGACGTCAAAGTGATAAATCTTACATATTATTATAAATAATAACGTGTATTATTGAAAACCGACAAAAATATTCAAATGAAGACATACAAGTATTAAATTTATTTTTCTTTCATGGAGAATGTAAAAAAGTTATTGAAAAGACTTGTCGTCTGTTTAACGAGAGATATCCACATTTACGGCCTTTACACAAAACTGACTTCAAGAGAATAGAAGCTAATTTTAAACGATTTGGCACTCAAGTTGCTAGATCACGTCCCAAAGATGTTACTAGTGATGAAGGTAACTAAGTAAATGTCTTGGCATATTTCAATGCAAATCCACATATGTACGTTGATTAAAGCTGCGTCTGAAAATTTGGGACTATCTTACTCGTCAATACAGAGAATTCTGGCAAAACATAAAATGCATGCATTTTCCATTTTAAAACTGCAAGCTCTCCACCCAGGTGACGAGGTCCGACGCATGACATTCTGCGAAACCATTTTATTGAAAATGCAGGAGGACCCACATTTTTTGAAGGAAATTATTTGGACCGACGAGTCAAAATTTAACAGAGAAAGGATAATAAATAGGAGGAATTGGCATGTTTGGGCAGAAAAAAATCCACGAATAGTGCGTAAAGGTAACTTTTAAAATACATTTAGTTTCATGTATGTTTTTTGTTTGATTATGGATAATCGCATGTGTTTTGAAGTGTATGATGCAAATTTAAATTCTCGTAAATAGCTAGAAATTCTTAGAACGATGGTTTCAAATTTTTTTGAAAAATTTGCCACTAAATCTTCTAAATACGTGTTGGTACCAAATGGATGGCGCTCCAGCCCACTCAACCCGTGAAGTTTACCATTAATTAACCAATATGTTTGAAGATCGCTGGTTTGGGCGTAATGGTCCGTCTCTATGGCCTCCCAGATCACCCAATCTAACGCCTCTTGATTTTTTATGGGGCCATATCAAGAGTAAAGTCTACTCAACGCCCGTCAATACCAGAGATGACTATTACATCGAGTTAGAACTGCTTTCGCAGAACTAGATGAAGGAATGATATTAGAATCTACGACCGTTGAGGTTAATAAAAGAGTTTTATTGTGCTTAGAAAATAACGGACGGCACATAGAACAGTTGTTACACTAATAATACCTAATTATTAATATTTAGTTATTATTGGTATTATGTTTTATTGTTTAGGCTATAGTAAGTTCCAAACCGTTTAAAATAGGTATGTTTGATCCATTTTAAGGTAATTTTATTTAGAGAGTGTAAATGTAGAATTAAATGAACTTGATTTTTATTTTCAATAATTTTGTAACATTGTTTATGATAAAAAAATAATACAAATGATACATTGTTTTTATTTTCATGGCCCGCTAGTCAGAAGTAATTTAATAAAATGGAAAACTATGGTATCGAAGAAAAATACCTCGATAGCAAGAAAACGGTAGCAGATAGGTATATGGAATCCTAATACAGAATGAAAGATCACTCAATTCTCCATCACATAGAGCAATAAAATACAGGGTGTTCCATTTAAGAAAACTGACGTTTGAACAATTGAAATTTGTCAGAATGAACTTGATTTTTTTAGACACCCTGTAAATAATAAAACATCAAATTACATACCACCTGAAACCTTAATAGTCCGCCCAAGGTCAGCCCAAATTTTGCTAACTTCAAAAAAATAATTTTTTTAACAAAATAACTTTTGTTTTGAATCGGTGACGAGCATTTCAATAGGATACCACAAAACCTAATTTTTTCAAAAAAAAAATTAAAATGTCTCAAAACTGCTAAAGATAGGTATAGGGAATTGTTAACAAAGTCAACCTAAAATTAGGAGGGGAATTCAAAAATGTATTAATATACTGGGTGTTCCATTTAAAATAAGGAAGTTGATAGCTACTTCCGGTGTAACCGGAAGTGTCAGAAAAAGTATTTTACTTGAATAAACCGTCCCCTGCTAACCCCTGATTCCAAATTTTCAAAAATAAATTTCAATGGGAAGTTCATAAACTTTTAATGAATGGGTATGAATCACCCTGTAAATTGGGATATTAATCGATTATGCAAGATATATGTATATAATGACATTTTCGTAGAATGCCGTATAATAAACATTTTATCCTTAAACTTAAAATAAAGAAATAATGAAATATTTAAATTTTATAATTAGACTTTTATTTTGTACCTAATCTCAAAAACAAACAACAAATATGAAGGAGGTAAACGTACAAACACGTTTATGTGTGAGACAAAATCTAAAATGGGTAAAAAAGGTATATGCTAGAATTGATGTATGTAATTAAGTATGACATACACACAAGAGCGTAGCCAGGGGGTGTGGCGATGGGAGCGATCGCCCCCCCCCTAATTGGTCAAGTAAAAACTAAAATAGTCGGGGGATTGCGCTTGCCGTTGCCTCCAATGATCTTTTTTTTGCTTTTTTGTTTAATCGCCCCCCCCAAAGAAAAATACTGGCTACGCCCTTGCATACACATAGATAAATATACTGACCTGTAATAGGCGAAATTACTAACATATTCTATTAATAATTGTAAGATATAATGCAAAATTGTTAATTTTTTAATGTCATGTATATTTATGATATAATATTATGATGTAATAATACATTTACTCTTTGCCTAAATCTTTTCTATACCAAATTTCAGAACTCTACTCTCAAGGGAAGGTAAATATGTGGGTGATAACCCTTAATATTAATATGAATTTTTTCAGAAACTATATGATATCTCAATAAAATTTTAACTGTTTATAGATATGTCAAAGGCACATATAATTTTTTTTATTTAGAATTTTGACATATGTATGTATAAAATGTGTATAACAATGAAATAAAATTTTTGGTGGTTGCTTTTTATGTTAACCCTCAGTGATACCCATGAAAAAAAATGTAATATAATCATCTATTGGTTAGCTATTACATGTCAAAATTACAGGAGGGTTGATGGAGGTTGATGGAGGTTGAGAAAAATTATGTGACTAATGTAATACGTGTGAGATAATTTATTTAATACAGTAAGAAATGTAGTAGATACTCGTACAAGTAAATACTACATTTTAGACAATGTAGTATTGTCTAAAAACTAGCGCCAAATGAACAAGTTCTGATTCTCAATTATTTAGTATTTGTTACTGTAATAAATAAATTTTTATCATAACATAAAACATCACATAATATTTTTATCTTCCTCCAATTCAACCCTCCTGTAATTTTGACATGTAATAGCTAACCAATAGATGATTATATTACATTTTTTTTCATAGGTATCACTGAGGGTTAACATCAAAAGATTTTGTCTCACACATAAACGTGTTTGTACGTTTACCTCCTTCATCTTTGTTGTTTGTTTTTGAGGTTGGATACAAAATCAAACAGTCTAATTATAAAGAACAATGTTAAAAAAACGGCTTTTTTGGCCCCTCAAGACAAAAGCATGAACTTAGTATTTTTATACTAATTTTTGGGTGCTGAATACGAATAATTTATTCATTTTGCCCAAAAATGACGGGAACTCCCTCTAACCAACCCCTGCATGGGGGCAAATAAGGGATAAATGGTTTGTTTGTGCAATTTATTATTTGTGTACTAGTTTGAATAATATAATTTATTTTTTATTGAATCAACTTTAATTAACACTTAGCTTTTTATTGAAAGGTGTAACTTGGCGCTTTTTCGACAACTTTGTACTGAAATTATTCTCGCAAGTGAAATGACTTTTTTGGTCTATATAAGAGATGCTAACCAACTATAAAATGAATCATTAGAAAACTAGGTTTTGTATGAATTTTGAAAGTGACATCGAGTTTTCTGATAACGGAATTAACACTGATTTTCTTTAAATGCTTAATTATTTCTAATTCAAACAAGTTCCGTTTATTTTTTTAGTATAAAAACATTTTTAGTTTTAATTTTGTAAAGAATATAATTTATTACTGAATCTAAAATTGTTAATAGTCATTTCATACAATTATTCAAGCTCATTTTACTATTCGCACAATTGCACAAACAAACCATTTATCCCTTTTTCGCCCCCATACAGAAGTTGGTTAGAAGGTGTTCCCCTCATTTTTGAGCAAAATAAATAAATGATTTGTATTCAGCACCCAAAAATTAGTATAAAAATACTTGTTTCATGCTTTTGTCTAGAGGGGCCAAAAAAGCCATTTTTTTTAACATTGTTCTTTCGCTCTTGTTATTCGTTGTTATGTAGTTGGCAGCAGACCATAAGTTTCCATGTTGTATTCCTTGACATTTGTTTACAGTCTGAAATTGTCTGAACCTTACATTGGTTTAATAGTGGTTTGTGTCTTTTTTCAGCTTCAAACTTTTACCTTGCATTAAAAAACTGTTATATTCAGAACAAACAAAGTGTTATAGTTGTCATACTTCCGTTTACGATTATGCTAAAATAGTTAAACAACTGCCGCCAAGAGTTAGAAAGGCAATTTAAATATAAAATTAAAATATGAATTAACACCACAATCCAATATAATGTTTTAGCGTGTAGCAGCAGCCCTAAACTAGAATGTTTCTGCGGTTAATTCTATTTCACAAAAAAGCATACAACAATGAACTTTTAAAATCGCCTAGAAAGCATAATCCTACCAAGAGGGTTACAAATACTGTAGCATTGAATAAAATGCTAATATAAATTCCTAACATTTATAATAATTGATAATTATATACAAAAAACTACACTATAATAACTAAATACACTGCACTATTGGTAATAATGGCATTCAATTAAAGAGATAAACATTTAGCTGTGATTGTTTTATCTTGACTACCCCATTTTATTCGTAAACGGCTGAAGGAAATTGTAGTCTACAAGAAATATCATGTTCCTATCATCTGAGATAGATTAGAATTTGGCGTATATAAAAGAAAGAGAACTGCACCAGGCGTCGCAACGCTTCGAACAATTTTTCAGAAACATACCTACCAGTTTTATGGCATCGTTAAAAAAGCTGTCCTAATTTGGAAATTATTTTGAAAATACCGTTTTTTAATATTCCGATTTCTTTTAAAAAGTTGTGGCACAATAATTTGTGAAAAAAAAAAATTCTTTTTTCACATTTTCGCTTACTTATATCTCCGTTCCTTGGCATATTTTATATATCATATGCATTTAAGAAGTTGTAGCGTATTGAATTTCCAAAATTCATTTTGGAATAATATATATTGGAATTTGAATTATTTGGAATAATTGAAATAAGCTCAACCCGAAGTCTCCAAGTGCTATTGTTAACTTGCAAATGACTGCTGAAGTTGAAAAGTGCTTTTTTTTCAGTATTTTTTTACTTCGAAAGTAATTCTAGGAATTGTGACTATAATATCTTGACGCCGTTTTTTTTTTCTAAATACGTGTCTTGAAGCGTACTTCAAGATATTATAGTCACAATTCCGAGAATTTCGAAGCGGCAACGTTAAAACAATATATAAGTCGTGTCAAAAAAGGTAGTCGCGTAGAAAACGTTATAAAACAAATTAATATTTTCAAAAATCTCAAAAAGTCTCGAAAAAATTGAAGATATTTATGATTTTTCTAGCCCAACCCGGTCAATATCGTAGAATAAACAAAGAAATGGCTTGATTAAGGTTAATTAAGGCTTGCAAAAAAAGTCGATCGTTATTTACTCGAAAAGTTATTAACGGATCAAGCTAAATTTTTTTTTGTAACTTCATACTACAAATAGCAGTCCCTCCAAGAATCCATTTCATGATCATAGTGGCCCTACTTTCGAAGTAAAAAAAAAGTGAAAAAAAAGCACTTTTACAATTTCAGCCGTCATTTGCAAGTTAACAGTAGCACTTGGAGACTTCGGGTTGGGCTTAAAATTTTGGAAATTCGATAGGCTACAACTTCTTATATGCATGATATAAGCGGACATATGAAAAAATTACGTTTTTTTTTTTCACAAATTGTTAATTAAAAAAAATAGTGGACGGTTTCAACTCTACGGACTCCGCGCATTGTGTTCTACGCAAAAAAATACATAGGAAACCGTCAAAAATAGCCCTATATATTTCAAGAACACATAACAGTCTCTGCCTACTGGACTGAATAGGTTGTATTATAATGTGAATTAAGAAAGATAATCATGCGACGTGTCGTTTTATACATTTTTGAGGTAGCCGAATCCAAATATTACATTAATAAGCCTTTCATTTTACTTCCACGTCCATATAGTGAAGTGAAAGTATAGTATCGATGAAAATATTTTTAAAAAATATTTATTGGCTAAATAACCCTAGAATGTTTTGAAACATCGAGATTTTTAATTAACACAAAAAAAATTAATTTAAATATAAATTAAAACTAAATTTAAAATAAAAAAAATAAAATTTTCTATCCGTTGGTCTGTCAATCTCTCTGTATGTTAACTTATCGCAATAATTCGAGAACACGTTCAGATATCAACATTAAATTTGAAACTCTATAGTCAGTCTAGAGCTGATAAATAGAGAGGATAAATGGGGATAATATAGTTTTTCCTTGTCTACGGGTAATTCGTAAACGATGCTCTTCAAATTTGCTTTTCATATGCTCTTCAAATTTAAGACACATACAATATTACAGGGTCTGCAAATGTAACACTTTCTAAATTAATAGGTTGGGGGTTGACCAGGTTGAAGAAGGTAATTCAAAATAGATGAAACATTTTTTTTAACACAAATACTGGTAGGTTTTAATAATGACAGTGGACAAAACTATTATTCTACCGTTCTTATAACTTACCCTCATGCCGGTGCGGAGGGGACTAGAATAAAATTTAAGGAAATTATTACACATTTTTGAAAATATGAATGTAAATTCATATTTTCAATTGGCTGATGGTGTTTTTATTGTACACAGGAGAGCATAAAGGAGACAAAGAGAATTAATAAAGATATTCATGTTTTATAGGTTTTTGAAATAATCAAATATTACATTTATTAAGTTTCTACTCTTATTTTTACTTCTATATCCATAACCAATAATCATGCGGGTCATAAAGGTCATCAAAGTCATAAATATCATAAAAGTATAGTGGTCATTAATTTAGGTCATTAATGTCATATAGGTTGTAGAGGTTGTATGGGTCATACAGGTCATAGAGGTCATATCGGTCACAAAAGTCATATTAAGAACACAACTTTATGTTTTTAGCGATTCATTCAAATTAAATGTGGAAAAATTAAATTTTGAAGTAATTTTATTATTCCATTAGTAGAAGCGATGAAAAAATCAATGAAGCGGTGAAAAAAGTTCATAAACCATAAAAAGATAATTCTTATTCTTACCCAAAGTTAAGGTGAAAACAAAATATAAATAATCCTGCACAGTGTCTCATTAATACTTAATTTACTATACAATTTAGTATACCTATTTAGTTTAATGTAATAATTATACCTACTTACCTATTAAAGTTAAAGTAAGTTAAATTCACAATTATGAGATACTTAACAGAATTATCAATATTTTGTTTTTGCCTTAATTTTTGGGTAACAATCAGTAAAATATAGATTTTTATGGTTTATGATCTTTTTCGCCGTTTTATTAAAAAATATGATCTTCTGTTAAATATTTTGTAACGTAAGGATGTAGTATAAATCATACGTATTGGGTTATTACTTTTAAAAAATGTAAATTTTAAAAACGGTATTTGGAAAATAATCTCCAAATTAGAAGAGTTTTCCAACGGTGCCATAAAACTAGTATGTTTCTGGAAAAAAAACCTGAGCGTCGCGACACCTGGCGTCGTGCAGTTTTCTTTCTTTTATATACGCCAAATTCTAATCTCAGATGGTAGGAACATGATACTTTTCGTAAGATTACAATTTCCTTTAGGCGTATACGAATAAACTGGGGTGGTCAAGTTAAAACAATCACAGTGTACATACATTTTGCCATATTACTTATTTGCCATGAAGTTGAGTAATATTTCTAATACCACTCTAAGTTACACAGTTAAAAAAAGTCTATAATATTTGCTTCATAAAAATACTACACTACATTTTTGTTTCATTTACATAGTGCATATTTCCTGCAAACTAAAAAAAGTATCTTCTATGATGGACACAGATTATTTTTTAGAATAATAATAAATGTTGTTAACATAATTTTGTACAACCGTATAATTTCAGGACTAATTTAATAAAAATATTTTAACCCACTGTTAAAGGATGACTTTATGAGTTTAGGTAGAGACGGTTGGATATATTATGTATCATTTAGGTCATTCTTTGAAGGGAAAAGTCAACGGGAAAAAATAATTAAAAGATGGAATCTGGTGGATTCTTAATGGATGGTGTCTGAATATTAGTTTATGAAATTTCCTATTTCTTCCGATTTTTTACATAGGTCATGTTTTGTATTGCAATTGTATAAATGTACAATTTTGATTTGTAGACATAGACGCTGTAAATTATTTTTATAGATATATCTTAAATTTTATTAGGTATATTATATTGTTTATAATCAAATGTAGATATATTATGCGCCATCTAATATTCTATTATTACTCTCTTTACTACTAATCAATCCCATATCAACATAAATTTCATTAGAGCAGTAAATTTCCGAACTATCGAATGCATTTATGATGTTACTTTATGATGACATCAAACTTTTTAGTACGTGCCTTGGTCAAAATATTTTATTTATTTATGTGGTACATATTATGGAAACTGAAATACTATCATAAGGAAATTTTAGATTTACATATGTTGACTATATCAAAATAGAGTATAGTTACTAGATGCTGGCCACCCAAAACCAGAGGTCAGGTCATTGACCACGTTGTCAATGACCTGTCAATCGGTTGTGTGGGTTTACTGAAGATAGCGTACACTAATAGTGCTTACCGCTCGAATAACTTACAGTTACCAACTTTTAGATAAATTATAATTAACACTAGCGCATTCACCAAATACTTAATAAACAAAACTACACGTATTTTTTAATACACAGTTATTTTTAATACATGTATCTATACAGCGTGATTTTTGAGTGCGCATTTGGTCTATAAAATGTTATTTCATAAAAAATGCTAAACTGTAGGTATGTGATATTGTTTTCACCCTTGTTTCCCACCTTTTTTATGTAATTCCGAACCTACAGTGACGAGCATACCTCTGGGCGTCGGCTAACTTCCTTATTTTAAATAGAACATCTTATATATTTTTACGAATTTGCAAAGAGCATACAATTTTGAGTCGAAAACATGTACCGGGTGGGCAAATTTCGATGTTTTTATAGGGTATCTCGGTAACTGTAAGGGCTATGGAAAAATGAACCCACCTTTCCCGACCTCTTTTTTCGAGATAAATTCATTGGTGAAAACCAGAATTTGCTATATCTTTTCGTTTTCGAGTTGTAAACGAAAATTGATTTTTTTGAGTTTTCGATTGGTGTCGATAACTCGGTTGTTTGTAAAATTAGAAGAAATCTGTTTGCACGTTCTACAGGCACTTTTTTAAGTAGAATAGGATTTCCTTAACAGATTTTTTATATCTTGTGTAGTTTTCGAGTTATGGCATAAACTTCTATTTTTTTAAATGGAAACCATAGTTGGCTATGATTTAGCTAAAAAGAGGATTTTTTTCTCTTTACAACGATATATAGTTTGTGGGGTCTATGATGAGTGTTTATGCGGAAACAGTTAAAAATTTTAATTTTTTGTATAGGTATACTTACTTTGTTTTTTCTCTGCAGGAAGAGTAAGTTTCTATAGTAACACATTGTTACAACAATGTTTTAATAATAATAACTGTTGCTATGGAAATTTACTCCTGCGAAAAGTAACATAAATACATAGTAACAGTCGTATATAATGAATGGTATATTAAACTTAAATAACTAATTATGACATATTAGTGACTAATTAATAATTAATTATAACATATTCATAACAAGAAAGTTTAACACACTTAACAATCAAATTTGTAACAAATAATGTATGTAAAAAATACGATACAATATATTTTACAAAAACAAAACTAGACAGATTAAAAAAAAATACGAGCATGATTATTTACCTAAAGTTTTCAAATTGTCGTCCGTTGTTTGCGATGCACAGTTCACATCGCTTTGAAACACTTTTTGTTGCATTATAGATGTGAATATTTGAAACGGAATTCAGACAGTCTATAAGATTTTCTCTCAGTTGAACCAGTGTATTATTTGTCTTTTTGTATAAATTGTCTTTAATGGTTCCCCAAAAAAAAGAAATCTAACGGTGAGAGATCTGGCGACCGAGGAGGCCACTTTACTGGCCCATTGTTCCCTATCCATTTCTCCCCAAAATTAGTATTTAATAATTCCGAGATTAAATTAGTATTATGGGGTGGTGCCCCGTCTTGTTGAAAAAATACATGTCGTCTTTCGTTAAGTGGCAAGTTGTCTAAAAATTCTTCTACTATGTGGTAGTTTATCATATTGTAATACCGTTGACCATTTAAATTGTCATCATAAAGTTGGTAAGCTAAAATGCGGTTATTATATAGGGCACACCATACACTAAAACCGAAACGTCCTTGATTTTGAACATCAACAGTCTGATGAGGATTATCTTCAGACCAATAATGTTTGTTGTGTCGGTTGAAAATTCCGGCACTACTTACGTAACTTTCATCTGTCCAAATGATATTTTTAAAAAATAATTGGTCTTGCTCAATTTGTTGTAGGTACCAATTGCAGAAATCCAGTCGGCGTTCAGGATCAGTTGGAAGGAGCTGTTGTTGTTTCCTTATTGTATAAGGTCTAAATTTGTGTTTTTTTAAAACTGAAAGTGCTCTTCGTCGCGATATACCAGACTCTGCTTCAATTTGCCTACTTGAAATTGAAGGATATACGACTACCATACCAACAACATTTATGGCAACATCCTCAGCATCTTGAATACGATAATTTTTTGGTCTTGGTTTATTAAATCCTCCGTATTCAACGAGGTTTTCTTTTAGTCTACCAAAGATGGACATATTAGGTTGTCTCCTTTCAGGGTAGCGATTAAAATATGCTTCCGATGCAGATTCAGAATTATATCCATTTTGAATAAAACACTCTAGCATATTAAACTTTTCGTAATTTTGATACGCCATCGCGCCTTGTCAATTTCTTTAATCGAAACTTTAAAACTATAATGCAAGCAAAAACCAAACATAAACAATTAATCAAACAGTAATGTGTAACTGTGTATTTACATCCCAATGTCCAACTGTTCTGTTTTCAAAATGACAGGCGCCTACTGTGCAAAATCATTGAAATTACTATACTGTCCTTTATTAGAACAACATATGTTTTTAACTGTTTCCGCATAAACACTCATCATAGACCCCACAAACTATATATCGTTGTAAAGAGAAAAAAATCCTCTTTTTAGCTAAATCATAGCCAACTATGGTTTCCATTTAAAAAAATAGAAGTTTATGCCATAACTCGAAAACTACACAAGATATAAAAAATCTGTTAAGGAAATCCTATTCTACTTAAAAAAGTGCCTGTAGAACGTGCAAACAGATTTCTTCTAATTTTACAAACAACCGAGTTATCGACACCAATCGAAAACTCAAAAAAATCAATTTTCGTTTACAACTCGAAAACGAAAAGATATAGCAAATTCTGGTTTTCACCAATGAATTTATCTCGAAAAAAGAGGTCGGGAAAGGTGGGTTCATTTTTTCCATAGCCCTTACAGTTACCGAGATACCCTATAAAAACATCGAAATTTGCCCACCCGGTACAATATCCTATACATAAAGACGGCCCTTTCGGAGATATCTGTTTTAAAAAAAAGTTAGATGGTGGGGTGGTTGGGGGCAAATTGAAAAAACCGTCATAACGCTTTTTGCGTAGTAGGCTTCCATTTCATTTTTGGCATGGCGTAAAAATACAGATTCAAAGTATAATGTATACCAAATGTTATACCAAATGTTACATTTTGCCAAATTAAAATCTAGAAAACAGGTTTGGTTCAAATTGAACAACCTACATTTTTCCGTCCAGGTTATCTGCATTTCAGTTCTTTTTTTTTTTCTCATATCAACAGTATGGGAGTTGAGGTTAAAAGTTTCGGAGATATTTTCGATTTCTTTCGGTTTTTAATTTTTTTCTTACTATTTGCCATTCAACTAGTACTGAATGTTAACAGCAAACTTCAAGAATGTGTAAAGAATTATATTATTTATTGATTTTTTACCATAAAAATGATTTAAGAATAAGTTCGATACTGTAATGAGGGCTTGTTGATTTGAATTGAGAATGGTCGAAACGTAGGTCAGTTCTTACTGTGACAATGTTTTTTTCTTGTTACAGAAAGTGCAATACAATAATTATTCTTAGTTCTTATTTATACAAATTAAAGTTTGGTGTTGTTAAAAGACAATTCTCTTTTTGGACATTTGTTAAATTAATTACTATTGTTGGAGCCCTCCTTTTATAGTAAAACATATGTAGAGGGTTATATATACGACTCTTGTATTTAAAGTATTTTTCTACATCTTTTAATAAAAGCAGTAGGCGCTGTATAAATATACGGAAAAACCCTGTACACAATAACTTTTCGTATTAAGGAAATCATTTATTTGCAGTTTTGAGATATTTTTAAGAAAAAAATAGGTACAATGCATTTAAATCTGTTTTCATAGTTAATTTTGAATTAATTTCATGGAAGTTATTTTATCCGCATTATTTTTTTTTAACTTATTAAATATATTATTTCCGTATCTCTGTATTAAAACAAAACAATTAATAGAAGTTAATTATACTTCTAAAGTTTGCTGTTTATCATCACGAATTGTTTGATAGCAGATTTTAAGCAAAATCCTTGAAAACTAGGAAAAATTGAAAATATCTCCGAAATTTGTAACTTTAACCACCATGATGTGAATATGAGCAAAAAGAGAATTGAAAGTAATACACCTTGGATCGAAAAACTACAGGGTGTTCCATTTGAACTAAATAAGTTCGATTTGAAATTAGCAAAATGTAACATAATACATTTATCAGTAGGTATAGCATTTCAAATTTATATTAATTGCAGAACAACATATATTTTTACGCCGTGTCAAAAATGACTTGGAAGTCTGCTACACAAAACAAATGTTATGACAGTTTTTCCAGACCGTTACATCTGTCTTTTTTTAACATACATATACATATCTCTAAAATAGCTGGGTTCAGGTATAAGTTATGATGTACGTTTTCGACTCAAAATCGTGTGTTCGTTCAAAATTTGTAAAAAATATATAGGTTGTTCCATTTAAAATATGGAAGTTAGTCGACGCCCAGAAGTATGTATATGAACACCCTGTAGATTTGAAAATATTTTAAAAATTTTATTCTTTTTATTATTATTATTATTATTATTTATATAAAAATAGATGGGTATTCATCGAGTCAAATAGAGATCGGGGTGGGGATTCGTCGGTAGATTTTACCCATTGCCAATAGTTTGGAATAAGAACATAAATAATACAATAAATTTAGATTTCATTTATATTATGTACCATTATTTTTTTTAAAAGTCAATATCCTAAAATCAGGGACTATCTTTTAAAACAATATGACGGTAAGACCAATCCTAATTACAGCGCATACGTAAAGATGTACGTGTGCTAACATACAATAAATTTAGATTTCATTTATATTATGTACCATTATTTTTTTTAAAAGTCAATATCCTAAAATCAGGGACTATCTTTTAAAACAATATGACGGTAAGACCAATCCTAATTACAGCGCATACGTAAAGATGTACGTGTGCTAACATGTTTTTTCAGCAACAAGAGTTGATTAATTTGTTATAATTGTTAATGTAGTTATTATATTATTATGTTTCAGTTGCAAACATTAATATATTAATGTTTGCAACTGCTCAGTTCAGTGGATCCTGTTATCGCAAGGAAGCCCTAAATAAAGTCAATAGTCCTTAGAAACCAATTGTATTATCTTCACAAAGGCAAAGACAAATTATTGGTTAATGCAAAGAAAATAGCAGCACAAAGCAATTTAGAAACAACTTGTGCCTACAATAGAGTCCAATGATGTAAATTCGTGAAAGATATATTTTCAAAGACTATACATACTTACATATAAATATATGAATCGGATAGAACCCAATAGTTTGTAATCAAATTACTGCTTTGTACCTCAGTATTAGTAATTAATAAAGTAGAGATGGTTTCCTTAATGGAAGGATATAGACAAATTCAACTCAAGCAATTGCTTGAGTTAAATAAAAATCTCAATTGCCATAAAACTAATGTACCTGTTTGTTACCATGTGGACTAATGTTACATGCAGATAAATGGGTCAACATTTGTAAAGTGGCCCCCTATTTTTTCTTGATATTTTAGAATCCCAAACTTTTTATAACAAACCAAATATTGCCTAAATTCAAAACATACTCAAACGATTTTTCGATGTTTACGGTATTTATCACATTATTTGTAATAAAGTATTTCAACACATTTTTTCCAGAAAATCTCAAAACTCCGTGATTTACTTTCTAGATTTTGATGAAATTTGGCAGAAGAATCGGCATTTAACGGTACTTATATAAAAATATATAGTTATAAAAAAAACATGTAAAACAATTATTTTATTTCTTTTTCGATTATGTTTGCGAAGTATAAAAAAAAGTTATTTCGAAAAAAAGATCTGAAATTGTTTATTGCAAATAAAATGAAAATTACACAAATTATCAAAGAAACATTTGAGGGTGTTCCTGATATAAACACATAATTTCTTATATAAAAAGTTTGGGATTTGGGAAAAAATAGGGGGCCTCTTCACAAATTTTGTATTGTATCAGTTATGTATCAGTATTATGTAACAGTTATGTTGCATCGATAATGTACAATGTGTCCAAATCAAATTTTTGAGATATTTGATATTTTTTAAAACCATTTGATATTAAACGTTTTGGACCTCCTTATACGCTAAACAGAATCTTTAATAAAATATAAAACTACTAATAACGCATAATTATTAACGAGAACACCTTTTTTTTAAAGGACAACTGAATTCTACTAATACAGAAATCAGTTTCAGCCAAAAATATACAGGGTGGATCATAAATAATGGTACATAGTGCAACAGAAGACTCCTCAGGTCAAAATAATGTGATTTAGCTAAACTTAGCTTGGTCCAGTAAAATTGTTGAATATAACTAAAATACAGGGTGTCAAAGTTTTAATGTAGTTTTCAATGTTCAACGACCAACAATTTTTATGTATAGATGGGACTGATATATATAGACTGATGGTAAAGATTCTTTGAAATGGGATTATCTCGAAAAGAATTACGTTTAACAACTTTAGCAAGATATGTATACCTTCTTTAAGTAAAAAAAAAGTAGGAGAATCGATTTCTTCACTGTCGGATGTCACTGTCGGATATTTCACTTTCGTCTAGAATTTCTACGAAATGGGTGGAATTCTTCACATAACTGCTAGTCTTTCCGATGTAGGGCTGAAGAATATCTGCAAGATATCTGGCTAACTCGTACGTCGGTGATCCACATGTGATGACAATAGGTCTTAAAAGGTTAACAGCCTTATGTATCTTAGGCAGGCCATAGAGTCGTGGTGGTCTTTTTTCGCTTGGCAGAAGACGGCGTTGTTCCTCGACGGGAATTTTTGACTCCTTAATAATGGTCCTTGTTTGTCTTTCAATTTTTGGTGTCGGGTCCTTTTTCAGCTTTCTGTAGTGTTCCGGATCTAATAAGGACTCTATTTTCCGTTGGTATTCTTCCTTCTTCCACTGACCACAGTGGCGTTGCCTTTGTCTGCTTTTAACACAATAATATCTTGATTGTTACGTATGTCTCTGAGTGCTTTTTCCTCTTCTCGCTTGGTGTTTCTTTTTGGTGGCTTTGATTTCCTCAGTATACGGCATGTTTCGTGTCTCACTTCTTCGGCTTCTTCAACTGGTAGACTTCTAATGGCATTTTCGACTTCGGCGATAATTTCTTCTTTAGGTATCTTTTCGGCGCGATCGCGAAATTCATTCCTTTGGCTAATACGGATGTCCATTCCTCTGGTAGTGGTTGGTCCGTTAAGTTTATAACGGTTTTCTTGACGTCTAGTTCAGGTTTAATAGTTGAATTCTTTGTCTGCAATTTCTCGAACTTCGTAATTTGCTTCTTAGTTGTATGATTCTGTTGGAATTCGGCGTGTTCGTAGGTTATTCGATCGATTGTCCTCCAGTGGTCTTCGTTGAGTATCGTGGTTAACTCCAAGTGTAGGTTATACAACTCTGATGACACAATATGTAATTGGTGGTATGTATATCTTACTCTTTCCCTGGTAAGCGCCTGTTCTGTCCTCTTGATGATTTTCTGAACAGCTGGTGTCCGTAGATGATGATTTATCTTGATGAACGTAGGTGTAATCTCCTTATATCTGCAGCGTCGTAGGAATGCTAACGAGGAAAGTAACTGGCTCTTTTTCTTTCTTAGCTTGTCGAATTTTCTGGTTTTCAATATCCTCCCCGTGTCCAATAATAGAATGCAGGCTTTCACGTCTGGCGTCCAATGGTGAAGTTATTTCTTCCGGGTTTTGCCGCGGTCGTCTAAACTGACTTGACGTTTCGCTGATCATGCTGTCAGCTTCTTCAGAAGGTTTCTAAAGACTGGTGTTGTCGTCTTTTGCTACTCGTTATATACCTTGGCCCTGCTATGGTTGGTTGCACATCCGTCGAGCTCATGATCAGCATAATCAGCGAAACGTCAAGTCAGTTTAGACGACCGCGGCAAACCCGGAAGAAATAACTTCACTATTGGACAACAGCCGTGAAAGCCTGCATTCTATTAATAATACTAATAGTCATAAAAATTAAATACGATTGAAAAGCGGTCAAACCAAAAAAAAATAATAATAAAACCGGCCAGCCACGCATCTTTACGGATCCCCGCGTTTACTTCGACGCGGCCCCAAGCCCGCAATCGAGGCCAAGTTGAGAGCCCGAAGGGCTTGCGAACAACTTGTCGATGTATTAAGCTGCAAAAAAAGTTATGCTATTTTAAAGAAGCGTGATATTCTTTAGCTGACGCCCTCTATTCGCCATATCAATGCTATGAACGAATTTAAATCTCACGTAAAGAAAAACCCGAATCTCTGATTTCATGCCATTATCTCAATTTATAAGGAAAGTATAGAGGACAATTAAAAACATTAACATCCTGTATCTTGGTTATCATCAAAATAGGACTAAGATATCAGGTTGTTTCCTTTCCGGGTATCTGTCAAAATACATATTACTGGCTCGATAATTGTTTCTGTCTCTAGCAAAATAACAAATTAGTATGTCCGCTTTTTCTTCATTATTGCACATATTTATTATTTAAAAACTCAGAAGAACAAGCAGAATTTAGAGTACTAAACTGTAATCTGCTACATTTATGTCGAGTATTTCAATTTTTATTTAAGTCCTATAAAAAAAGCATATGCCTAAAATATATATATTAATTTGTTATTAATGTGTTAATGTATTAATTTATAAATTTATTAATGTATTATTATTAAGAAATATAGGTACATAAATATATTAAACATTATGAGGAAAAATGAAATTATGGAATTTGCGAAAAATCGGGTTGTACATATTAAACAAACCGAGAAGGTCGTCTATAATTTTAAATCGAAAATTCGAAAATATTACCAAGTGACCATTTTGATACAAAGTCCCATAAGGATTAATGAGTATGATGTTGACGTAAATTGCGGAATGAGATATTATTGGTTATGAGATATTGGTGAAAACAAATGTTAAACTTCAAGGAATTTACGTTTTTAGTCATAGGCTACTGGCAAGTAATAGATATATTCATGCTCGCGCTTTTAAGGTCATTTTGGTATAGTGAAAATGCAATTAATTTTATATTTAAATATGTACGGGTTAATTCTTGATTCTTTCATGAAATAAAATAACGAAACATCCTAGTTTCGGCCCTTCTTCGTCAAATATCCTTAAATAACCGGAATGGATAGGCAATAGTTTACCGAATTCTATAAAAAAAAAACGGTGAATATCAATTTTTACTTAATATTTCGTATGTAATATTACCTTTTTCGAAATGGTTTACCATTATAAAAATGATAATAGGATAATTCAGTAACCCGAAAACATAACACAATTTTCACTACGTCACTTAATAATTCTTCTTCAAATTCTGCCCAACTTTGCCCATTTAACCGACTGTGTAGTTCTGATAATAAAAAAGTTGCTCATGCAGTGCGATAGAAAATGGCCACCCTGTACATATATTTTCCACTCATGAAAATTTCGAGTATGCTGTGATGCAACAAAGTATATATAGTAGTATATTTTCTTCTTTGTTTCCGTTTACAAGTGTACAAGATCATTTTTTAAAGGAATTTAACTGCTCCTGAATATTAACGTACACAGTTACGGATAGTTTTCGGTCTGGATAGCCCACGCGATATTCTTGTCTTGGTTTTCGCTTATCATTGTCACGTGTAACATATACTGTGAAAAATTGACATGGGTTTCTTCACTGTACCTAATGCAATGTAATGTTATAATCATACAGACGTATAATGTTTGACACACCTATATAAAAAATTAAATTTGTCTACTGTCAGTCTTGCAGTATATCTTTGAAATCACTAGTAGAATTTAATGACCCAATAATTACAATGTGTTGTCTTGTAAAATATCAATTACTTACCACAGGAAATGGAAGATTTATGTGGCGGAAATTATAATTCGGACACACTGTGCAGTAATATTAAAAATCTAAGCCAACCTTTCCTTCAACACGCATATGTTTTAGTAAAAAATGGCAATATGGTTTTGCGCAATGCAAAATATCATATATAGGGTATTCCAATGTTATTGGCAACCCAAAATTAAGATATCTGTCTTAACCGGTAACTATTTTTATTATATCCCTATTAAAGAATTATTACTTAATCCCAGAAGTAATGCTCAAGGGAAACAATAAATAAATACCTACCCAGTTATTATGATAAATTAATAGTATCGAAAATCAATTTTAATGCTTGATATGTACCTGGTATAAGAGTATGTAAAGAATTTAATTAAAATTTCGTTACAACACATACAATTATGTTGAACTCGGCATTCTACCGTCCATCCGCTCGCATCGAACTAACGTAAACCACTACGGAATCAATGCACACAGCGTGGTTAAATTACCATCAAGTATCGCGACCACCCGCATGGGAGTGGGGTGCTTGAGGCCCAGTGCGCATTACTATGCACGGTCAGTGGCGTACGTATGCATGGGCAGGAAATACACGCGCATATAATTTACAAGGTGCTTAAAACATTCTGTTTTATGCTTCAATTATCATAGAGTTGTATAGTGCCGACCCTGCGTTGTGGCACACTTTCCAGACCTTACTTAATAATGGATTATCACACGTTAGAAATAAATTGATAATTTACTAATATATTAGTATTTTTATGTGTAATTATTTATAAATTATTTCGCATTGAACACCTTTCTTATACGCCTAAATGATTTTTTTGCGTTCGTTTATAGATATTCAAAATAAAATATTATTAAAATTTATTCATGACAAACAAGTTCTAATCGGCTAAAAGTGAAAGTAAACAATTACGTGCCAATATCTGATATTTACCTCACTCTTGGCAGCACGGCTGCCAATTAAACTTCAATGAATTTAATAATTTCCTTGTTAATAAGTACTCATAATTTGTAAATTAAAATATTCGTAAAGCTTTATACTGCTGTGTAGCAACATAATTTCATACCTTTATTGCTTTAGTGATATAAAGTCCCTTTTTTTGCATGTAAAAGTAGTAATAGATATAAAATGTTTAAAGCATAATTAAGGTAGGTAACGAAGATTCCTAGAAATCTGTACGTATTGTATACTGCTGAAAAGACATGGTACTAAAAAAAGCTAAGTATAATATTTCTCAGATAATGATTGTGTCCGTTAGCAATTAGTCTAATGATTTCAAGCCATTACAAAAATTACACTGCTAATATTTCGACCGTTAAATAACGAGACATCCAAAAAAAACGTCATCAAATTGACCGAGAAAAAAAAGTATTTCTATTCTTAATCGAATTTATAACCGTATTTACTTATCAAGACTGTCACATCATATGACAGCCATTGTTTATTTTACAAATTGTGACAGTCACTTGTCAAAAGTTTGACATAACATAAAAGCTTAGACATGACCGCTGTTTCCACCTTTTTCGTTCATAGCCACAGTTGTTGACGATTTTTTAGATGTCTCTTTATTTACTCTAGGTACGTTAAGTATTTACTCTAGATTTCAAACTAAAAACTGATATTTCGCAATAATTTTGTAGTAAAAAAAATGTTATAGTAATAACATGTTTCATTTAAAAATTCAGTTATTATTTATTTCTTAGATCTAACTGGCTATGAATAAACGTGAAATATGCAAATGAACTTAAAATTTTGCACCATTTTCAACAGTGAAATCCCAAGACACGTATCTCAAGCCGTATAAAAGTTGAGTGTACCCAATATTCGTAGTCACCCGGTATACTGACAACTTCAAACCAAGATATGTAACTTATTTAGTGTAAACGGTACATATTATATTTTTTGCATCAGAAAACAATAAACCTAGTACTTATCTTCTAAGCAGTGGCGGTTGGTGATATTTCAGTTAGCCATATCTTGAAAACGACGAATGGGATCCACTTCACTTTTTAGGTGATGACTATACACCTCTTACAGAAATGATTTATAGTGAAAAAACCGTCTGCAAATTTTGCGAAAACATTTTCAAAAAAAACTATATAACACCCTGGGATCTCAGCAACGCTATGTGGAATATTTGCAGTATATATTTTTTTTCAAAATCTAGAAACAAATAAAAGGAGAGGTTTGTCGATTTGTTCCAAAATATTTGTTTTCAAAAAAGTTTTGGCTATTTTAATTTTAGAGGAACATTTTGTTTGCCAAAATTAAAATGGCCATAACTTTTTGAAAAAAAAAATTTTGTAACAAATCGAAAAACATCTCCTTATATTTGTTTTTATATTATGAAAAAAAAAATATACTGCAAATATTCCACAGAGCGTTACTGAGATCCCAGGGTGTTCTGCAGTTTTTTGAAATTTTTTTTCGCAAACTTTGCTGACGGTTTATTCAGTATAAATCCTTTCTGTAAAAGGTGTATAGTCATCACCTAAAAAGTGAAGTGGGTCCCATGCGTCGTTTTCAAGATATGGCTAACTGAAATATCACCAACCGCCACTGCTTTTAACGAATGTGTCTTACTTCCGAATATTATAAAACACAACATGATTGTTGTAATGTTAAGATGATATTTTTTTCTACAACATACGCTACCGAGAAAAAAAATACGGTGATTAATTCATGCATGTGGGAGATTCTGTAAGAAAATTTCACATCTAAATATGTTTAAGAAATGTTAACATCCTGTTGACGTTTTTATTATAGGAGACAAGAACTTGACGAATAACAATTATATTACAATTTACAATAACAATTTGACGAATTATTTGACCTTTTTTTAGTACTAATGAGTTAAATAGTTTAATAAAAAAAAACTATATTACCACTATTTAACCCCCCAACTATTTAACCCCCAACTCTTTAACGCATAAAGCTCAAAATCTAGTCAGGTCGAGACCTCGTCGTGGTACATAAGTGTTCCAAATTTCAAGTTGATATCGTAACACGTTTTCGAGTTATCGGGTACACAAAAAAGAGCAATACGACCGACTAAGAGACGGACCTTTTTTTTAAACCTAAAATCGTGACATTTCAAAACATTTTAGGCTTATGTAGCCAATAAATTTTTTCACAATGTTTTCATGAAACTACCACTCCACTGGAAGAAATAAAATTACGAAGTGGGTCCGGGCATGCTGATAGAAAAGTTTGCTGATGTGACGTTTATTTTTTATGTTTGTTGAACTGTTTAATTTTATTATGTTTGTGGTTTGATTAACATACGAAAACATTTTCTTCTTTTTGTAATTAGGTTATGTGTTTATAAGTTATGTTCATCTAAAAATAAAAAGTTGTATGTCAATAGGTTATATTCAAACGTCAGTTTAATATCACATCAAAATTTGACAGAAAAATTTCCAGTGCAATTTCACCCTGCCACCTGGTAGGGTGAACCCTAGTAAGGGTACCTACCCTACCAGAGTACCCAGCTGTATAAAAATTTTCGGAATTTTGTTCTCGTCGCTAGATGTGGCAATAAAAAAAAACAGATAAGTGCTATAAAATCGTTTTTGAATTTCTTTCACTATTTTAACATTATCACCTTCAATATATATCCCTCCACCGCTCCATGCGAATTTTCCATTGGTCATAGCACTGCTGTATCATGATTAGGTTTCAGAATGTTTGCGTGCCCGTGTGTAAAACTCCATAAGAGTGTTCCGCGTTCCCGCGCCCATAAGAATAGGGATAGCGTACCACTGCGCATACGCAGGCTCTGAAGAGTGTTAGGGAATGGGTCAATAATGTACAAAGCGCTTAAAAAATTCGATTTATACTTTCATTATCATAAAATTGTATAGTGCCGAGCCCTGCGTTGCCGGACACATTTCCGGACCCTAACCCTGATGTCCGTCGGATTTTATTACACAGCATTTACTGTTTTAAATTTGCTTCTGTGCTAATTTGACTTTCATAAATAGAAAAAAGTCACAGGGGGTGAGACTCAGTAAATAGGGGGATATTTTGACATAGGGCTTATATTTTGACATCCCATGCGTGGCCAAAAACCTTTTGTGGACTCAAAATAGTGTGGACTTAAACGTTGTCCTGATGAAGAAATCTTAACTTGTTTTTCCAGAATTAATTCCAGGTCATCGTCCTCTTATTTTTTTCACGAAGAGTAGTCTGGGTCTCAATAAAGTGATGTTAGTTCACAGATTGACGGGTTCTTCTACTTGGATATTTTTTCCGACGGAACATAGTGCATAGGTGATATAAAGTGAAACAGACCTTGGTCTACTCCAGGCAAAGGCCACGGCTCAGTTGAGCGACGCGCAACTTTGACAAAGACAGAAACAGAGAGTCATGTGACTCGGTTATGTATAGACTGGCCTTGACGCATTTACCATTACATTTCTGCAGAACGATTGGTCCAGTTTTTTTATAGCCACACCTCGTATACAACGATTCTCTACATATATGAAATGGCGACTTTCTGACACTTCCGGATATATCGGAAGTGAATACTAATTCATTAGGTACTTCTTTAGAAATTTAGATAATAAATTAAATAGAAATTTTCTGCTATAGTTTTTTTGCCATATTTGGTCTCTACTCATTAATTGAATGTCACTTTAATAACCACTGTCTTATCCCTAAAATTAACCGTTTGGAGATATTTTAATTTTTGACCAAAAGAATTAAATCCGTAAAAAACTAATTACCACTTTCACAGTGGTAACATTTTTTTACCATATGTAAGTATGAAAGAGTGAGCTTACTGTCAATAATTCTAGGTACACAAAACAATCTACCGGGTGCTTAAAATGGAGGGTCAAACTTGAATAATTCTGTCGTATATTAAATCGACTATTTTAAATAGAACATTTTATATTTCATGATTACTTTCGCTTCCTTTTTTTATCCTCTTTCAACACATACCAGCATTCCTTATTCCTGTACCGAAGACGGTATACTTTGTTGCTTCGCTTATTACTGCTCGTTTTCTTGACTTTTAGTTCTATAAAAAAAAAAAACGTGCGATAATATTATTGTTGATGACAGTAAGTCACATTGTCATCAAATGTTGACATGCAATTTGGACAAATAAATAATTTGGCAATCCAGATACATTTTTCGGAGTTTGATGAAATACAATTAAAAAAATAATTTGGCAATCCATGTTTCGGCATTTTTACTAAACAACTTCTAATATCCCTCATAAACTTTTAAAATTTACACAAATCGGAATTCAAAACCGTCTCATAACACAAAAACTTAAGAAAATGGTAGTCCTTAGTTACAACACGTAGTAACAAGTATAACGCGTTGATATAGAAACCGCTTATGTATTATATGGAAGTCATGTCGATTTTCAATAGAAGATGCCAAATGTAACTGAAGCAATTCAAACAGGATGTCATTTCCTGAATACAATACGGTTATTTGGCAAAACACAATGAGTTGGGCATGAACGGAGTTAAGTTATGTCGCTAATTGACAACACGATAATCGAAAGAGTAAAAGGTAGGCAAAGAAAATTATAAAATATTACACATAATGATTATTTAAGAAAGACCCAAATCATGTAAAAATGTACATATATCGATTTACCCTTCCTAGTGTTTAAAAAAGGTCATAAAAAAATATAGTATGGTAACTGAAACTCTACATCTGTGATGTTTGCTTTAGGTGTAATATATTTTAATATTACAGAACTGAAATATGAAAATAAATACTCGTGTGTGTTATAACTACACGCTTAATATGCTACGCTATAATGCATTTCAGAAAAAGGTTAATACATACTATTGATCTAATTCAATTTGGAAAGATCAAGCCCCTTCCTCAATTTGACATTGATAAATGCACCGCCACGTAATAATGACAGCGGATATATTGTTGTATTATCGCTGCTAATGCATACGTGTTGGCGTGACCTTCATACATTTTGTAAAGCGACTTTCACAGTATGCACTCAAGCTGTGGTACCGAGAACATCATTGAACTAGAAGGAACTACATACATATATCATCCAATATTTGAGTCCCACATCATGCCAGACACACTCAGGTACATATTTGATGGCGACGCGTCGCTCTGGTCTCTGGTATTCGATATTGACCTTCTACCGCCATTTATTTATTTTGCGTGTTCAATGGCGTCCATTTATATGTAGTTAGTTTTATGTTCAATGTCACTGTTCATTGTGCTTTAATAAAGTTGTAGTATAACAAATCATTTGTTTAATACGGACATGGTTATAAACTGCTTTGTGTGTAAAGTTCATTTTAAAAACCATGGAAATGAGATTTTTGATAGGCAAGTGCAATAGTCAAATTCAGAACTCTAATAGGTTTATACAGGTATAACTATAACTATAGCTATACAGTTTCAGAACTGCAAAACAAGGTACTTAGTTGTCTCCCTTCGAAATGCCATATTAAACATTTCAATTTAATACGAAATCAAAAGAGCGACATTCAGAAACTGACAAATCAATATCCAACAAAATAAGTTAAGGACACTGTTATTCCTCAATCCCTCAAATAGTTATATTTTAATAAAATAATTAGCAAAAGGCTTCGATACCTATTTTAATATTTAATTTGTTTAAAATCGTAATTTATGTACATGTTTATTATTTATTAACTACATAAATATTTCATTACAGCAGTCATACGGAAAGAGCAGAACTAAAAAAAAAAACGAATTTTCAAAAATTCTAACAGGGAAATCTGCCTGTACTTTTAGGTTCTGTAGATTCGAAAAAATATATATCCAGAAATCTTCTACGGATATTGGTTTGTGACTTACATATATTATTTATTTGTGTAAAAGAGCTGTGTTTGACAAATCAAATTAAAACTTGTTATACAGGACGCTTCACTCTGAGTGGCCTATTAAACGTTTTGGGAACACTAAAAATATTATGGAGCCCAACATTTATATTAGGGATACTCTACTTATGTAAAATACTGGCAATACTGCCACTTCCGATATTGAACACTACCTTTGTTATTTTTTATGTAATTCTATAATTTTATGCGATATTTTATTTCCATTTTTTAATTTAGTTCCACTTTAGTACCGATATAACCGTTATATATCTCTGAAATTAACGGTATTCAATATAAATATTTTAATTTTGAGAAAACGTGAAAAACTTTACCCGTTTTAAAAATCATAATCATAACATAGTATAAAACAAAGTCGCTTCCCGCTGTCTGTCCCTATATACCTATGTATGCTTAGATCTTTAAAACTACGCAACGGATTTTGATGCGATTTTTTTTTAATAGATAGAGTGATTCAAGAGGAAGGTTTATATGTATAATACATGCATAATATAGTAGAGAAACACTGATAATTTTAGAGGTGTCTAATGTGATGTCGTAAACCGTGCGAAGCAGGGGCGGGTCGCTAGTCCTTGAATAAAGGACAATTAAAGGAGACTGTTGTTCAAGTTTGACTCTCCATTCTCAGCACCATGTACACTTATCCGCATATCTAGTATAGCTACTTGACAGTAAGCTTAAATTTTCATACTCATATAGGAAAAATATTAATCATACACATTTACCACAGAGTATGTTATTGAATTTATCTAGGGGTTTGTAATTACGATTTTTGAATTGAAATTGGAATGTCTCGAAAACCATCCATTATAGAAATAAATAATTATTATTATGACTGTTTTACACACACCAATTTTTCTCACAATAAATTGTACAAGTTGACCTTACTGGAATACGTGTAAAATAGAAATTGCGCCCAATTTATTGTCCACAATAAATTGTAGAATTTAGAACTTGCTCTAATTTCTTGGCCAATTTTAGGGATGTTTAGTAACTTTTTACATTTATTTCACTGTACCAACCTAATAATGAGGTAAGCGGTTTCTCTTAGGGACAACCTATGATAACTTATGTTTTAGTCATTGAGAGTTGCCAGTGTTGAAATTGACCAATAAATTGTTACAAATATTGCAAAGTGTAAACAGTTGGGTAAAATTGGACAATTTATTGAAAAATAAATTCTACAATCTATTGTGCAATAAATTGGCATGTGTAAAACAGTCTTTAAAGTAGTATCACACTAATACGCATCTATAATTCAAATATGATATAAAAATGTAGCGTGTTATTTAACAAAATGAAGTTAATGTTCATTTTCCGTATGCTTTTTATAATGTTTTTATGTTATGAACAGGTTTGTTGTGTTTTGTTGTGCTTATTGACCTATAACAAGTAAGTATATTATATTTATTATTAAAGCAGTATCACACTAAAAAGCATCTATAATTCAAATATGATATAAAAATATATCGTGTCATTTAACATAATGAAGTTAATGTTCATTTCCGATATACTTTTTATAATGTTTTTATGTTATGAATAGGTTTGTTGTGTTTTGTTGTGCTTACTGACCTATAACAAGTATTACACAGTGTGTAACAGGAGCATGGTATACCCCTCCTTTAATTATTTACTTATCGAAATGAATTTTTTTAAATTTAGCACAATGGAAGTACATAGTAAAGACCATTTTTGATATAACAAACATTTTAGTATCACTTCATGTTTCACCAAAGTTATTTTTTAAATGGAACACCCTGTATATTTTTAGTTTTTTTTATCTATATAACTTTCTGAATCAAATGATACCACGTAGGTAAGTGACGTTTAAAATGTAAATATTGTTTTCTAATTATTTTCATTTTTCAATTGTAGGAGGCTATGACCCTTCAAATGAATTGTAATGTACTTCAGTAATACTAGACAAATCATATTTAGAAAGTAAGCTTTGTTTGTTTACTTTTTGATCAGATAAGAATATTTAAGTCATATATTTATTTCTTTAAATGATACCATAATTGTACCGTATACCTAAATAAAATACATAATATGTGAATTATGTTATAACCGTAATGTAGATTGTTTTAATTCGACAGCCGAAATGGTCCAATGAATAGATATCTAATTATGTTTTCATATGATACCCAGTACTCTTACGGTTCCATTAAATAAAAAAAAATATGACATTTATGAAAACAATTTATGAAAACTATTTTTATAAACATGATCTCATCATAAATTCTCATTATAAACTAATATATGTTCATGTTCTAAATATTATTTTTCTAATGTTGCTGAGGTACAAAATTAATTTGAAGATTCATTTCACATTGAAAAATTAAAATAGTTAGAAACCAAAATTTAACAATTAAATGTCACTTATGTGGTATCATTTAATTCAGAAAATTCTGTACATTTAAAAAAAAACAGGACATTCCATTTGAAAATCAATATTTGGACGTATTTCCAGTGAAACCGGAAGTGAATGTTTGGCACATCAAAAAATGGTATTTAATAAGTAATTTTTCAAAAATTCATCTCAGTAAATAAAGAATAAAAGGGGGTTGTACGATGATCCTGTTACACACCATATACGGTAATCTGACGTAACTGTAATACAAATTTTTCAAATTCACCATCATGAGGTTGAAATTCTAAAATATGATTCAACCGTTTGTTATTTTTTCTATTAAACGACCATTAGCTTTGTAAGTAAATTAAACCTTCCCTTAATTTCGTAGTGCATAGGTCGATTACATACACATAAAAAAGAATTTCCAGTTTAACCATGAACTTCATAAAAAAATATTAATATACTCGCAAAGCTCGGCGGTATAAAGTATGAAAACTAATTTTAGTTTTGCGAAGGCAGCAAAGTTATTTCAAAATGTAAAAGCGGACATATTTTGCATAATGCCCTATAATTTATATGTATACGAGTATATATGTATATTTATATCATATAAATATACATATAATATGTATATACGTATACGAGTATTTAAAAGGTGGAAACATAGACAATTCCCCGGAGTATTCTCCAAAAACTCGTATCGATAAAAATAATATACTAACGAAACTAGATAGTCAGTTACAGTATAACACATTTTTTTCTCACCTTTTACTGATATCTTCAGCCACTGAGTTCATATTTCTACACAGCCATATACATACATATAGTTGATCGCCATCATGTACAGTGCCCACCCATTCAGAATTCCCGCCTCTCAATGTCGATTGCATACAAACATATTTGTCTGTATATTTATGCTCTTTCCCTAACTATCATATTTAAATGTTTTGTAAATCTGCTACATGTTATGTGATGAAAACAGTACTTGAGTTTTATAACTTTCAATGCTGCTGTATTCTAATGTATATCCAAAATAATATATAATGTATAGTCCATATTAAATATCACATCAACATTTAAATTTTGAATAAAAATTTTACCCGAATTAGTCGATATTATTATTTTCGCTGAATTTTAATGAGCACGTGAAATGCAGTGCCTTAGGTTATAGTAGATCTTCTGGTCCGAGACGATGACCCACTTTGACATTCAGCTGTGAATTTTCTTCATTTTTTCCAAGAAATGATGAGTCATCGCACTGGGTTATTTTTATCGATTATGTCTCTCTCATATTTCTGGGAACCAGCAGAGTAGTATTGACATGTTATATGCGAACTTCCTTATTTGTTTACAGTTGACCGGCTACAATGAATGAATAAAAACACATGCATCGTATATAATTACCTGTATAAAACATTTTATCATGCTTGCGATATATGTACATATAGGGTGTCCCATTATTAAGGGGCCTCAGCGAAATTACAGATTCTTTGGGTAAAAATATTACGATTTAACCAAACTTACCTTAGTCCAAACCAAATCAAACCTTAACCATAACCTTAATCAAAACCTTAGTTTTTGATAACCACGATACAGGGTGTCAAAGTTATAATTTATTTTCGATTTCCGAAATAACTTCTTTAACAACATTTTTTTGTATAAAATTGGGTGTTTTTTGAGGAGAGGAATTTTAATTCGTCAATTATTTTTGATATTATTATGATATGAAGGCGCTCTCTGCAGTTTTCTGAATACATACAAAATGGTGTTTACTAATACAAAAAAAAAATTTCGTCTTAGAATAAGTGTTCCTAAAAATATTTGTTAATAAAAATACCAGAGTAAGAAAAACATAATAAGTCGAGGTAGTTACATAAATAAAACTAGTTGTATAGTATATTAGAAAAATTGTAAAAAGCTCCCAATCTAAAAACATCAAAAAGAATTTGAAATAAAATGTACCAACCTTTTAAGTGCAAATATCTTGGAAATCGTCCACTAACCAATGGGTTTCCAACAGTAGTACAAGGTCTACATAAAATGCATTAAAAATGCAAAATTATAGTCAAAATTAATGTTTGGACAGCGGCGTAAAATTAAGGAGGGGGTAAAGGTGTTACTTAGCCATGCCTTTGTCAAAAGTAATTTAAATGGTTTTTCTACATTTAGATGTTTCTTATGACAATAAAACCTCTTGCCAAATTTGAAAAGGTAATAATAAATAATAATAAAAATATTATCAATGATATTTTCTTAATTTTCAAATTTAACACACTATATTTGGACACAAAAATATTTTATTCAAACATATTTATGTCAATCGTTTTGTCCATCTCACAATAATTATTTAAATAGGTTGTTGCACTGCATACTTTAAACGCAAATATTTCTAAAACGGTCATTCGTCACCGACATTTAAAGGGGACATCTATTCTCTCAATACACGATGAAAAAATCGATATTTTCTATAAAAACATAAATATTCTAAGATGCAAGAAAATGCTGCAGAGAGCGCCCTCTACAACTTACACCCTTATACACTGTCTTCAAAGATAACGCTCTAAAGCAACG
The DNA here is from genome assembly GCA_029963805.1 of Aromia moschata. Taxonomy (NCBI): domain Eukaryota; kingdom Metazoa; phylum Arthropoda; class Insecta; order Coleoptera; family Cerambycidae; genus Aromia; species Aromia moschata. Next base: position 480,319 of record JAPWTK010000064.1, read on the forward strand.
GTCGGCAACCCGCGGCCCGCCTGAGTCCAATCAATCTGTCACGACCTAATGTTAAATTTCCCAAAAATCCTAACAGGAAACAAAACATATGGTGATATAGGAAAAAGGTTTCTAAGAAAAGATAGGGTTTTTTTCCTTTTGCTCATAAACGGCGAAGTTAACCTAAAAAATTCATAAAAAAAAAAAAAAAACGGTTTTTCGCTAATAAAAAAAAAAAACGAACTCTGATCGGAAGAAGTTAAATTAGAAAGTTGTGTGTATTAAAAAAACTATCGAAACGAATTTGAATATATCGATTGCTATATTACTTTTCGAGGTATATCGAAAAAAGCGTCTAAAACCGCCTTTTGTTTTTGCTATATCTCTTGCAAATTAAGGTTTTGATACTTGTTACTTACTCTAAATATAGCCCTCGGCGACCGAAAAAAAGTGCACTTTTTTAAAATTTAAAAACATTTTTTCGAGTTATATCGATTTTTCGAAAAAAAAAACTCATCTCGAAAATCGGCTCTTCTATATCGACGAAGAGTCGTAGAGAAACGAATCGGGGCTCATTTTTTCCTTAAGAGTTGAACTTTTATGGTAAAAAACAGTGATACGATTTTACTTATTTTAAGGGTTTAAAAATGACATTGAAAAAAGTAAAAAAACTTTGGTCGTGTTTTTCTTTAATGTCTTTTTCGATTTTCATTTCTCGATAATGTCTTCTACAGGAGTCGATTGCTTGCATTTTTACGCAATTTTTTTTTAAAACGTTGCTCTACGTTTTTTTTTTTAATTCCACAGGACGCTGTTTAAGTGCTACAGCGTCCATTCTTACAGAGATTGAAGTTGTAGCATTTTAGCCGCTTCTGCATTTTGAATTGTGCGTCAATTCGAGCACGGCGCAAGCTAACTGTAGCTGGCGGCGGAGTGGGGGTAACGGGTAACGCTATTCGGCCGCTCTAAAAACTGAATTAGCGCGTTCAAAAGCGCTTGTACTCTCAAAATCTTTATTATATCGACTTCTAGACCACGTACAAAACTCCTTCTGTACCTAATCTGGGGTCGCTCGACGAGACTAATCGAAATATGACATTTACGACGGCCTCGAATGCATAATTACCTTTGAAAAATTTAATTTTTCTTTAGTCTAACATTCTCTCGCCTCGTGTTACCACTCAAATAATTATTTAATAATTATTTGATAATTGTTTATGATATAAAATAAAGTACAACGTTTTATGGTAATTATAACTTTCTATTATAACACTGTTACAAAATTTTTATTTGATTAAAGTTTATGTATATCACTCTAAATATGTATATAATCTCCATCTCTTCAATTCACTCGATTGTGTTTCATTTTGGCCTTCCTCTTCCATACTTTCATTTCCTACATTCTGCACACACTAATCTTCATTTTCTAATTCCTCATCTAATTTCTCATTTTCATAATTTGTATCAGTAATGACTGATTCAAGCGCGTCAAAACAGTCACGATCTAATTGGATCTTCGTAGTTTCAAAAATTTCACATTGTGATGCATCACAATCTAAACAGACACTCGTGCATTTTAATTTTTTTTGCAGTCACAGTTTTTATTCTTGCAACCGCTTGCAACTTGCCTGTTATAAACACAAAATAATTAGTCTAGACGTAATAAATAATAATCATAAAGTAAGAGAGTAATTAAAATATTAAATTAATGTTATCAAGTACCGTAAATCACATAATTTCAGTTTATAGTGAATTATAAAAATAATAAAAATGTAATAAAACACGCAATAGAAAGTGAAAGTTTCATGATGACGGTATTTTTTGTTTTAAATAATTATTTGAGGGGTAACAAGAGGCGAGAGAATGTTAGACTAAAGAAAAACTAAAATATTCAAAGGTAATTATGCATTCGAGGCCGTCGTAAATTCATCATATTTCGATTTGTCTCGTCGAGCGACCCCAGATTAGGTACAGAAGGATTTTTGTACGTGGTCTAAATGTCGAGATAATAAAGATTTTGAGATTACAAGCGCTTTTGAACGCGCGAATTCAGTTTTCGGAGCGGCCGAATAGCGTTATCCGTTACCCCCACTCCGCCGCCAGCTACAGTTAGCTCGCGCCGTGCTCAAATTGACGCACTATTAAAAAATGCACAAGCAGCTAAAATGAGCCACAGTATTTTTTTACTGAAAATATAAGTCTTCAACTTCAATCTCTGTACGAATGGATGCTGTAGCACTTAAATAGCGTCCTGTGGATTTAAAAAAAAATATCTCGGCTCCAGAAGGTCATAGAGCAACGTTTTTTTTTTTTAATTTGCGTAAAAATGCATTCAATCGACTCCTGTAAAAGACATTATCGGGAAATGAAAATCGAAAAAAGATATTAAAGAAAAACACGACCAAAAAATTTTTACTTTTTTCAAAATACTTTTTGGACCCTTAAAATAAATAAAATCGGTATCACTGTTCTTTGCCATAAAAGTACAACTATTAAGGAAAAAAATGAACCCCGATTCGTCTCTCTACGTCGATATAATAAGCCGATGTTATAAGCCGAAAAAGTGCAATACAAAGTGTTTCTCTCCTACTGTCCGATTGTATATTATTATTTTATTTCTAGGGTGATTCCACTTAATTCTAAGAATTGCAGCGGCGAAATCATAAAAGTGTTATAATCGATTGGCCTTTAATAAGCACTGGTTCGTTAATACACTTTTTTTATAAAATATGGCTGCTTATGCTCGACGTAGTCGATTCTCTATGTACCAAAGAAGTGTGTATAATTTAATCGTTAACATACTGTAGTTGCTGAGTTACATCCGCATAGACTCTGAAAATTGAAAAACATTACACGCTATAGCGAGTGATTTTTTATTTATTTATACTTCCTCTAGACTGAATGTAAACTTATTTAATTAGTAGATAACATCTTATAATGAGATTTAACAATGTTTTACGGTCATTTGTCAAATCGTAAATATAAACTTGAGATAAAACAATACAATGCAACAATCATAATTTAGCCATGTTTACGTGTTTATCCAAATTATTTGAATTGATTATACTTTGGTAAAACTGTGTTTTATATTTCTCGTGATGTTTTGTTTTTTTTCATGAAAATATATTGAAACACAAATAAAATAATAATATATTGAAACCGGTGATCCGAAAAACACAATAGATTATCTGCTAAAAGCGTCCAGGTTGCCGGCGTAATAATAGCGAAGAAAAACCAACGAATGCTGAAAAAAAATATTACACAGGTCAACAAAAATTTGACTGAATTTCGGAAGCAGAAACTCTAGTACACTTTTGCGAAGGTTTTCTGTTTCGCTAAATCTAATCTGGCCTCAAAATTCCTCCATTATGTCAGGTTCTGTTTTTTTTGACATATTTGAGGTTATGTAATATCATAAGGTACTTTGTTTTCACAAAACTAGTAATAGCTTCTAAAAAGTATTTCTTTCTCTTTAAAATCAATTTTGAATTATCTAGATATCTTTTTTTACAATGACAATTTGAAGTTTGTGTCTTTTCGATCTACTTAAATGCAAGTCAAAAGCAAAAGTACAAGGTACCTCCTTGAGCGTATTTTTCTAAATACTGTTAAATTACTGTATAAGCAGTTTCAAGGTCGTTGACACAAATCCACTGTCAGATTCTAAAAAATTCAAATTGTGGCAGATCCAATATGGCGGAAAATTTCATGAAGTTTTGAATTCAAAATTTTACTACTACTAATTTTCGGAAGTAGTAACTTTAGCATACTTTTCGAAGATTTTAGGTGCGCTGAATCCGAATCTTGCTTCAGAATTGCACTAACCCGTCAATTTTTTGAGATATCTTAACCTGAAAGTAGAAAAAACACTGTTTTTCGACATATTTGAGGTTATATAACGTCACGAAGTAAATTGTTTTCAGCCCACAAACCCAAGCCCACAAAAACCCAAGCTCACAAATCTTAAGCCTGGGGGTTGTGGGCATAGGATTTGTAAGTTTGGGTTTTGTGGACTTAGATTTAGTGGGCTTTGATGATCTTGGGGTTTGTAGGCTTTGGTCTTATAGGCCTGGGTTTTATGGGCTTAACTAGAATATTTAGAGGTTTTTTCCGTGGTCGTCATGCCAAATTTAATATCTCAAATCCCAAATACTCTCCCAAACCAGAAAATTGTAAACTCTGAGACGTTGAACAGTAAACCTTCAAAACATGAATCTTTGAAACTTAAACACGTCAACCCTTAAACGACTCAGAGTCGACTCACGAGTGAGTCGCATGACCTCAAAACCTAAACTAAAACATCCTAGACTAGTTTACATGAATCTACGAAGCCGCACCTCATAAAACTTAAACCAGGTCAACTTAGACCCGTAATCCTAAACTCAAAATTCTGAAATTAAAAAAATTTAATTGGAATTAAACTAAACTGGAGAATTTAAACCCACAAATTTATAAATTAGTAACTCAGAAATCTTAACTCAAAATTTATTAACACCTAATTAGTGTTATCCAAATAAACAAACTCATACTTATAAATCCCAAACATCGTAATTCTAGACCCGTAAATTCGTAAAAATCTATAAAACTATCAATGCGTAAATCTATAAATCCCGAACTTTCGGTAAGACCACATATTAACTCCAAATATGTTTCGAGCTATAACTATATAAGCTATAAATATATAAGTATAACTCTTTAAACTCTCTCTAAAGCACTTTACGTTGTGGGTTGATTTTTGTAAATTTTATTTCTATTTCTCTGCAGGTTTATATTTTTATATTAAAGGCCAATATAATTTGATTTTAATCAATTTAGGGGTTATTTGTTTCTTTTTTGTCTATTTAGTCTTTGTATGTTTTTATTAAGCACTCATCTCTTAATTACATATCATTTCAGTTTGTTACCGTTGGTAATAGTTTTGGCAATGATTTCCGTATAGTAAATATGGTTTTACTTTGTTCCCGTAGTTTTAGATAAAAATCACAGTTATGTCATTTAATTAACTTTTTTTTGACTAAGTAAATATTTTCTATATCAAGAACAAAATTTTGCATTTGAACCAATATTTCGCAAAAGAAACCCAATACTTATAACTCATCAATGTTAAATGTCCGATACTTAAAACTATGCAAAGAATTGTCAGATCTTTTTGGATCTCGTATGAAGGAAAATAGTTTGCTTGATTCTGAAACAATTTCTTGGTAATAAAACGACACAGGATGTTTTGTTTTTTTTTACGAAAGAAGACACATCAAATTTTGATGCAGCTATGTTACCAAATGAAAAGGAAGCTTGGATAGCAATAAAAAAAAGTTTGTACTGGTTTTCTGGGAAATCATAGGGATGAATATTATGAGATTTTAGTGGAAAACATGTTGTGCTTAAAAATAAAAACCTTAACTTTAATATGAGTTTGAAAGTACATTTTTTTACATAGCCATCTAGACTATTTTCCAGAAAAATAGGTATGAAAGAAATAGAGAAACGATAGCAGGGAAGGTGGAGTGAACAAATGTTAGCTGACTACTGTTGGAGTTTGAAACGTGATTGCCACAATGCATGGCATAAGAAGTAATAAAAAAAGATTTTTTGTTCTAAATCTAGTTTTGCTTTTCGTGCTCTAAGTCTAAATAAAAATTCTTGTTTAAAGTATGTCCACTTCGAAAAAAGAAACATATAAGTAATCAAAAATTAGAAAAATACAGGAAATACAAAAAGAAAAAAAAAAGAAAGGAGTGTAAATGTTATCGCCGTCAAGAGGTGCATTCCGGGCAACGTTTTTATAGCTGAATGATAACAGATTTTTATTTTTTGGGCTTGGGTTTTTTTTTTTAATATTTTGGGGCAAATTGAGTTAGGCACTCCATTTAGTAAACAAAGGTTAAATCTATGTAGGTCGATATGTATTTCCTGTAAAAGCAGCACAGCAACGAAAATACAACGCGTCAACGATTACCCATTTCTGCCAATAACCGCACAAGTTCGGACATGTGCGGTTTTTTACTAGAAAATTGAAGTGCAAGTATCGGGAAGTAAAACACTCACTACAGACATAACCTGTAACAGCGTCATATGTGCTTTGGTTGTCTCTGCATACCATTGTGTATTTCATAATACAGTTTTATATAATAATGGAATTAGGAGATATATATCATATACCGGGACCTAACAATGAACCATCAGAAGATATACATCCGTGGACAATTAAAAAACCTAGAAAAATTCACAAGTCAGGGGCTACTAAAAAACTCATTACATCTGGAAAAGCGTAATTAAGTCGAAAAGTGAAGCACGTTTCTGAACGGGCTATTGGACGGGATTGCAAGTAAGCTAAACATACTCCTTAGATTTTTAATTTTACAAAAATCATTTTTTGTAGATGTAAAAAATTCCGATGTGTGTTTCGAAAATATCTCATCTGGGATCAGGCAGACTTTGCTTCAAGAGTTTTACATCATGAGCCATAAAAAAGAACAAGATAGTCACTTGGTAGGCCTGATGTCAATAAAAACTATTGGGCGGCGAAGGCCTATAGATAATATACCCGAAAATAAAAGAAAAACCAAACTAGCTATGTTTGATTATAAAGTGAGGTATAATGGTAGAGAGTATCATATATGTAGAATTGCCTTTGTAAGTGTACACGGTACAACAAAAGCCAGATTACGCAGATTGGAAAACAGTGTAGTAACTACAGTAAAGAGCCCTAAATACATGCGCGGCAGCATATAGAAAGACCTCGAAACTACCCTCAAGAAGTTATATTTTTAATAAAGCATATTTGTTCATTCAAGCCCAGGCAGTCTCATTATTCGAGGCGTAAAAATCCTGAATATGCGTATCTTCCAGAGGAGTTAACAATAAAAAGACATGCATTCTATATTCGTTCTGCAGTATAGGTTCAACATTTCTTACAAAATATATTGGAGTATTTTTAAAAACGAGAATTTAACATCAAATTTGGATTTACTCGCTCTGATACCTGCGCAGCATGCGACAATTTTACTCAAAGACCCAAAGATCAGACGATAACGCAGGAAGGCAAAAGCTTAATTCTCATTGAAAAAGAAATGCATCTAAGGAAGGCAGAAGCTTTCTTTACCCTTAAGAGAAAATATAAAGAAAAGGCGAAAGAGGAGAAGTTGAATGCTTATCGTTCGATTACATGCAAAATCTTCCTCTACCCCACATGCCGTCCAATCCCGTATTTCATGCTCGTCAGCTTTGGTACCATGCTTTTGGTATACAAAATTTGGGAAATGATCAAGCTAAAATGTATACATATCATGAAGGAGATGCCAAAAAGGATAGCAATGCCGTAACTTCAATGTTACTACTTTATTTTAATACCCGTGATCAAACAAGCAGATCCCTGGTGTTAAGCGATCCCTGGTGGTAAGCGATGGATGCCCCGGGCATAATAAGAACTATGTCATGATTAATTTTTTATATTTTGTGGTACATGTCTTAAAGCTAGTCGATACTGTAAGGTATATATTTCCAATGCACGGGCATTCTTACTTGCCCATTTACAGAAGAAAAGGCAAAAAACAGGACGAGTTGAACTACCAATCAAATGTAATAAGTTAATATTTGAGGTAAGAACAAAGTCTTCACATTTTGAGTTAATTGAGATCAACATAATTTTTTTTGGTAAACGTTCAGTTTAGTGACTTTTGTGAAAATGGCTTTAAAAAAATCGGTTTTTTTCGCTAAAATCGTTGCTTTTGTTATAAAAAACAATTTCAAGTCGGGGGGAGCAAGGTTTTGGTTGCTAGAATTTGAAAAAAATGCGAAAATAGTGTGACGGCAAATGCGCATTGCGCACACTATTTTCATCGAAAAGCCTGCCTATTTTCACAAAAATCGGGTAAAAGGAGAATCTGTACGCACTGAAACTCAATCCTATGTTAGGTTAGGTTAAGTTCTTTAGTGATACTTCAATTCAAAGGTTAGGTTGAATTATTTAGTGAATACTTTTCACACTCTAAAAAACCTGACCTGACCTTCACTTGGGTTAGGTTAGATTCTTTTTGCATATGGAGTCAGACGAACGCCGACTCGATTCCATTTATTCGCGAGTGATTCGGAGTTTTCGCACGTAATTTGGTGTGTTATAAGTGCATAAAGGGATTGTGGCGGAAGCAAAGGTTTAGTTTATTATTGATTTTTGTGAAAATCAGTCAATTTTTCGGTCAAAATCGGGAGTTGACATATGCAATTTGCACACTATTTTCGCATTTTTTGCATTTTCGCAAGTAAAAACCTTGCTCCCCCGACTTTAAATCGCTTTTTGTATGAAAACCAACGATTTTAGCAAAAAATCCGATTTAATTTTGGCCATTTTCACAAAAGTCACTAAACTGAACTTTTTACCTTTTTTTGATATTAAACAGGTAACTGATAAATATTTCCTGAAGTCACCCAAACCTGCCATATTAATAAAGAATGTTCGTCAGATTGAAATAAATAAGGGTGTGTACACTGTCAATCTACGAGATACTTACACATGCCCATAGAGATCCAGCGTATTTCGCTCAAAAATACCACTGTCTTCTGAAATGAGATTGATTTCTAGCTACAGTACGTCACTTACCATATCTCCTCTCAAAGTAGCTAAATTGAGGAGTCTGCTGCACTATCTAGAGAAATCGGAAAACAGATCTTTCTATGAAAACCTTTTTTCTTCAATGACAGATCCAACTGCCTCGACATCTACAAATAACACTAATAATAGTTCCTTGGATGTTGTAGCCTAACTTGATGAGGACGATAATAGTAGCGGATGTGACGACTGAAATTTCTAAATTTGACATGGAAAATTAAACTTTTTTTAGTTAAAACTGTATTCACTGAGACTTTTGTTCCATATAACTTTTCTTTATTTTTTGTCAGTAAGTTTGATATATTAAAAGTATTCTTCTGTTATATTGCAATCGTTTTCCTTCATAAACAACACATGTCCATCCTTTTTGTTGCAAATCAGAAGCTATAAAATGGTTGCAGAAGTAAAAAGGGGGAGAACTAGAAGTCACATAGTGTTTTATAGAAGTACAAACAAATATATTTGCTAACAGGAAAAAAAATCGTACCACAAACTAGAAGGTTTTCTTGGTTTCGCCACAAATCAAGATTTTGGACATGTGTGGTTATTACAAAAAGAACGCCTCAATTATTCTGTAGTTTCTAATGACAGATATACAATTGTGCCAGCTTTGATAATGTGTTTTGGATAAAACACTTTTAACTGGACAGTATTGGCCTGCGCAGAAACCTGAATGATTAAATACTTCAGAATTCTACTCCTTTCAACCCTCCAATGTTTTGTTTCCATTTTTATAGTCGTCAATGGTTTTATCCCATAACACTGGCCGTTGTTCAACAAGTGTAATTAGTATTTAATTATCTATTTCAATAACCAATATTTCGTTATATTTAATTTCTGCCATTTAAAAATTTTTTACGTCTGTACAATACAGAGAGCAAAACCATTATGAATGAAATATGTAACTGCCGTGTCAACAGTAATCAACACACTGCACGTGTGCATGCTTGTATATACTTGCCTGTCTTTCTGTTGCCGTGCACGGCTCCGGCAACAACCGTCTTGTGCGAAAGCTTGCATTTAAGACAATGTGTTACCATTACACACGGCACCGTTGCCGTACACGGTCACATTAAGAAAACCGTATGTGTGAAAGCAGGCTAAGAGTCCTGATTAATTGTTTTTGCGATGGTTTGTTTGTGACATAATGGTGTTATGTCACAACAACATTACTTGTGTTATCAAAATACGTATTAAAGCATTTACTATTTTATCACGGTTTTTGTGGGTCGTGTATCTGTCACCCAAACTTTCTTGTCCCTTAGGTCCGATAGTCTTATTTGTTCAGTAGTTTTAGTCTGTCTTATTTAATATGCTGCTTGCTTTTCACATAGAATCTGTAAGATCCAAGAAGTACAAAAGTTGAAATGTTCACGACACAACAGAAACCTCTATATTTATTTATTTAATGTACACTTCCCACCGGAATGTAAATCTTAATTATAGGAAAGGAAAAGCAAAGGTATATACATACATAATCATATAACACATATGTACATATGCATAGGGTTAGTTTCTATAATTTGAGTTGAGATAAGTTATTATATGTTTATTATTGAAAGTAGAAAATAGTTCCTCAGACAAAAGTGATAGATTTTTGTATATATTTTTATAACATGATATGAGAGAAAACAATTGAACATCAGAAACCATAAAACTCAATCAAAGTCGTGTTTTTTTTTTAATGGAACACCCTGTGTATTATTGCATATTCTGATTTCTCGAGTTTTTTCCTTTTCAAAAATATATAACATGTCTATGTTTGATTCAGCAGGTCGCGACATATGTATTTCTTTTAAAATAAATAAATCACTTCAAATGTTTCCTGAACATTATTCTTACTTCAAACAACTAGCAATAAATATAAATTAATTAAATACAGCTCAATACTTTTTAAATGACATTTCTGATAACGTTCTTTTTTTCCTGGTCCAGTCGTCAATGGTAGCTGTGATCCACTGTCGCTAATTACTTTTTATCATAAATAAAATATGTCGGGACCTTCTGAAGCAAACAAACATATTATATATTGCTGAAAAGGGAAAACTTCGAGGAATCAGAATATGCAATAATATACGATGCAGTAATATGCTTGATCGAAACCATTCATTAAAAGTATTAGAGCTCACAGAAGCTTGTGATTTTTGAAAATTTGGACTTCGACGAACCTATGACGAACTTGGTGAAAATATTTTTTAAAGTCAAACGATTTTAAGTTACTTTTATGTGAATTTTTAAAAAACCCTAATATCTAAAAAAATATTAAAGATAGGTATAGGGAATGGTAATGGTAATACAGGATGGTAATACCATTAATAATGGATGTACAGAATGGTAATACAGGCAATTTAATTCTACATCAAAAGGTAAAGTAAAATATTATACTAATATTATTAAATAAATATTAAGAGGCATTATATTTAAGAAAATCGAGTTTTGATGGTTTGAAGTTGTGCTAAATGGATGGTCTATGCAAAGCCTAATGATTCTACTAATCACATTGCCAACACCGATAAATTTATTTTCTAAAATGACAGCTACATATGATTTCAAAATGCTATGGTGATAATGACCAAAATTTCAAAAAACCTGAAATAACTCAAAAACGGCAAAAAGATAGATATAGGGAAACCTCAAAAAGTCAACCTGAAATAATGTGTAGAATCTTAATTTGCAATAAAAAAAGGCACCATTCCGCTTGAAATAAGAATCTTGAAAATATTTTCATCAAGTTCGTCATAGGCTCATTAACTTAAGTCCAAATTTTCAAAAATGACAAACTTCTGCAAGCCCTAATACTTTTAATGAATGGTTTCGATCAATTACCTTATATAGGTTGGTCCATTAAAAAAAAAAACAAAACTTTTTTTATTTCTGATGTTCAATTGATTTTTTTCTCGTCACGTTATAAAAATGTATGCAAAAATATATTACTTTTGTCTGAACAACTTTTTTTCTAATTTCAATAGTAAACTCGTTATCACTTGTCGAATTGTGGAAAGTTTGAGGTTTTTTATTTATTTTTATATGAAATAGGTATATCGCGATCTACTGAAGCAGACATAGACATATTATATATTTTTGAAAAGGAAAAAAATTCTATGAATCAGAATGTTCTATGAATAATATACAAGTATGTGGAAAAAATTCTATGAATAATATATATGGTGTTCTATTAAAAAAACAGAACTTTAGTTTTATGGTTTCTGATGTTCGTTTGTTTTTTTTTTTTCATATCCTGTTGTAAAAATGTATGCAAAAATCTATCTTTTGTCTGAAGAACTTTTTTCTAATTTCAATAATAAATTTCAAATTCAAATTTTAGAAACTAACTCTGTATATAAGCACGAAAAAATGTACATAGAAATACTTCATCAACACTCATTCTTAGCATACAATAATAAAACGAATAAAGATATGTATATCAAAATTTCATAAGACAAAAGAAAAAAAATACATATATACATATATTCTTTTTACATGACACATTACATATAGTATAGAGGAGAGTAGGGTAATTATTGTACATTTGTATTTGCTGTATCCATATGAAACGTTGTATAATGTCGAATTGTTATTGATATTGTGCGTTAAAGTTAATTTTCTCTAATAGTTGTTGACAGTCAATCCTATTGTTGATAATATTTAGAAGGAAGACTATAGAATGCATATTTCGACAGACTGAACGGGAGTTGTAATTGTACTGTTCTAATAGAATACTATGTGGACCCCATTAAAACCACCCCAAATTTTTAAATTCAAAATTTCGCCTCGGAAATCGTCTCTCGGGGGTTTTCGGGGTTGCTGATTATGAATCCGAGGTCTAATTACAACTATTCAAACTCTCAATATGATATGCGTGCAAATTTTGGTTTTAATGTAGTTAAATTATTGAAAAAAATAAATTACGAGTATAATAAAATTGTTTTTCAAGTTTTCTTTAATTTAAAAAAAAAAAACTGGGTACACAAAATGAGCTTACAATCTACAAATGTAGTTGACATCATTCGTAATCAGAGTAATTTTCGAGCATTGCTGATGCAGTATTGGTGGGTCCCTCTTCATCTTCACTTATATCTTGTTCTACTATCATTTCGGCCGGGCAAACCACTTCATCCTCTGGAATGTCAGTAGTTGCAGGTGGCTCGCAATTAGTGCAGTTAGATCCGTAACAAAATTTACACGTTTGTGAACAGTATACGCCATTTTTCCTGTAACTACAAGCTGCACCACAACCAGTTTGATATCCACATGTTATTGCATCCATAATACATTTTGGCGCGGGTGATTCTGTCATTCTTATGGGATGCAGGACGCCGTCCATAACTTTCCAACCCCAATCAGTTGGGTTTAATTTTGCGGTTCAATTGTGATCTGAATCTACTAATAATCCTATCCAAGAGTGCACTTGATAGTAAACTCTTTTCAAATGTTCTCGGATGTTTTTTATCTCTGTCACTTCTAGGGGTGGTTTTAATGGGGTGCAACCACCCTCACTTCATCTCGGAATCGTAATCAGCGACCCCGAAAACCCCCGAAAGACGATTTCCGAGGTGAAATTTTGAATTTTTAAACTGTTTTATCACTCTTACTATTGGGGAAGTTTTGGGGTGGGAAAACTACCATATTTTTTTAATTTTTCATAGCAAGGCAGATGTTAGTGGTGTTGAATCTTTCTAAGGATCTAAAGAACACGCACAAACAAAATTTTTGAAATCGGAGCTGCTTATCAACTTTTCCAGATTTTACAGTATTTTCCTGCTTATTTACTGGACTAATTACTCTCTTTGTACATTAAGGATTTTAAAAATTTACGTTGAACACGTTCTAACAAATCAATGTATTTTACGTAATTAGGTGACCATACTACTGAACAATATTCTAGGAATGACCTAACGAAAGAGTTATAAAACCTCTGAAACTTACGTGCTGAAAACGTTTCGAAAGTAAGAAGTAAATAAATATATTAAGTTACGAGAGAGACCACATTTGTTCAATTGACTCAGTAGAATATTGTGTAGTAGGCGATCAAAGGCTTTAGAAAAATCCGTATGTACTACATCTTCTTGCTCCTGATTGCCTAGGGCTTCCGATATATGTTGAAGTAAGTTTTTATCAAACTTATTATGAATACGTTTATATATGAGCAGTGGCGGTGCGTGATATTTCAGTTAGCCATATCTTGAAAACGACGCATGGGACCCACTTCACTTTTTAGGTGATGACTATACACCTCTTGCAGAAAGGATTTATAGTGAAAAAATCGTCAGCAAAGTTTGCGAAAAAATTTTCAAAAACACTGGAGCACTCCCTGGGTTCTCAGTAACGCTCTGTGGGATATTTGCAGTATATTTTTTTTTCATAATCTAGAAACAAATATAAGGAGACGTTTTTCGATTTGTTACAAAATATTTTTGTTTCAAAAAGTTATGGCCATTTTAATTTTGGGAAACAAAATGTTCCTATAAAATAAGAAGCCAGGGGAGTGCTCCAGTGTTTTTGAAAATTTTTTCGCAAATTTTGCTGACGATTTTTTCACTATAAATCCTTTCTGCAAGAGGTGTATAGTCATCACCTAAAAGTGAAGTGGGTCCCATGCGTCATTTTCAAGATATGGCTAACTGAAATATCACGCACCGCCACTGTATATGAGTAAGATGTTTTGTTAGTAAAAAAGTTTAATCGAGCATAAAAGGACTTAATTATTTTAATAGGTCATGGGCCCAGTCGCTAACCCTCATTAAGTTCGTCAAGTGTGTGCTCAGTATTCAAGTAATCCGTTTTTCGTTAGTATTTGTTGTGAAGTATTGTTAAAATCATGGATTTTACAAAACACACATTAAACCATTATCCGGTGAGTCAGATTGGCCAATGTGGAAACGAAAGATTCGTGACTTACTCGATTACCATGAAGGAGCTTTGGACGCAGTCAATAATAAGTTGGTCAAGCCAAAACCACTGAAGGAGGAGGCGACAAAATCTGAGGCCAAAGGGTACAAGGAGACATGTGCTGCGTATCGTAAGGCAAACAGAATTTAATGATTACCAGTACCGTCACACCAAAAGACGTTTACCCAAAAGATCATAAACGAGCAGACTGTCCATGATATGTGTTATGATTTTAAAGATAACGGACACATTAGTGGATAAGGCGAATATTAGTTTCTAAGAAGTGCATAGTTCTACAAAAACCTTGATACGACGAAGTCAAGGAAAGATTAGCACCCCGCTTGCTGTCCGACGATATAGTAAGTGTAGACACTTACTAGGTGTTAATTTGCATAGTTGTAAGCGAAACAACAAACATTTTTAATACAGTCCACTTTTTCACTGTAACACACGGTTACAATGTGTAAGAGGCATTGAAGCAGCAGTTCGAGGATACGTTTAAAGATTAAGTGAGCTATTTAAGATTTGTAAAGATTTCTTCGTATTTTGTTGGTCAACAGGTGATGTTTCCACTCACGTTGTCAAGCTGAAAAGTTTATGGATCGAGCTCAATTCAGATTTAAGAGCAAAATATGAGAATCATTTACTCGATTTGTTATTGGTATGTAAAACTTCACATATTTTATCCAGTACTTTGGAAACTTTTCATTCGAGCTGGATGTTACAAAAGGTTAAGTTAAAACTTTTGATGAGTTAGTTATGCAACTTTGTATGTTCGTACGAAATATAAAACCATCTACGAATAATAATAGTGCTACTCAAGAAGCTCTGTTTGCGAAATTTGATAAGAAAAAGTTAAATTGTAGTAAAAATAATAGCAATTCGGATTTAAGACGCAGTAGAAAGAAGATACCTGCAACTACTGTCAAAGGAAGGGGCATTGGGTCCGTACTTGTAGAAAGTGGATTGCAGATGGTCGTCCTGCTCGTAACAGCAGTGTTCAGAGTAATGTAGCTAGTAGTAGTAGCGCTCAAGACAATTCTTTAGGAACTCAGATTGCTCTCGTTTCCATTCATAATACTGTTCTCGCAGCTGAGCCAAATTCAGTCGATTGGTGGGTGGATAATGGAGCTACGAATCATGTTACTAACCGTTTAGATTGGTTTAGTTCGTTTAGGAAGTTCGAAAATTCCCATTGCATCAAGGCAGCTGGTGACGAATGTTTGAATGCTGTAAGTAGCGGTACAATTGAAGTATTTTCAGTTACTGATGGTAAAAGTAGAAGCATTTCGAATGGCTCAATGTTGCAGTTATACCACGAGATATGGGGCCATAAAGATAAACGTCATATTCAGCAAAAGTTTGAAAGAGAGTTTGATTTGAATGTAAAGTTAGGTCATAAGATCTGTGAACTTTGTATCTATAGCAAAGCTCATCGTTTACCGTTTGGGACTAGAAAAAAGGCATCGCAACCAGGTGAACTATTTTCAGCAGACGTTTGTGGACCATTTGACGAATCTTTTCAGAAGAAATGATATTTAGTTATATTTAGAGACGACTACACTAAATTTAGATATAGTTTGGCCATCAATGAGAAATCTGATGTCAAAATTATTTTAGAACAGATGACTTATGCTAAAAAGTTAGGTCACACAGTTCAAGAGCTACTCAGCAATAATGGTGGCGAATTCGACAATGCAGAAGTTCGAAAGAAAGGCGTTATTCTGAGGCTTACAGCACCATATACTCCAGAGGAGAATGGTGGTAGCGAACGTGAAAATCGAAATATTGTTGAAATGGCCAGAACTCTCAAGTATTCGAATCCAGAAGTTACCTGAGGTCATTTGGACTGAACTAGTGTCAACAGCAGTCTACGTGTGAATAGAACTGGGAAATTGTCAGAAAAAGGTGTCAGTCCATATGAGCTTCGGTTTAAGAAGAAACCTAGAATCAGACACCTTCGTATCGTCGGTTCTACTTGCTACTTCCATATTCCGTCACAGAAAATACGTAAAATGGACAATAAAGCTCATAAAAACTATCTAGTAGGCTACGATGGTGAAAAGAGGTACAGAATTTGCATTCCAAAAGAAAAACCCGTCGTTCTATCCAGAGATGTGACTTCTCAAGAAACACTTCGAGACTGCGCAGAAAAGTTAAGTTTCAAAAGTATCGAGCTTATTGTCTAAGGAAGTGCCTGAAAAATATGAAACTGCCATATAAGAAATGGAAAGAAGTCTTGAAATTAGTACAGAAGATGCTGAATCGAGTGATGAAGCCAGTGAGTACGTGTCAAGTACTGAAACTGAAGAGTAACCAGAGAATACTCGATGTCTGCGCAACAGAGACATTATTCAGGCTCCAAAATACTATGGCGATTTTGTTATGGTGATGACGACGGAAGATTTTCCAGAAACTTACGAGGAAACTATCAGAAACAAAGATAGCGCTGCCTGGCAGAAAGTTATCGAATGTGAAATGGCTTCTTTGCACGAGAACGAAACTTGGAAGTTAGTAGATTTACCCAAAAATACAAAAGCTATTCCTTGTAAGTGGGTTTATCAAGACGAACCCTGATGGCAGTATTAATCCAGTTTCTGCGCCTATGCTTTCAAGTCAAGAGAGTTCATATTTCAGGAAAAGTGGCTGACAAGGTGTCATCCGAGCATCAAGTTGCTGACATGATGACGAAATAACTAGGTCACACTCGTCTGAAGATTCTTTGTGACAAAATAGGACGTATGTGAGTTTTTAAATTTCCTTTATACACATTTAAATTTTATTCAAATGAGAGAAAGTGTTGAAGTAAGTTTTTATCAAGAGTATTTTTCATAAAATTAGTTAAATAACGCCACAGTTTTAACCAACACGAATTTAAGAATCGTTTTTCTATCATGTAACCACTGACCATAATTAATAAAAAATGTCAAGAAGACGTTTATGTATGAGCAAGATGTTTTGTTAGCAAAAAAAGTTTAATCGAACACAAAATGACTTAGTGCTTGTAAAACGGCCTTTTACAAATCCATGTTCGATAGTTATAGTTCGATACGCGACATATCCAAACCTCCGGAATCGTACTAGTAGATAAAACCAAATTGAATATAATTTTCAGTGCCTCTACAAGTATGTACAGTGGCATAATCACGGATTTTCAGTTCCGGAACGACGTTATCTGGACCGGATGTCAAAGCGGTTTTAATTTTTTTTTTATAGATTTTAAAACATCCACATAGGTAACTAAATTGACATTACATTTATCACCATTGTTAGCTACATTTGGGACAGGGGCGGTTCCTGAAAAGGTGTGCCCTTGCGCGCGCACTCCCTGCAAATATATTATATTTTTGTTATACTCGTATGCTTATGCTTAATAAATTGTATTTTACCTTTTTTGAACGTCCATCTTTTACGTGCAGTAAGATCACTTGTGTAGATCTATACCACACACTCTATATATGTAAAATCTATAGGTAAAACAAATACGTCAAGGATTGAAAATAGAATCATCCGGCAACGGCGGCAACCAATAATACATCAACAAAAGTCTCGCCTCCGTGTTATTCTGCGCCCCAGTCCACTAGTTTTTTATATGCAAATCGTCAGGAACGTTTGTAAACCTGTCTGCATATGCCCTGCAGCGAAAGTCTCCTCCGTGTGTGTTTAGAGTTCGCACCAATTTGCACATAGTCGTGGTTCCATAGCTAACAGGTGATACCATGCCAGTTTCTATACGAGTAACGTATGTCGATAGGAACTAGGAACGTAGGCGTATAGGAAGTAGAGATAGCACTAATATATAACAGACAGGATTGAATAGTGAATAGAGATTGTTTGTATAAGGAATGTTTCATGAAAAAGTACATACATTGACTACTTTTTCCAGCATAATATTCGGGCGTATAAGGACTCTAATGAAATAGTTCTATGCTGCTCACGCTCGATCGCTACTGACGTGCCGCGGAGCGCGAAGGTGTGACGTATTTTTACGATAGAGGTAAATTCGGCGGTGAGGTGATGTACTTTCTAATAATTTTTATGCTGATTAATAAAATGCAGTGATCCGCATCATTGGCATTTATATTGAAGTGGATGGAAGCATGATATATTATATAGCGTGCGAAAATTTTTTAAGAGGATGCCATAAACAGAATTGTCATGATCATTTAAAAAGTATAACACATAAAACAATGTGCATTATGTTATGTTCGACTAAAATTTGTCATTTAACTTACTGGACAATCCGCATTTCCCTATGTTTTAGAAGAAATTTGAGGCTTTTTTCCCGAGGTACATAATTAAAGCCGGCAGATCCGGGCGACGGGCCATAATCGGACGCGTTATACTACTTACTACTTGTATGTGCAAAAACAAAATTCATGAAAACAATAAACTGTTGCAATTTAGAAAGAGATGTGTTAAACTTACCCTGTTATTTACGTTGAGATGTGTGAAAACTTTGTGGGCCGCCTCGCTGTTTAACCGGCTTTATACATAATACCTATAATAAATTATATCCTTTGCGTTATAATTATCTTTCTTTGTCTGATGGCTATCTTTGTCATTAACTTTCGATAACAGTTATGTAGGTCCTCACCAAAACGAAGAGATTATACAAAAAATAGTAAATCTTTAAATGACAACGTAAATTTAAATCTCACCTTGTTGAGGGTTATTTTTATTAATGTATTCATAACTATTTATAAAAGTAAGCATGGTACTAGGTACACCAATTTGCAAGATTTCTTTTATTTTAGTATGAAAATTACGAAAATAGTAACTTTTATGTAGGTACATACTTTCATAAATATAAGGTTCATTCCTACACACAAACAAACAACAGTTACCCAGTTAAAAGGTCCCTAATTTTAAAAACATTGTTACAATTTGTTATTCGCTTAAAAAATACTATGTACCACAATGTGATTTACCTAGCGCAATGCATATCCGTCAAAAATTTGTATTAACGGTTTTTAAGCCAGTCACGGATGAATAATATATGACCAACAGTAAAAAATAAGTGACACGTATATGTTTTTAGTGTTGTCAAGTAGTGTTTTTTAAATATAAATTTTCATGTTTCTCCCAGTGAAGTACTTATGTACTAAATACGGCCCTGACTTTAATGATTTAGTGCTGTCTTTATAGGAAGTGACTTACCGGACATTATACGGCGAGACGGTTGTGAGAGTTTATGTTGTCAGTCGGCAAATATTCACTGATAATTTACGTGTTTACATGTTGTTACTTATTTAGTATGGCTAGTGGCTCGTGTTGTGGTGGACAAAGTAATTGTGACCCTCGTGACAGTAAAATGTATTCAGTTGTCAACATTATTAAAATACTTAATGTTTTTAACTTATACTTAAAAAACTTTTCCCTTAATAGACTTAAATTCTAAAATTAAAATTAAAAGTTTAGGAGGACCAGATCTAAAATTACATCAAACGTGTACGAAAAAAAATAAGGTAGGTTTTTTTACTAGAAGGTCATTTTGCTAGAAGTATATATGACCGTAACAAATGGATATGTGGATGATAACTAGAGCTCGGAGGTTAATAATGCCTACTTTACCAGGGACGGCTCCAACATATCTATCAGTAACGTTACGAAATATTAAATAGGGCATACCTACCTTATATAGTGGAGTGATTGTTGTAGCTCTATTAATCGGCAAAAGAACCATAATCACAAGACACAGAACTTGCATACTCACTGTAAACGACGCTATAACACAGATATGTCCGCACTGCCACTCGAGTTTGCATGAATTATTAATAATTATTCCATATGCTCAGGAGTTAAGCTCTGGCGCCTGTCACTTCAAATCCACTAATAAGATGAAAAACAAAACGAATGTACATATATCTTGATACGGCGGTTAGGCGTTTGATTTGACGTCTCTCTCGTCTAATCTGCATGCGCAACAGGATTGTCCGAATGAAGTACTTACTTCATATGCACAGCTCTTGTAATAATAACATAAATACAGCAATATAACATTTGTGCGTTTTTTTCCTCTTTCTTTGATAAATATCTGACTTTATTTGATAAACATCTGTCCGCCATAGTCAACAGCTGTGATGTCAAAATGATATCTTACCTGAAGACGGTGCTGAGATAAATTTCCCATGAACTGATTGATGGGTTTAGGTTGGCTTAAACATCTTAAACATGATTTTATATGTTTCTTGATCTTATTCTTTTCCTGCTGGAATCTAATAGTTTAATCTTCGTATACAACTGATTGCGATCCTCCATGAAATAGATTCACGTGCTCATGTTTTATAAGCAATGTTGTAAATATTTGCTTAGCTGGTAATGATAAATAATGATAAAATGTTCCAATTTCTTGTGAATATTCTGATTATTGAACTAATTTGATGATATACTCAGTGGTATCTTGAATTTATAATGTCAAATATTCAAGCTGCTTGTTTTGTTACAATGTATTTTTTTTAATTGGAGACACAATGCAGTACTTCTAACTAATTTTTTACATGATGATTTTTCAAAAATCTTTATTCTATTTTCTCACTGTGACTTTCAATCAAATCAGTAAATCAGTAAATCAGTGAATCAGTGAATCAGTGAATCAGTGAATCAGTGAATCAGTGAATCAGTGAATCAGTGAATCAGTGAATCAGTGAATCAGTGAATCAGTGAATCAGTGAATCAGTGAATCAGTGAATCAGTGAATCAGTGAATCAGTGAATCAGTGAATCAGTGAATCAGTGAATCAGTGAATCAGTGAATCAGTGAATCAGTGAATCAGTGAATCAGTGAATCAGTGAATCAGTGAATCAGTGAATCAGTGAATCAGTGAATCAGTGAATCAGTGAATCAGTGAATCAGTGAGTCAGTGAGTCAGTGAGTCAGTGAGTCAGTGAGTCAGTGAGTCAGTGAGTCAGTGAGTCAGTGAGTCAGTGAGTCAGTGAGTCAGTGAGTCAGTGAGTCAGTGAGTCAGTGAGTCAGTGAGTCAGTGAGTCAGTGAGTCAGTGAGTCAGTGAGTCAGTGAGTCAGTGAGTCAGTGAATCAGTGAATCAGTGAATCAGTGAATCAGTGAATCAGTGAATCAGTGAATCAGTGAATCAGTGAATCAGTGAATCAGTAAATCAGTATCTCAGTATCTCAGTAAATCAGTAAATCAGTAAATCAGTAAATCAGTAAATCAGTAAATCAGTAAATCAGTAAATCAGTAAATCAGTAAATCAGTAAATCAGTAAATCAGTATTTGTATTTCAGTATTATCAGTAAATCAGTAATCAGTAATCAGTAAATCAGTAAATCAGTAAATCAGTAAATCAGTAAATCAGTAAATCAGTAAATCAGTAAATCAGTAAATCAGTAAATCAGTAAATCAGTAAATCAGTAAATCAGTAAATCAGTAAATCAGTAAATCAGTAAATCAGTAAATCAGTAAATCAGTAAATCAGTAAATCAGTAAATCAGTAAATCAGTAAATCAGTAAATCAGTAAATCAGTAAATCAGTAAATCAGTAAATCAGTAAATCAGTAAATCAGTAAATCAGTAAATCAGTAAATCAGTAAATCAGTAAATCAGTAAATCAGTAAATCAGTATTTGTATTTCAGTATTATCAGTAAATCAGTAATCAGTAATCAGTAATCAGTAATCAGTAATCAGTAATCAGTAATCAGTAATCAGTAATCAGTAATCAGTAATCAGTAATCAGTAATCAGTAATCAGTAATCAGTAATCAGTAATCAGTAATCAGTAATCAGTAATCAGTATTTCACTATCCAATCTTGATCAAAGAGATTTGAAAGAAATGTTTCTGTAGATGGTATTATTAAAATCGGTCATTTTCTTGTAGCCATTGTTGGTCACACCACCATAACATATAATTTATTAAAACGCAGGCCGACGCGCCACGCGAAATGAGATTTGATATGCAGGATTGTTTTGACCTCTGAAGTGTTGCGCCATATATCACCATCAGTTAAATTTGATACAAATGTTTTTGTTGGAATTCGGTGACATTGATATCCATGCCAGAGTGATTATAGAATCTGTCCAAAAATAAATCTTGTTGAATTTTATCTTCAATGCATTTTTTGCCTTAAAAACTTGTCTGGCCAGTAATAATGAACCACATAATTTCAACCGTGGGAGGCTGACCGGCTTTAAAGGTGCCACCCTAGATTTGGCAGATAATAAAGAGCAATAAAAAAACTATGAACAAGATAGATGGAAATAGCGGTTATGTCGAAGCGCAAAACAAAACGTTTGACAAGTGATTGTCACAATAATTGTAAAATAAATACAAAATAAATTTAAGACGGAATAGAAATACATCTTTTTTTGCTTGGCTAACTTTGATGGCGTGCGTGTGTTGCTTCATTTCTTCCACAGTTTGGAAACCAGTCAAAACATCATCTCATCATTCGATTTTCTTCACAAGAACGCAAAAGTATTAGCTGATAGTCTGCGTCGAAATAAAATCTCACTTCAAAAAAACGTACAATCAGAACAGCCTTCATACTAGTCTAAGTTTAAAATTAGATAGTTAAAGAGAACTTTTAAAGTGCTCTATTATTAAAACAAAATTTTTGAAAATCGGTCAACCCCCTCCAAAACAAGACGGTGATTTCAAAGGGCACACACTGTATAAACCCATGTAATTTGCATTTTATCATTTGTTTTCAGTAAATTAGTACCTAATCCGAGAATGAACTTGGCTGTCCCCCAAATCGGCCACCCGCGTGCAGCGCACGCCGTACATAGTGCCTAGTATATAACATGACTAATTTCCCTACTTTTACAGAAAAGGACCCCGCACGTTTTATATGGAAATCGGTTTTCCAGTGAAATTGACTGAAAATTTGGGAAATGGTTCATTTTTTATCCCTGATCAATGGGGCCAAAGCCTGGAATGCCCATCTTTAGGCAGTACGGCCGTTTTTAAGGGGCAAAAACGGCAAAAATTCAATTTTTTTATGTACTGTGTTTAATTCTTGAATGTTAATCTTGTTATTGTAAATGTTAAAACATTAATAATTTTTTGTATTTGTATTTGTGATTAATGCGATTTGTATTAATTAATTTATTGAATTTGATTAATGTAATTTGTATTGTCATGGGTAATGCATGAATCACAACTATCGTATCTATCTATATTGTATTTGTTTGTTGCATTTATTAAAAATGCAACAAACATTCATTCGTGCACACATGTATTCCCACGCACACGCACACATACAAAAGTACAAACTCACACATAGACTCAAAAAACACATACACATGCAAAGTATCTCAATAATATAGCAACTCAGGAGACTATTCAAGAATTAAACACAGTACATAAAAAAATTTAATTTTTGTCGTTTTGGCCCCTTAAAAACGACCGTACTGCCTATAGGTGGGCATTACAAGCTTTGATCCCATTGAGATTTTTGATCAGGGTTACAAAATGAACCCTTTCCCAAATTTTCAGTCTACTTCACCGGAAGATCGATTTCCATATAAAACGTGCGAGGTCCTTTGTAATTTAGTATTTTTAATTTAATTTAGAATTTTATTATTTATTTAGTAAGTTTATTTTTGAATCCACAACCGAGAATAAACAGTGAAGAAAATAAGACGTCTAGGTAGTTTGCCAATCCTGTTCAAACTTCCGGTTAAAACTTTAGTTATCAAGGATGCTTTTGTAGAACCTCGTTAAACTGTCTCCATCCAAAAGGGTCAAAAAGCATAAATATCGCAGGAGCTTCTAATAAATCCTTTTCCCAGCCCTTACTAACGTTTGAAATATTTAGGTAAAACATCGATCCGGAAACAAACTGAGAGGTTAACCAACTAATGAATTTCAAATTGCATCACTAGTAAATGTATTAATTCAGTTACTGAAATATTTTCATGTAGCAAATTTTATACAAAATGTAATTATGTAGGGAAGAATATTTATTTATTTTTTTATTTGAATTACACTGCTCTACAGCTACACTGCTATACCTAATTGCAGAGCAGGGATAGACAGAAAATGTATACAATCATAAAAAAAAAATATTTACACAGTGAACACTATGAACAGAAATTTCAAGATGAAGTTAAAAAGTAAGATTTTATATCGCTAATTTTACACGAAAATATGTCAATACCAGCACCAAGAGAGTTTGCTATGCGACACGTGGTATAAAGCGGAGAATTTTTCAGAATATTTGTTCGGGGGTGTATATACATAAAAGATGTCAGAACTTCTCGACGCAATTCTTTGAACATAGATATTGAACATCTTCAGTAAATTTGATGAATCAATTATACCATGTATTATTTTAAACACGTGTACACAGCAATAGTAGTCACGTCTCGTAGATAGGCTTGAAAATCCATGTTTACTTAAGAGCTGACCATGTGGTGTGCCTATTGGAGGATAAATACCGACAATTTTCAAACCAAGCAATTTTAAAAACCGCCATTGTATAGCTTCTATGCGATCAGCATGATATTGGTAGAATGGACTCCATAATACTGAAGCATATTCTAGCTTGGACCTTAAAAAAGCGTAGTACAGAATTTTCAATATTGAAAACTGTTTAAAATCTCGACTACAACGTGCGATTAATTAGTACATGCGAAATGCAGCTGCAATAATCTTATCAATGTGGCCATTGAAAGAAAGTGTAGTGTTAAATACTACCCCAAGATCTGTAAAAGTATCAGGTCTTTGAAGAGGGGCATTTTCTATTTCATAATTAAAACGTAATAGATTCGTTTTCAGAGTAAAAGACATTACTTTACATTTAGTGGGGTTGAGCGTTAACTTATTTTTCTTGCACCATTTAACAACGTGATGCTAGTTTACTGAAAGGTTTTCACAGTCTCCAATTTCTGTAACACGGCTGTATAATTTTAAGTCATCAGCATATAACAAGTAATCAACCATAATAACATGGCCAATATCATTGATAAAAATATTGAATATTAGTGGTCCCAAGTTTGAACCTTGGGGTGCACCAGAAGAAGCTGTATATTCCACGAACCTAAAACCGTTAAGCTGCACGTACTGTTTTCAACCAACTAGGTAAGACTGAAAGAGGGTAATAAGAGTGATAGTCCAAGAAGGGTGAGTTTCTTTAGTAATATGCAATGGTCAAGTCTATCAAAGGCTTTTGAGAAGTCTGTATAAATGACATCTCTTTGCACTCTGTCGTGAATAGATTCAGCAATGTATTGTGTAACAGTTACAAGATTAGTCACTCTCGAACGACCTTTCATAAAACCGTGTTGGCTAGTGGAAATATTATTAACATGACAATACAACACCTGTTCCATTAAAATTTCAAACCCTTTAGAGAAATTGCATATTATGGAGATTGGTCTGTAGTTTGATATGTTTTGTTTATCCCCTTTTTTCCAGACAGGACATACATTAGAGTATTTCCAAATCGCTGACAGTTTACAATTTTTTAAGCATATGTTTATGAGAGTAGTCCAGGGAAATGCAAGTGAAGAATCCTTTAAAATAAAAGCAGGAATATGATCTGGATCAGTAGTCATTTTTGGTTTAATGGATTTTAAAATCTTAGAGAACTTCTTCCTCAAAACTAGTGATATTTAAGTAAGAAACGTTAACAGAGATCGAGTTCAGATTGGATGTCGTTGTATTGGATTCGGAAGTCATGTATGATTGACTGAAAAAGTCCACAAAATCATTTAATATGTCATAGGGGTTCTCTAAGATGTTATTATCATACAACATAACTTGAGGGGTTTTGGTTGGGGATTTTTTATTGTTTATGAACGCCCAGAACTTACTAGAATTGCTAGAGATATCTGCTTCAGATTTTTGTATATATTGATTTTAAGCGTAAAATATGTCATGCTTTATTTTTGCTGTTATGCGTTTAAATTCTTCAAAAGCTTGGATATCATTCTTTCGCTTGTATTTACGCCAAATTCTTGTTTTGATACGCAGTTGGTGGATAATACCGCCGTCAAATCAAGTCGGATATTTGTTTCGAGACTTGACTGAGTACTTACCATAGAAATATGTACAAGCATCCTCTGGATCTTTAAAAGCCTCTAAAAATGTCAAGTCAATGGTAGCAATTAGATTGTACATCAAAGGAAAGTTAGCTTTTCGGTTTGTATTATTTAGAAAATTACATGTTATATCAAATGAAAGGTGGTGTAAGTCTTCAGTTACAAATGGATCCACTGACTTTTCTATTTGACAGGTTTTATTACAGAATACTAGATCTAAAAACTTATTGTAATCATTTAATATAAAGTTAAATTGAGTTAAATTAAAAAACTGCAAAAAATTGTTAAGGGTTGAGATTTTACCATCAGTTGTGCCTTTGTCAAGAAATTCTGCATACTTAGTGACATTAAAATCACCCATAACTAGAATTAGACTATTATACAGAAAATGCAGTGTATATAATGCTTCAAAGAGTTGCTGATATTCAGCCAGCGGTGTCTGTGGAAGGATATAAAGATTTACAATGTATAAAACTCTAAATGGTAGTGTTAATTTTACAAGCACGATGTCAATAGTCCTAATAATAGCAAAAGCAAAGTCATCTAGATTAATCTGTACTGAGGTTATATCATCACGTACTCCAATAAGTACACCTCCTCCCCTTGTCATCGAACTTTCTAAAAAAGTTTCGGTCGACCCTATATATATATTAAAGTTACTTGGAAAAAATACGGTACTCACTTTTAACAATAGAATTAAAAATAATACTAGTTTTGGTCTTTAACTCACGGGAATTTTGATAATATATCCATAGTTTTTTTTTAGTAGGTGAACTTGTTTCCAATCTTTGTACGAGGGGAACGTGCAAATTTGGACCTAATTGCTATTTTGTTATAAAGATATTGTCTTTAAAATTATTACAGCATTCAATATAAGACGTGCATTTATCTTTTTCCCAGACCGCATGATTGATGTCAATTGATTTATCGGACACTTTTTCACAGTTGGAGCATTTTTTGACGCTGGACTTACACTGTTTTACTTCATGGGGATCTCCACATATAGGACAAGAGACTACATAGGACAAGAGAATATATAAGATGTTCAACGAAGAAAAACAAAAAAAAATAGAAAAAACCTTGTATGAAACAAGTTGGGAAATGCAATGTTTTTTAACGCGTGTAATTTTACGGGATCTCGCCTCGCTTGTTCTGAAGAAATTACACTCGTCAAACAAAATGATGCATTTCCCAACTGACTGCCGAAATAATATATAATATTTAATAATATAATATATAATAATATTGCATATACGTATGTACATTATAGTACCAGTTTATATCAGTAAGATATTGCTGGAAACCCACTACAATGTTTCATAAAATTCAAACAAGTATCCCATTACAATGTTTCATAAATATCTGGTAAAAGTAAAATACCAGTAGACAATAATTATTATGAAATGCATTATGGATTCTTTACTAACTATTATTTACATATTTCAGAACCGAACATAGAAACGGTGGCCAGGTGATCATCTACACAAAAAATGTGATGATATAGGCTCTGAAGAGGTCACGATTTCGGAAAATAAAGATGAACGAGCTGGTAAAGATCACGGAGTTGGTGACCCAATCAACATTTAAAAACTCGACGGAACATACGAATGACACTTCCTCTCAAGACCAAATTAGAAACTCGACGGTATCATTGACATTATCTTCGGATGCGACATGGACATCGCGATCATGGCCTCTGTATTTCCTTGGAACTTTAAAACTGGGCATAATGGCGTTGATAATTGTAGCGGCACTCTTCGGAAATCTCCTAGTAATAGTCTCCGTTATGAGGCACAGAAAACTGCGAGTCATAACGAACTATTTCGTAGTGAGTTTAGCCTTAGCGGACATGTTGGTCGCTATCTGGGCAATGTGTTTCAACTTCAGCGTAGAAGTAACGGGCGGTGAGTGGATATTCGGGTACTTCATGTGCGATGTGTGGAACTCCTTAGACGTGTACTTCTCCACCGCTTCAATTCTGCATTTGTGCTGCATCAGCGTCGATAGATATTACGCTATCGTTCAGCCATTAGACTACCCTCTGATTATGACAAATGCGCGGTTGGTACTCATGCTCGCGATAGTGTGGTGTAGTCCCGCGCTGTTGTCGTTTCTCCCAATTTTTATGGAGTGGTACACGACTAGCGAACATTTGGCGTTCCGTAGAAAAAACACTCATATCTGTTCGTTCACCGTGAACAGGACTTACTCGGTTATCTCATCCAGTGTAAGTTTTTGGGTGCCCGGTATGGTCATGATTTTCATGTACTACAGGATATACGTGGAGGCAGATAGACAAGAGAGAATGCTGTATAGGTAAGTTTGTCGAACTTAAAAGATAAAGTGCAGATATTAGAGCGGAATATGAAAAAACTTGAAGTGACTTTTAAAATGTTCGGAATGTAGTAGTTAGAAGATTGCGAAACAATTCCTTATTATTGTATTCGTAAAAATTATCTTTGTGGTTACGTTCGATCCTTAGGAATCTAAAAAAAATTAACTTTAGACAACATTCTTAAATACCATGTTAAACATAATTTTCTTTACATTAAGTATGTATGGTTGAAAATCAGTTTTTTTTTAAATTTCAGTTCTTTGTCTGTCCATATATTTAAATATTAATTTACTTTTACGTTAGATGTTAGAGAAAATGAAAATATTTTATAATGGTGAAATATCATTTCTGAAACGGTCAGATTGTGATACGTGATCTTCTATTTTAATAACCATATTGTAATCATATAATTCTATGAAAATAAATGCCAGAAGAAGAGCAGTGGCATACATGTAAATGACCTCTAAAATAGAACTTCCGAGTGTCCAACTCTTACAGAAGAAAGTTTTATATATTAATTTATAATATCACTAATCGACTATCGCTAACACTAATATTCAGTAATAATCACTTATTTGTAAATTCTTGTATATACTATGTGATTGAAAATATTCTATATGTACTTCAATACCCTTCAATAATATGCTTAATCTTATGGATAAATATAACAAGTTATTGAATAGGAACATATTAAAATTGTCGGTAATAATTCAACTCGTCTTTAGTGCACCCTATCTTACCAGGTACGTATAATAATTGTCAATAATATATGTGACAACTTCCAAAGTTTTAACTAAATTGAAAGAGGCTCGAGGGATATTAGCTGATGGGAGTTTCTTACAACAAAGACAAATCGTACCCTGAACGACCTTTACAAATATAGGTACTAAATTTATTTCCCCTCATATATTAAAAAAGTTGAAACTTTTCTAAATAATGCAGTGAGTTTTGTTTTGCTCAGGAGATATCCTGCTACAGTATATAGGTATGTAGTAGGTACCTAAATTGTAGAGTTATACTGAAAACACATGGGTATGCTCTAATTGTCATTTCAATGGAGCGTTTATTGAGGATAATCTAATTAACGCCGATATTCGTCCCTGAAGTTATTTCTTACTGAAATAGCAGAAACGCAACAATAATAAACTTAGCCTTGGAAATTAATCTTAGACGTACTTCGTTTTAACCTCAGGAAATATTGCATAATTCAGTGCACATCTACGCTGATACCATTTAATACAGGACTTAAAAGGTTGAGAATAAATATGAATAAACATTCAAATTCGTCTTATTACAGGAAATGATTAATTGCAAATCGATATTGGAAATAATACATACATATGTAGCAAATGTACCTGCCTATATATATATGTACATATGTGGAAATAATACGCTTCCAAATTATTGCAGTGAAATAGAAATATGTTATACAATTCGATACCGAGTACGTGTCCACAAAAGTTGGTATCATATGAGACAAAATTTTATATAGGATCTTTTGATAATCTAATTACAGGATATGTTAGTGCATGTTTTGAGTATGGGTTATCTGTATAGCTCGCGTGCACTACTGCAGCGATATATGTATAAGTGACCAGACCAGAGTTCTAAACGTTCAGATGATTTATATTCACAGCTGTATTAAAGTTACCTAATTGTTTGTGAACTTCAATCAATCAAAATCGATAACAGAAGGGAGAGTATTTAATAAAAATAAATTCAGCTATATCAGCGTTCTTTCGTTAAATGTTATAAAAAAAATAGACGATAAGTTGTAAAAGTTAGTTAAAGGATTTGTTAATACAGCCGTGTCAACAGCTTTTATTCGCAGCCTTAATCTTCATTTTTTCACTCCTGCTCCCATTCACGTCTGAGAAATGTACAAAAAATTAGTTCATTATTTTTCCGTTCAGTATTTTTACAATTTGGCACACAACAATGAGCAGCTTCTTGCCTTCATATTCCACAGTTGAGGAGAGATAATAATCTAACAGTTACGAGTGACATGCAGTAGATAGCATTGTCAGCGCTACGCAAAATCGAAAACGAAAAATCGAGGTTCTGATAAAAATATCTAAAAAAGTCATTTAGAGAAAATATCCTGCGTTTTACACATGTACGCCAATCAGAAAGGTATTTGAAAATTTTGATTTTATTGATTTTTCCTAAACTTCTGCGATAAAAGAAATGGACAAGTGTCATTAATGGTCATTTCCTACACTTTTATGATGCAAAATTTTCCACCGCTGTAAGAGACTATATTAAGAATCAAAAACTGTGAGCCCTACGTCTCCATCATTTCCGGTTTCGGCTATAGATGTGCGCAAAGTGCAAATCGCATTCCACTGTTACTCGCGTCCGAGAAATACGCATATATCAAAAGTGGATTTCTCTAAAATGTTCCTTTGTTCCCAAAATGTGCTCTGTAATGCGTGCCTTTATGAGTCTTGTTAGATTAATGTAAGAGTGCAAATGGATTTTGTTGTTAAAATGACAAAATCACGAATTGTATCTACGGTTGTCTATGTATGCTGTCAATATTCGCATAGGGGTTTCGGGTACTGCCTGATGCTGTTTCATCACTCATCACCCGAAAACTATATAGTACGTCTCAAAAGTGTCCCCCTCTAAGTTTTGAATGGATAAATATATAGACGCCGCACAAAAGCCAGTTGAGATCGTTCTCCTCTTGCTACTTTCTAACATAAAAGTGACATCACTTGATCCACCACACAGAGGGCGCCGTCAAAATTTTTTTTTCAAATGGGAACGACTCGCTTGGAAGGTATTTCAAATCTGCCCTCAACGCAACTCTGTTTTTAAAATCGGTCCAGCGGTTTCCAAATAAACCCAATCGCTCGTCCCAATTTTAATATCCATACAAAAACAAAAACCAGAAAACTATTTTTATCCTCGTAAATGTCTATCAAATTTGAAGTGCATATCTTGTAACGTTTGTTAATTACTTGTAGACAAAAAAAAAGTATATTAACCTCATTTATCCCACAACGCCTTAATCGATTAACCTCAATATAGCTAATCACCTCCAGATCTCGTCATGATACATAAGTTGAGTCAAGCAGATATCTCAAAGAATTCTCGAGATATCGTACATACAAAAAAAGTTAACAGACCGACAGAGAGACAAAACATTGTTTTCACTAAAACTTGCGAAAACAATGTTTTCCTGAACATTAAAAAAACAATTTCATCGATATAGATTCTAATACAGATTCTAATAGTTGAAAGTTCTTATTTTTAATTTTATATTATTATATTACTATTTTTGCAACTGAAACATTGTAAAGAACTATATTGCATTTATCCCCTGGGTGACAATTCATGTATAGTCGTACATATACATAAAACTATTGAAATACAATTTAGAAATGTTTATAGAGGGTGGGCCATAAGTAATGGTACATAGTGAAATAGCAGATTCTTTAATCCAAAATAATGTGATTTAGTTAAACTTCCTCACCCTTGGACTTAAGCTAAAAGTCCAATTGTTGTCAAAGTTTTAATTTAGTTTTCAATTTTACTCTATAGTTTCCGAATATGTATTGCAACAAATTCGAAATTCTGCGGTTTTCTTAGGCGAGGAATTCGATTCGGTCATAGTTTTGGTATCACAAATAGAGGGCGCCACCTAAAGCTCCCCACATTTCTTTAAAATGGCACAACTTTTTGGCAGCTTACAATTAGTATACCTAACTGAAGTTAATTTTCCTCATTCCAGCCCATTCTATATAGATACCTACATAAAAATATTTCGCTGTCGCAGAAAATTGAATTAATTTTTTTTTTCTGCTTAATGAGTTGTGCATTTTTTTAAATACAATAATAGGACATAATAAAGGCGCTAGAAGGAATCAAAGTTTTCAATGAAATCAACTTGAAAAATTTGACTTTGACACCCTCTAGCGCCTTTATTATAAGTTGTATCGATTTTGTGTATTTATGTGTAGGGCACGTGTAGGGGCACGGGTAGCCGAGTGGGTTAAAGCACCGCCTTTCCAGTCGCGATACCTCTGTGCGCGTTGTTCGAGTCCCAGCCGGGGTAGCGATTTTTAATTGTCTCGCTTTCTCCGCCAGGGCTTGATATGCAACCACTAATACACTAGTGTATAGGTGTGGATGCATAGATGCCAATCCAACCGCACATGCCCTAGATTTGGTAATGTTCTGAGTTTTCTGGGTTTCCTCAGAACTGTAAAGCAAATGCGTTACCGAAATAATCTTAAGTCGCTCCCAGTGCGCCATGGCAAATAATAATAATAGCCACTCCTTCCCGCACAGGTCCCTGAGAGGACCTAAGGGGTTACTCTTCGGAGTAATTATAGGGTGAGTATTATTATTATTATTATTATTATTATAAACAATCCATAATTAATTAATCAGGCTAAGAATAATAAATCAATTTGCGGAGACAACACATTTTGATGTATACATGCGTTTATCTTGAAAACGATTACTCTTAATGACTTTAGCTAGGTATACCTTTTTTTATGTAAAACAAAGAGAAACGATTTTTCTAATAGTTAAATCGACATACCAAACCACAAAAAAGTTGTATCATTTTAAATTACGTGACGCCATTTATTCTGATACTAAACTATGAACGAATTTAAATTCCTCACTTAAGGGAACCCCAGAATCTCGAATTGCGTGCCATTATCTCTATTTACTCGGAAATTATAGAAAACATTTGAAAACTGATTTAAAACTTTGACACCCTGTATCTTGGTTATCATCAACAATTAGACTAATGTAACTTTAACTGTATCACATTATTTTGGCCTGATGAATCTGCTGTTTCACTATATACCATTACTTATGACCCACCCGGTATATAATATAAAATATCACTAATGTAATTTAAACTACACGTTAGAAGATGTACGTTATTCAGTTTCTGAACAATATATGCAAGAAAAAAATTATTTATCCTCTCCAATAAATTTGGATAGGTCAAATGTAAAATCCAAGAATGCACATTATCTGCACATTGTCTGTGCACAGTAATATTATCTAGGATCATTTAATTTGGCTTTAGAAGTGAAACAAAAACAAAAACCTATATAACCTTTGATCGAATTGGAATCTATTAAATATCAAGCTTTTATAAAGAAACATGTTTTCAGAAAATAGAAAACAAGATATTTATATTCTTATTCCGAGATTTTAATTGCAGAGTCAATAACTCATTTACGGATCACTATATTGTATTTCAGGTGCTTGTTTATATTGAACTACTTCTGTTTACGTAAATGCAGAATTTGCAGTTAATTAAATTCTTTACTTTTACACTTTTTTATATCTATCGACTCTTCTCGTATATACAATGTTCTTAATTGGCTAATTAGGTGAAGTGAATTTCTTTATTATTTAAGCAATTCTCAGTTTATCTCTGAGAATAAATAATAATAAGTAAACTCTATGAATCCTTATCAGTATTTGTTCTGCAAATATTCACCTGAACAATTTTTATTCTGTATGAAATATTCCAAGTCAGCAGAATCGCTTTTAAGCAGTATCTTCAAAAAAAGACTCCTCATTAAACTAAAAAGAATAAATCCGTTTATGATAAATTCCTCCAGTGAAAAAACGATTCGGAATTTTAAAATGAGATTTCCATACTGCGGCTTTATTTACGGTTCATTCTCTTTTAAAAACGTCTTATATGAATACTCAGTTTCGTCAACATCTACTATGTATACCGTTATCAAAAATGTACCTTCTCAACTCAATTTTGGGCCTTATCTACAAAAAAAAAATGGCATACGTGTAGATATGATTTGTAATGTCTTCTAAATCTGAATAAAAAAAATAAATTTCACTGTACGCAGATAACCTCTATATTTTTACCTGTGAGAATAGATAGATGATTTAATTTTTTTTTTCATTCGATTTTTACTATGATTGCCATATGTGTCTCGAATATGTCAAAATAGAACAAAGAGAAAAGGAACTTAAAAGTGAGATTCCGTTGAAATTTACTAAAATTACAATTCATAAGATATTCAAAATACGTAATGTTCATTAAACATGTACAAAATCCGGTGTCCGGCTGGATAAAATAGAAAACCTTTTGGAACACAAACTTCAAGACATTTAGACATTTTTACTAATCGTTTAAGAAAAATTTTGATTTTATTTTGCTTTTTTAGTTTTTGCCTAAAAAATGATGCCAAATGACATCCACGTAAGTAGTCACGTGACTAATTTTAACAAATTTGACAGTTTTCTCAAAATATTACATAATACGGAATTATTTTTTTTATGATTTTGAAAAATGACAATGGAAAAAATTTTTCCTCATTTATTTTTGAATGTATAAATTTTCATATGTGCAGTACACATTTAATTTTTTTTGTACTATTCACTATGTATTCACTTCGAGGTGTTTCAAATTTTACAAAATCAGTTTTAACCCTCTTAACGTACACTAGTATCCAGCAACCATATACCGTACACGGGTGCGAATTGGGATTTCGCGTTTTTAACAATCGATTTGGAGATGAGGAAAGCTTTCTAAATATCGACAAATATATGATTTTGGGGTAAAATTTCCCGTACAATACAGTGCAACAATTAAATTTTATAAAAAAAAAACGTTTTGTTATAAAAAAAAATATTTTGCAAAAATTGTTATTGTTAAATAAAAAAAAAAACAAAAAAAAACGTATTTTTTTTAAATATTTGATTAAACTGAACAAAACCAATGCGATTTGTTAGTTAAATATACCCTTTTTTGAGAAAAATATATAAATTTGATTTAATTATTTTAAGTATTTTTCCCGCGCTTCCGAAATTACTATATTTTTGAAAGGGGAATTTAGGTGCATATCGGCTTTTGGAGTGGAGATATGATAATGAAAGTAACAAATAACAATAAAATAATCTGAAATAATTTATTTACATAATAAACATGATTTTACATAATACAAAAAAAAAAATATTGTTCGAAAAAATTTTCGCAGTCGACGCAAACAGCTGCACGATGCTCATCACATATTCTGCGCATACAATTTGGGTATTTCATGCGTGTTCGGCCTGATGCATCGCTATCGCAAAAGTTACATTTTGCCCTTGTATTCTCTCTGATAACCGACAATACTTGTGGTGCATTCAAAATTAAAAATTCAAAAACTTTTTTTTTTTTATTCTTAACAATCTACACTCACTAACCGTACACGGGTGCGAATTCGCACCAACTCGAACTTTATAACTTGCTGCTTCGGCTGCTACCTTTCAAATGAGAGCGTACTCAACGACAATAGATACTAGAGCAACTTGAATTTTTTGGCGGTGCGAATTCGCACCCGTGTACGTTAAGAGGGTTAACTTTTCATAGAATGTTTATCAACAATTGTTTTTTTACATACTTTTTTTTGGAAAATTTAAAACGTTTAGACAAAGAGAATGTCAAAATTTGATGCGAAGTTGATATAATTTGTACAAATAACCAGACATTATTCAGGTTTTTTATTGAAACTAAATTCAAAACCATCCCAGTGAAAAATCTTTAACTTACAGTTAACTGCACTTTTTGAACAAAAAAATAATGATCAAAACGAGGTTTTATCATTTAAAAGTAGAGTAAAGAGTAAATTAAAGATTATTCATTGGAATTGTTCTTTAATTCGATTTATGTAGGTATCCAACAGTATTTAGAACAATTTGTGATATAAATTCAATGAAGATAAGTTCGATATAAAGTAATAATAATTTTGTAATGATTTGGTAAATTTTGAATTGCCCAGAAATGTCTGGTACAAAAAAATGAAAAGTTTGTACTATACACTTGAAAATTGGTACGTATGTAGGTAAAAAATATAAAAAAAAAAACATTTTCCTTTGATATTTTTCAGAATTTTAAAAAAATAATGCCGTATTTTGTAATTTTTTGAGAAAAATGTCAAATTTAACAGTTAAAAAAGTGACGTGAATAATCACGTGACTACGTGATTATTCAAGTGCATGTCATTTGGCATCATTTTTTATGAAAAAAAAACTAACAAAAAAAACATTAATCGATTGGGACAAAATTTTTCCACTAGATGCGCACTTTATCTGTGACACTGTATGATACGCAACATTTTAAAGAGCATAAAAAACATGAAACGTTGTAGTTGGTGACTTTTTTGTCTCCCTCAGTTTTGATCATTATCCGTCATCTGTAGAAAACTACTGTGTTTTCTTCCTTCTAGATGTCATCATAAACCTGTGCACTATATTTACTCGGATGATATACTGAAACAAATACGAGTATATTTTTCTGTCCCAGACAAAAGACTTAACTTCCCTTCTATTCATGAAAAAATAGTTGATATAAGGTATATTAGAACAGAACATTTGTGAACTGTTCTTGAACGAATAATGAATTATTTTGTGCGCATGTGTCAACTTAATATTAGTTCAGAACTAATTTCTGTTCTGTGATGGAACAGCGGATTTCTCCCTCCACCAAAAATTTCAATTTAAACAGTACTGTGAACATAACCTTCCTGTGATCAGACCTATGCTCAGGCATAGGTCTGATTCTATTTTATTTATGTATTTAAAATGAGCGATCACAAGAATGGAGATGGATAAGATGAAGAAGATGAAAGCCTGAGCTTTATTACGTTAACTTCGTTGTTAAAGTCGTTGTTATTACGCATGTGTTATTATGTAGTCCCTCTCAGTTCCATTCTCGAACCATGAATTAATATGACCATTCTCGAACCAATTCGGGATTAATTCGGTTGGAGTTGGAACGCTCTCTGAACTAATTACCGAAATCAGTTCTGTGTCCGTTCGAACACAACTTTCAATTTGCGCACACTTCGTACTATTTTGAACTGATTCCAGTATATATTGGAACAAACCTATAGTTTTATATTTATATGTACTTATATAGGATACCTATATGTTGTAGTAAAACGGAATCTCTCAATTTTTCTGAATATAGCGATATAAAATTTTAAGGGTTGAGATAGAGCATCCTTGTTTATTAGTTTCGAAAAAATATGTGGTTTTTAAGATGATTCAACTTTTATCTGAATAGGTTAACCGTTATATTCCGTATTCACTATTATTATTACAGTTTTACTCTGGAAAATATCATAGCTGAATATAAAACATAATGATCAGAATGTTTAGATAACAATTCAATTATTTAAAAAAACATGGATTTTTTCGAAACTAATGAAGAGTGCATTTTATTGAGTACAATATCCAACCGTAGTGATTTTTTTTAGTTTAAGATTTCGCATCTATCATACATTTCAATTTGTTTGTGTTTAATTTTTTTATAATGTCTTTAATATTACTGTTCCGATTTTTTGTGATACACGGAAAATGGCCAAAACCGCTGCCATGGGATGCCAATTGGATGAACGAGGGAAGCGAATGATATTGTAGAACACAGTATGTTCTTCGATTTAAGGAATGATAAAATTGATAAAATTTGCTCCTTTAACCACTTTGTTAAATCATTTGAAATAACTAGAAAACGATACATTTTGGGTATAGAAAATATTAGTATGTATTGAAAGAGAATAAAGTAAGGAAGCGAAAGGAATCATAAAATATGGTACGTTCTATTTAGAATCAGCGACTCAATAAAGGACGTTATTGTTAAGTTTTACCCCTGTTTTGCCCCTGCTTCAATTTTGAGCACCTTGTAGATTTTTCGGTATATCTAGAAATATTAACGGTAAGCTCAACCATTAACCATTAACCAAGAATTAACCATACAATTTTACCACAGCGAATGTTATTTTTTTTCTAGTTTACAATTTTGACTTTAGACTAATAATCCAATTATGTCATAATGTATAATCCAAATATGTAATAAAAATATAGCATATCATTTCAAATAACGAAGTTATAATTGACTTTCGGTATATCCGGTAGTGCCAGCAAGTTGTCATTATTGACATATACGTGTAGAAAATCTCTGGAAACACCCATATATCAGATTTCACCGCCGCTAACCGTGAAACTCATTCAGGCACTGTCACTCCTCACACGTTCAAACGCCCACACGTTTAACACTCACCCACTCCCCCTGATATTTTATTTACCTAAAATCTCCTTTCTAAATATCTAAATATTTAGATATTGCTTATTAAACTAGTGAAATAGTGAAAAATCGTGCCTTTCACGCGAAATGCTGATAGTTCATGAAACACCTATGATTTTCACGAAAGGACATATTTTACCGGAATAAATAATAATCATAACATAGTATAAAACAAAGTCGCTTCCCGCTGTCTGTCCCGATCTTCTTTCTACTACCTATGTATGCTTAGATCTTTAAAACTACACAACGGATTTTGATGCGGTTTTTTTTATAGATAGAGTGATTCAAGAGGAAGGTTTTTATGTATAATACATGCATAATATAGTAGAGAAACACTGATAATTTTAGAGGTTTCTAATGTGATGTCGTAAACCGGGCGAAGCCGGGACGGGTCGCTATTAATAATAATAATAAATAATACCGAAATAAAAACATATAGATTCTCATGCAAAAACAAATTCGATGACGTCACAACTTTAAAAACAAGTGACTTTCAAGATGAGAAGATAGTGTAGTATAACAGAACATTAATAATAACAAAGATAACAAACTTATCCGTTACATACTTTCCACGCTGTATACCGTACTAATAGGTTTTTTCCACCTACTTGTACTTCATTTCTAAGACAAAATCTCGATATATTCGGTGTATTCGTTTTAACACATTATGTTTGAGGGTTCCGTTTAAGGTAATGTGTCCATAATTAATTCCTCATCAAGCTATATTTGCCAATTAATAAATTTCAGGCCACGCTATGA
The DNA here is from genome assembly GCA_029963805.1 of Aromia moschata. NCBI lineage: Eukaryota > Metazoa > Arthropoda > Insecta > Coleoptera > Cerambycidae > Aromia > Aromia moschata. The sequence continues at coordinate 519,963 of JAPWTK010000064.1, forward strand.
GTCCCAGGCTACGGTTAATGGCCAAATATTATCGAGGAGTTTCCTGTTTTGAAAACTACTGGCTTGGCGTACCATCTCAAGATTAATCTCTTTAGCTTAATCGTGCGTTCAATGGTTTATTTGCTTTAAAATATTCAAGAGGCGGATAAGATTTGCGGTTCAAGATATTGCTGAACGCATACTCAATACTGTGATAAATTATGGCTCATTTTTTTTTGTTGATCTAGCTTAAAGATGGCGTTTAGGTATCAGCAAATGATAAGCCTAATAAGTAATATTAATTACCTCAACATCCATGATGTAGTATGGAAGTATAACTCTTTATTTTTTTATTAGCGATATATCTCAAGAATAAATCAAAGTACAACAAACAGGAAAAATACATACTTAAAAGTAAGATTAAGTTTTCACATACGTTTGTGTGTCAGATATAATAAGGAGAAGGTATTTAAAAGAAGACATGTTTATGAAACAGGTAATCTAATATAGCGCAAGGTAAAATAGAAAATAGTTTAGGTTATAAACAGAACTTGTGAAAACGTAAAGGATTGGGTTACTGTAGAAAATGTGACTTTTTGTATTAAAGTGCAGATTGTCGTATGTAACATTTTTAAGAAGTATCAAAAACCAGGAATAATAGAAGTTGACGAACTCCCTCCAGTTCTCCATATCCCTCCCCTCTCTCATATTCCTCAATTTTGGACATTCAAAGTATTAATATTCACAATTTTAAAGTACTTTTCCAGAAATAAAAAAGTATGCATATCTCACTAGTACCTCACAATACACTGCTACAAAAAAATATCAGAGTACAAATATGATGTATATAGTCATAGTTTATTGTAGAAAACTATTTTTGTACAAACTTTCTTTCCTCCTATATTTTATCATATACCATATCACTGAACTTATTCGGATGATGTCGAACTAAAAGAACTACAGAGACTATTTTTTGTTACACTAATTGAGACTTATCACCCGTCACTCCCCATTGAAATTTGCGAAAAAAAAGATTGTATGTTTTACATTATTTTGAAATATACAAAATAGTAGAACATATTCCATGTTTTTAAGATGGAATCTCCCATGTTTATTCTGAAAACAGCGATATAATATTTATGGAGTTATATCTGACAATTTTTCACGCTGCCCTTGTGAAGTTTCTTCTGTGATTTTTTATATATGTATACATACATACGTATCATGCAAGTTGTTTCATTTCTTGCCGCAACATGTGTGTGCAGTTTTCTAGCGCCTTTGCCAGGAACTTGCTTTTGATAGAAGTGAAGGGCATTTTCCAACCATTAAAGCTAGCTATTTTACTTTTAGTATATCTAGGATTAGAAAACATATTTTTACAACAAAAATAGTAATTGTACTGTAAAATAAAAACAATATTATGAGAATAAAAACACCAAGAAGAAAAGTTTCATTGAAATATATTCCCGTTATTGTCCGAATTTTAGGCAATTTTGCAAAAAGCTCGTATGGGGGTAAAATGTGTAAAAATAATTTTGGCCTAAGTAGGCAATGAGGCACGTGGGCCAGACATGCGCCACTAGAGCCAAGTAGACTCCAACCTTCGCTCCAAGCTCTCGCCTTCGAGAACTTGGATTATTATCATATTAATAATTACCTAAATTATTAAAGTCCTGGCTTTACAATTTCGGGGCAATAGCACCGGATTTTTGGGATGAATGAAGAGAATAGTCTGGTGTCTGACTCAGCTACGTCCGCCGTGAGGTGAAAGTGTGAAGTGTAGTAATATTTACTCGTTTTTTTTTATTAATCATTACTCTAATTGTTTTCTCCATGTACCTAAATGTTACTAGGTCCACTAACACAATTCAATAAATTATAATAATTAAAGAATAAATGTAATTAATATGATTGCGAACTAGGGTATCGAATTTCAGAGGTTAGTAGGGGCGGCAAAAATTGAATAGACTACTGGCGGTAAATTTGTAAATCCGCCATTGCCTCACTCCGTATATAAACTGTTTTCACGAGCTTCACGAGCGGTTCGCATATATGTATACGCTCCTTTAAGGTGCGTATATACATTTGCGAGTCGCTAGTGAACCATTAGTTCTCAAGATTGGGACGGGATTTGGAGCGCGGAACGAACCGCTCGTGCACCGTTCGTGACGATCCACCTCCTGTCGGTTTTTTTGACGAACACAAAGGCGTTTGCAGTTCAGATTGAGGCGGCCTCGTGTGCAATTCGTTAATATATCTTCTGTTGGCGAACCGCGTGGCTCTACATATTTATATTTTGTGCCCTTTAATAATTTGCTTGCTGCTAATTATAACTTCTTTTTGCACAAACTGTTTGCCATAACTAAAGCCGCACCACTCATATCAAAAATCGCGTAACTTTCGCGTAACTAAAATCGCGTAACTAACGCTCGCGAACCGTTCTTTGAAATTAGTTTTACAGCGAACATCTACTAAACTGAACTGATCCATGGGAAGAAGGAACGAACCGCAAACCACCATTTTTCACGGCGAGCCTACTTGTAATCATGTCTTCGTGCGAGGAAAGTTACACGATTTTAGATATGAGTGGTGCGGCTTTAGTTATGGCAAACAGTTTGTGCAAGAAGAAGTTATAATTATCAGCACGCAAATTATTAAAGGGCACAAAATATAAATATGTAGAGCCACGCGGTTCGCGAACAGAAGAAATATTAACCAACTGCACACGAGGCCGTCTCGATCTGAACTGCAGACGCCTTTGTGATTTTGGTTTACTATTATGCAAGCTGGATAATGTCGGTCTTCGTAGAAAATTGATTGCTTTGATTGAGTCATATTTAACCGATAGGACTCAGTTTGTGCAGTGCCATGGCCATAGATCATTCAATTTCGCTCAAACTTCGGGAGTATCTCAGGGCTTAATTCTTGGATCTCTTATGTTCGTAATATATATTAATGACATCGCCACTATGTTAGATGTAAGCTTTATCTTGTATGCGGATGATTTAAAAAATTTCTGTCAGGTTGAATCTCTCCTCGACTGTATCAAGCTCCAGACGAATTTAAATTTAATAAGTTCTTGGTGTACTGACAACCACCTACCTCTCAATGTCAGTAAGCGCAATGTAATGTCATTTTGTCGTAAAAACGATACGCTTATTTATAATTATACTCTTGATGGAGTTACTTTAAGGCGACCTGATTTAGTAACAGACCTTGGTGTTACCTTTGACCCCAAATTTGCTTTCACAAATCATATTGACAACACTGTAGCTTCAGCATTAGTTTCGTTATAAGAAATATGAAAGATTTTAAATCTCTCGACACATTACGCCTACTATTCATAACTTTTGTTAGATTCAAACTTGAATATGCGTCTGTAGTCTGGAGCCCAATATACTCCGTACATATTTCATCCCTTGAGAGAGTACAAAGACGGTTTTTTAAATCGGCTGCCCTCACATTAGACAACTGTTATCCACCTAGAGGTACCCCGCAAGAATTATTTTACGAATGATTTAAAATGTGTAGCCTAATTAAAAGACGAACTATGCATTCTGTAATATTCTTATATAAAATCATTCACAATAAAGTTAACTGCGATACAATCTTATCCTCACTCGACTTTCATATTCCTAGAATTAATGCTAGAAGTAATCACTTACTTTGTGTTAAAAATTATAGAACCTATATTTATAAATGTTCTCCCGTATATCAAATGATAACTAATTATTCTCACATTGAATCACAGCTTGACTTACTTCATTGTACTATAAGTGATATTAAAACTGTATATATGTAATCTTAATATTTTCTTTTTATCTTCTCTGTATCTTATGTATTTGTTTTTTATGTATTTTTTTCCTATTGCATTTTAGTGATATTTTTACTTGTGTCCGTGATTATTCTTGTATTATGTATTTTAAATTCATGCATGTATATGTAATATCTGTATTTTTTTCTTTTTTTCTTTTTTTGTATTGTTATATTTTATATTGAAATTCTTTCTGTGCTGCTTATATTGAAATTCTTTCTCTGCTACTTATCCTGTAATTGATTTATATACCCGTTGGATATTTTATTAGATAAATAAATAAATAAATAAATAATTTGTGATAATTTGTAGGTAGATTTATTTGTAGGTATTTATTATAAGATACTAATATATTGTGACATTTGTAAAAGTGACATTTGTGACAGCTGACATTTATTAAGTTTTATAGTTTACATACTTAGTTTATTTAGTTTATACACACTAGTTATTAGTAAAGAATTGTATGGAATGACATATTGAATATTCTGGATGTCAAAAGAATTTTCTAGAAATGTAGAAACTATAAATACTGGTGTTGTTGCTAGGATAGAGTTAGTTGTGATCTGAATGTTACATGGTTAAGACCCACGAGTTGTAGATTGTTAAATAAACGTGTTGGAATTGAAGAAGTGAATCATTTGAAGAGAAATTCGTAACATTTTGGTGACAGCGGTGGGATTATCGAAGAATTTGAAGAGGAAAAATTGTATATGGTGAATACGAGGGCAACAAGATACGACGAGGAAACGACGACGATGGATGTGAGTGAGATACTAAAATTTTTGCAACAAGGAGAAGAAAAGCGACAGCAAGAGGATGAAAAGCGACGACTGGAGGATGAACGACGACGACAGGAGGACCGTGAGGAGGCAGAAAGGCGAGAGGAACAGCGACGGCAAGAGGACGAACGGCGGCGACAGGAGGACCGTGAGGAGGCGGAAAGGCGAGAGCAACAGCGACGGCAAGAGGACGAACGACGACGACAAGAGGACCGAGACGAGGCGGAGAGGCGTCATCAGGAAATTTGCGAGTCTCAACAAATAATAAACACCAGGTTGAATGCATTTTCTGGGAGGATTGATGGCGTGGAACAGCAGATTGACCAGGTAGGCCAAAAAAGTCAATAGAATTGAGAAGGAGTTTCAGGAGAATAGGGAAGAAATCGAAAGAAGACTCGAAAGAAGATTAGAGGACACCAAACGGCAGGTACAAAAAGAAATACTGGAAAAGATAGAAGGGCTAGAGCACCAATTACATCGTACTTCAATAGCCGATTCAGGAGATTGTTCGACCTCACCAGCTACTCCGTTACAACATTCAAGCCTTATGCATACTGAAAGGTCAGTACACAAAATGCTTAAGCCTCCTACGTACGATGGACAGTCATCATGGTCCATGTATCGCAGACAGTTTGAGGCTGCCGCAAAGGCCAACGGATGGACTCCACAAGAAATGGCTACTTCGCTAGTCATATCTCTCAGAGGTCAGGCTTTAGAAATTTTACAGAGCATCCCGGAAGAGCAGCAAAACGATTACGACAGGATTGTAGGAGCATTAGAAATAAGGTATGGACACAAATATCTCCGTCAAGTTTACCAGTCCCAGATCAAGAGTAGACAACAAAGAACCAATGAGTCCCTTCAAGAGTACGAAGCTGACATTGAACGTCTCATCCATTTGGCTTACCCTCAGGCACCGAAGGAATTTTTAGAACAAATTGGCATCCAGACTTTTATTGATGGACTACTAGACACCGAAATGCAGCAAGCTTTACTACTTGGGAGACACGCCACGATCAGTGATGCACTCATTGCTGCCCTGGAATTTAAAGCAGCTAAAGAAGCCTCGAGAAACTACAAACCTCTAGTAAGGCAAGTAAAATTTGAAGAATGCCAGTCACTTGAAGACACCATAAAGAAAATAATACGAGAGACATTAAATGAGAGGAGACTTTCAAACTCACCACCAAAGGAGACTAGGCGCTGCTACAACTGCGGGAAAATTGGACATCTACAACGTTTTTGCAGAGCCAAGACAAGGTACCAGCCAAGATCTTATTCGCCAGATCGACAACCGGAACATAGGTCAAGATCCAGGAGCCCGAATGAAAGGAACTGGAGAGAAGAAAGCAAGACACCGACGAGTACACAGCACAGAAATGGTCGCTTCCCTTCCCCAGAGCGAGAATCTTGTTCCAGATCACCAGTGAGAGATTCGGAAAACGACAATTAGTCGATGCTAGGGGGCGCGTGTCGACTACTTATACTCAATGCCCCAAGATTTCTATCTCAGATAAAAGTAGCGATGCAGAGAGAGACCCAGGACGCGCATGTGTGGGAGATGCCCAATCAGCACCTCTTTGTGGCCAGCATGATGAACGAGTCGGCGATATCATGAAACAAGAACAAGTCTATCTGCGTGGACGTCATGGACAGTCTAAAGAAGGAGTTCTACCTGTACTCAATTTCTCGAATGACACCAGCAATGAACTGTTAATGGCAACAACAGTACAAGTCGAAGATGAATGGTACTCGGAGGAAATGATGAAAAGCCAGAAGAAAGACAATGATCTGAGGTTAATCCGGAACTGGGTAAAGAATGGAGTTCGACCAACTTGGCAGGAAGTTTCCAGATATGGTACGACTATAAAGGGATACTGGGCTCAATGGAATTCCCTTTGTCTTCGCGATGGCCTACTGCATCGGAAGTGGGAGAGCCCCGATGGAGTATCCGCAGTCTACCAGTTGGTCTTGCCTAAAGCAAGAATCCACCAAGTGCTAGAAGAGCTTCACAGCAGCCCATCCGGAGGACATTTTGGAGTAACCAGGACTTTGGCTCGAGTAAGGGACCGATTTTATTGGGTAAACTGTCGCCGAGACGTAGAAGAATGGTGTAAGAGATGTGATTTGTGCTCTGCCAAAAAGGGACCAAACACAAGAAGCCGTGGTAAAATGGTGCAGTACTTATCCGGAGCACCATTCGAGAGAGTAGCTGTGGACATTCTTGGACCATTACCTGTAACCGACCGTGGCAATAAGTACTTGATGGTGGTAATGGACTATTTCTCGAAATGGCCCGAAGCAGTACCCCTTCCCAATCAAGAAGCAGAAACTGTAGCCGAAGCGTTCATCGAGAATGTCATAGCTAGACATGGAGTGCCCCTCGAACTGCATTCCGATCAAGGAAGAAATTTCGAATCAGAGCTGTGGCAAGAAGTGATGAAAACAATGGGCATCAAGAAAACCCGAACAACTGCGCTTCATCCCCAGTCGAATGGCATGGTTGAACGCCATAACAGAACCATATGCCACTACCTGTCTAAATTCGTATCTGAGAATCAAAGGGACTGGGACAAATTGGTGCCTCTGTTCTTGCTGTCGTATCGAAGTTCCCAGCATGAGTCGACTACCTACACTCCGTCTATGCTGACCTCTGGAAGAGAAATGAAGTTGCCTACTGATCTCATACTTGGCCATCCAGTAGAAGAAAATCAGGAACGATCTTTGCCAGAATTTGTGGAGGACTTGCGAGAGAGAATGGACCGGATCCACCGATTTGCCAGGGAGAAGCTGAAAATTCACAGCGACAAAATGAAGCAGCGTCTCGACACTACATCAACAGAGACTGCATTTAAGCCTGGTGATGCAGTATGGTTGTACGCCCCAAAAAAGGACGAAAGGAAAAAGTCCAAAGCTTCAGAGCAACTGGGAAGGCCCGTACACCATAATAAAGAAAATCAACGACCTGGTCTACCGCATCCAGCTGTCTCCAAGAAGCAAGCCGAAGGTGGTCCATCTGGAAAGGCTCGCAAAGTACACAGGACATAATCCACCCGATTGGTTTGTCGTCGAAGATCCACCGCCTAGGACTGAAGACAGTGTTATTCGGGACGAATAACTTTGAAGAGGGGAGCAATGTGACATTTGTAAAAGTGACATTTGTGACAGCTGACATTTATTAAGTTTTATAGTTTACATACTTAGTTTATTTAGTTTATACACACTAGTTATTAGTAAAGAATTGTATGGAATGACATATTGAATATTCTGGATGTCAAAAGAATTTTCTAGAAATGTAGAAACTATAAATACTGGTGTTGTTGCTAGGATAGAGTTAGTTGTGATCTGAATGTTACATGGTTAAGACCCACGAGTTGTAGATTGTTAAATAAACGTGTTGGAATTGAAGAAGTGAATCATTTGAAGAGAAATTCGTAACAATATGTATATTCGAAATATCTTTTAACTACTTTCATTACAAGCTTCCATTACAGATATTTCCGTAATTTATGGAATTACATAAACTCGTTTTTAGTCTGAAACGCACGATAATAACACTTGGAGACGAAACTTCCTTCAAATGTAAAGAGTGGAAAACCTATAATAACATTGCCGAGAAATACCTAACTTTATTTCAGGATATGTATTACAGTTACTCTTACTAGTTTCATTTACTCCTGCTTTTCAGACTTAAAATGCAATTCACTAGTAGAATCTATTCTTTTAAAATTAAAATTTGCATACAGATTGACTGATTTCATAGAAGTAGAAGGATAATTTTGATTCGGATTAGCATATAAAACGAAAACTTTTTCCCACAATATTCGGTCAGTATTATATTTTTGAGGTTAATTAATTAGGGGTTATACCAAAGGCCTATACTACTTCCACGAAATTGTGTTGATTTGAAAGTTCAATAGCTATTCAGCATTTAATTAACATTTTTGAGAACTTATTAAAGCAAGAGCAGTTTATTAAAAGCAAAAGCAAATTTAATGTGTTATTTGAGTAAGGAAATTGTGCTGATCAAAATGGTTAGTGGACTTGATCCTTACTTGAATAGTTATGGCAAACCACTAGTAAAATTGTGACACTTTACTACATACTTGTAGTTTTTAAAATTTCTACCTTGAAAAGTGATTGTGGAGTTTAATGATTTTACCTAAATATGTTGACTAAATCAATTTATCATGCAAAGTGCACTACTTTAATTCATACTTTTATAATCCTGATTTAAAGAATATACTGTATTTTAAAGAAAATACAATTTCAATCTTGGTAAATATAAAACAAGTTTCCTAAAATTTTGGAAACTATGCTATCACATGAAAACAGTTTAAGCTTGGTCATCCAATTTTGGCACGTTACAATTTTTATATATTTTTTGCACATCTCCCTGCGTTTGGCAGACAAACTGATTCATTCGCTTTTATTCATGGCCGTCATATTGATTTTTGTAATGGGAACATTCATATTTCATTATCTGTGGCTATTTTGCCCTTGCTGAAAAATTAAGCGATTCCAGGTTTAATGATCTTTTGTAGTTTATGAAATACTTAAAAATATATACAGTACATATTAAAAAAAAAAAAAAAAAAACTCCTTTTTTTGCAAACAGGCTTAAAAGTTCCGTTTTGGTGTAAAAATAGGCCAGTTAAAATTTGAGCTCTTAATATTAATATTAAGATAGTCCGCATCGCACTTTTCTATTTTCCATAAGAATAACATGGGAATTTTTTTTCTGAACCTTCTGATTTTTATTGCTAGCTAATAGTGTATTATATGGAAATTTTTTTAATACATTTTCGTCTAGAATTGAACGCTTTATAAAAAAGGTCTCCTATGATTTTTTGCTAAGTCTACTGGTTCAAAAGTTATTCGAGGCCAACGTTGATTTCACCGCAAATTTGACAGTTTTTAGTGTATTACAACAAAATTACTGGTTTTATCGAAAAAAATGTAGCCAACATTTTATGTTAATTTCAAATTTGGTCTTTTACAAAATGTGAATAAACAATTTTTTGTAATAATAACTCAATCAAAACACTTTGGTAAAAGTTTTAGTAGCAGGTTGCTTCAAAATTATAGTTCTTTTGGTTTTTGTTCAACTTAAAGGGAAACAACATTCTTTTGTCGTTCGAAAAAAATGTATATGAGATATAAATCAAAAGATAAGTGGGTTTGTTTAACACATTTATTTATTTTACCTATATTTATAACTTATTTTAAAAAAAAATCACAAATTCACTTTGAATTGTTATTATTGACACACACAATAATAACAGTTTGGATAACGTTGCCGATGTTCACAAACTACTTATAATAAATACTGCAGTTGTTGTTCATCTTTAGTGAGGTAATTGTTATACTCCTCAATGAATGCCACTCCTCTTTCAGCTACGTCATTAATTACTTTTAATGTTTTAAAAAGTTCTGCACATTCGTTATAACTATCATCATTGGACCAAGTTAAAATATTCTTCTCTAAATTATTATTATTATTATTATTATTATTAAATAATTTTCAGTATTTCGTGATAATTTATATTTAAAAAAAAACAATATCACTGACAAACACAAATATCATTCTTCACTAGTGTCAACAAACTGAATTACTTTACCCACAACTCCATCTAGTTAAGAAATAGTTGTATTATCAACAGAGTCTAATAGTAATTATTTTTGTCGTTTGATTGGTCAAAATATGAGACAACTTAATTGCTCAACTTTAATTTTGAAATTTAAAGTTAACAATGATAATTTTTAAGACATGAACTCAGAGTACGGAAAAAATTAGAGAAAAATGAAATGCAATACTTTACTTAACGCAATTTTCTTTCAAAAAATTTAGTAATTTCAACTGATTTTTTAAGTTTTTGATTTTTCTTATTATAGCGAAAAATCGGTAATTAACATTCTCTATAAGACCAGATTTAAGATTGACATAAAAGTTTTGCTACATCTTTTCGATAAAACTATTAATTTTGTTGTAATACATTAAAAACGGTCAAATTTGCGGTGAATTCAACTTTGGCCTCGAATAACTTTTGAACAAGTAGAGCTAGCAAAAAATCATAAGGGACCTTTTTTATAAAGCGTTCAATTTTCGACCAAAGTGGGTTAAAACATTTTCCATATAATACATTAGCTAGCAATAAAAATCAGAAGGTGCAAAAAAAATCCCATGTTATTCTTATGGAAAATAGAAAAGTGCGATGCGGACTATCTTAATATTAATATTAAGAGCTCAAATTTTAACTGACGTATTTTTACACCAAAACTGAACTTTTAAACCTGTTTGCAAGAAAAAAAGAAACAAATGTTTTTTGAATAATAATCCTAATAATACACTATATGTAATAACCCTAATATTCAGTATATTTGGCAGAGGCACGTAAAATTTCGAACACAATACCCTTACTTCATATTACACAGAATATGAGCACCGAGAAATTTATTCAGAATGTTTGACTTACTTAAATTAAAATTAATTATTTTTCAGCATGGCTAACATTTGAGTTTCTCTTAAAGAAGTGGATAAAATAATCTACTTATCCTAAATAACCACATATGAAATTACAGCTGAAAAGTTATTATAACATTTGCATTCAAATTTAATTAAAACTAATTTGTTCGAATGGGGAATTTTAAATCTAAATTTCGTGAACAATTTGTATAGACTTGGCATTACAACAACCCTACAAAAAGTAATCCAATAGAGATAAATCCGGAGAATGAGCTGGTCATTCAACTGACGTATATTGCCAAGCCACGTCAAGTATTGTAAAAAATATCTTAGCTCAACATATTTAAAATGGAAATTACGAATACAAAGCAAGTAGCCATAATGTTTTGAAGTATCAAACAAAATCGTAAATAATACGTTTTTTACTATCATTGAAACACGGCACTTATACTACTTTAGCATTATCAGAAGATTAAAAGTAATGTTGAATCCAGTATCCACACTAGTTGGTTTTAGTTTTCAGTGAATGAAAATATATTTTAATCTTAAATATTTCACTAAACTATAATTAGATGTTTTGTTACAAATTAATTTCCGAGCTGCCGAAGAAAACTACACTTTATACGAATTTGAGATAACAAAAATACCTATTTTTATATTTTGGATACCCTTACCCCCTTCAACCCACTTAACACCCCAGCCTAGTAAGCTAAAAACTTTTACATTTGCAGACTCTGTTATGTTCTACATGTGTCTGAAATTTAAAGTGGATATCTTGCATCGTTTGCGAATTATCTCCAGATGAGGAAAATGTATATCGTTGGCTTACTGCAAAAACTTTTGAAGTCCATATTTGACCAAGCTAGAGATATTTGAATTATTAAGCCAAAAATTAATAGAATAATGAGAATAATTACAATACAATTTGTACTGCCCTTTATATGACCTTTTTAGTTTTTCCTAAACTAAAGAGTCTGTTGAAAAAAGCGTATTTTTCCTCTGACAAAAAATGTTAATGTTCGGTATCTCGACAATTACTTTTTGGGACTTAATGGATTTTTGTAGTAACCCCACCCCCCAACTATCTCGGAACCCCTTAACTGATTAAGCTCAAAATTTAATCAGCTCCAAATATCATCATGTTTCAAGTGTTCCAAATTCTAAATTGTTATCTTCACGCGTTCACACGTTCTCGAGTTATCGTGTACACAAAAAAGGTTAACAAACAGAAAGACAGGATATTATTTTTCTCTTAACATTCAAATATCGACGTTTTAGAACATTTTAGGTCTATTTAGCCAATCAAATTAAAAAAAATCATAACTGCTATACTTACACATTCACGTAGTGGAGTGGAATTACTGTGTGTTCCATAGTTCTCTTTTATGAATGTTTTTTCTTTCTCTGTTGTTGCAATTATGTACACGATAACTCGAGAACACGTTAAGAAGTCAACTTCCAATTTGGAACACTAGTGTACCATGACAAAGGGCTGGAGCTTATTAGACTTTGACATTAATCGGTTAATTTGTTAAATGGGGGCAATACACTTAGGGTGGTATTCACAAAGAAACTGTAATCGATTGATTACTCTCTACTCTCTACTACGAAATCAGCCGATTAAATGTAATCGGCTGATCAAATTATTTGGTATTCACAAAACAAAAGTAGTAGATTTGACGAGATGATTATGTGATCGGGTCGTTTGATGGAAACACTTTGGCAACGCTGTTATATCCACTGCCTCATACGCCACGTCAGATATATTCATCTTTATTATTAACTATCCTTCTCTGTCTAATTTTACCCTGATGCTGTGTATTTAGTGCATTTGCTAGGTTATGTTCGTGGTGTGTTATTTATATTTATCGGTTTTATTTATGTATTAACATCAGTATTTCGGTTTTGTACATTATGGAAACAACCCAAAACATATAAATTTACCGAAAATGAGAAGTCTCTTAACTAATATTATTGAAAAGTAAGTATGACCGGTGTTATTTTATATTCTTTATATTTTAACATTATCAATTTTCACTGCTTTCCTTTAAATATTGATGTTTTATATACAGTTTGTGTAAAGCAGACATCGGCCAGTTGTGAAAAAAGGAAAAGTGCTACACTTCTCGGTCTAACAACAAGCACAGGTGGTGAGAGGGCCGGTCTTATTCCCTCACTACCTTCGATGTGTGTGCGGTTGCTTCTTATCTGTCGTCTCACTTCTGTTTGTCTTTTTTCATAACTGGCCGATGTCGGCTTTACACATACGGTATACAATGTAATAAGCAGAAGATAAAATTAACAGTTCATAATAGGTCTTCATGTAAATATCTTGTGTAAATAAATAAATGTCTTTTTAGAAGAGGCTTGCAAAAGTATCCTATAAGAGTTGGATCCTATAAGTTTGTCCTAGACAGGGGTTAGTGAAAATACCTAATATAGAAGAACTAATTTTAACAACAAAATCAGGAACAAGGGTAACATTTCTAAACCTGTGAGCTTAAAATGTATGATTGCCTGTCGAGCTTCATATACTGGGTGTCTCAGCTTTTAGTCTACAGTCTTTATCTGTTCACCCAGGATAGTTAGCAAAAAACTTTATATATAAAAGTTACTTGAATTCATGAGGTATAAAATGACATATTCCGTTTGACATGTGCTAGTGACCTTGAGGTTATGTCAGTGTCAATATAAGTTTTTTAAATACAACACCCTGTATTTTTCGTCATTTTTTGTATTTACCGAATAATTATACACATATTTCATGTAACACACCCTATACCTATCTTCAACCGTTTTTGAGATTTTCAAAGTCAAACTGCTATTATTTTACAATACAAAGAATTTTCAGTTTGCCTTGTCAGTTTTCAAACAATTGAGAGGCATTGTTAAAAGTAATTTTAATCAGATCAATGGGATATTTCAGTAATTATAAGCAATTAGTTTAATACATTTTCAGCTCCTAAACGGCGTATTAATCATCTATTGCATGTTGCACGTATCATTGTTTGACTTTGAAAATCTCGAAAACGTTTGAAGATAGGTATAGGGTATGTTACATGAAATATGTGTAGAATTGTTCGGTAAATACAAAAATGTCGAAAAATACAGGGTGTTGTATTTAAAAAAACTTATATTGACACTCGACATAACCTCAAGGTCACTAGCACATGTCAAACGGAATATGTCATTTTATACCCCTCATGAATTCAAGTAACTTTTATATATAAAGTTTTTTGCTAATTATCCTGGGTGAGCAGATAAAGTCTGTAAACTAAAAGCTGAGACACCCTGTATAATTATTACATTGCGAACCCAGGGCTCTAGGTAGGGATCCTTTATTACTATCTTACCGATAGTGTCAGAGTTAAGGATGAATATAATTTTGTATTTTGTTTTCTGAAATAATTTAAGGCTGAACAAGATATACAAGTATATACTTGTACAGCTAGTACCAATTTTTAATTTTACCAATTTGCAAAAACATAAATCCTTTTCTATCCTCCATCTAAACATAATTCCTTGGGGTGGAAATAAGGTAAGAAATTGTAAAACTAAAACATTTAATAGGTCTTGTATATAGGACAAAACTGAAAAATTATTTATCAGTATTTGATGTAGTATATTTCACATAAACTATTTTTCAGTACTTATTAGAATACCAAAATATATTATAAATATTATACAACTATCAGTGATTATGCAATTTTTTTTTTCAGATATATGGTTTACAAGTGAACCAGAGCCCCTTCCTACCCCTAGTCTACCCTAAAATAACCCCTCTCAGTTTGAAGTGAAATAAAAACTAAGAGAGGGAAAACACTATCAGAAATAAATACTTTCAGTCCCCCTTAGGAGAGAAAATAACAAAACACCATTTTTTAGAAAAGTAACCAAACTAGACTGCCCTTTATCTATTATTTAAAAAAGTCTATTTAAAAAAATATTGTATGAGATCTGCGTACTATCACGCAGACGTGAGTCACGGGACATCGGGAAGGATCTGTCAGTGGCATAGGTATGCAGGGGTAAGAAATACATGCATATATAATTTACAAGGCGCTTAAAAATACGGTTTATACTTTCATTATCATAGAGTTTTATAGCGTCGAGACCTGCGTTATAGCACATATTTCGGAACTTTACCTACTACCAATATACAGGTATTTCGAAATATGTCAGATGTCAATAACTTCGGAAACATATAGTATGAGTCATTTGATGACAAAAGTTTATGTACAATATACTTCTGAATACTGCGTCTGATACTGCGTTGTTACTGAGATAGAGGGTGTTAAAGTTTTGTACAAAATGTTTTTCGTATACCTCGAGAACAGAAAAAAAATTACCTGAAATTCTTTTGAATATTAATTTGCAAGCTTTGCAGGCAAAATGGTGGCATTATACAAAGACGGTAGTTTTTGACGGTTTTCGAGTAATTAGGAAATTTACTCTGAAAGGTAGAATTGGTATTGTATAGGCTCAAGTATGCTCCCCCCCCTCCATGTTTATACAGGGTGCTTAAAAATGACGCGACAATATTTAAGAGGGTGATTGCCCGTGTCATTCTATAAAAAAGTTCTTATAATCATGGGTCCGCAAACGCTTCGTTACCGGTCTACAAGATGTTGAAGTTTAATTTTAAAAACAGTAAAAAGTAAATTTCTCCAAAACCGTTTGAGATATTACAATCAAATTTTAAGCGTGTCAATAGCTATGGGAGGGTTTTTTTTAGTCTTACCAGTGGCGCGCGTATCGGCATGTCACTGGCTATTTTTAAAGGAAAAAATAGGACGCCGCTGGCTTGAATTATTTTTCAATTACTTGGTCAAATATGATGAAAAAAGATTTCTGCAGATTTTATTGTACGACGCACCGTTTTTGAGTAAAAAAAATAAAAACCATTTTAGTACGCACCCAAATCCCAAGCTGTTTTAATTTAAAAATTCAAATTATTGTCTGTTGTTTGTAAAAATCACCCGCTTAAATATTGCTGCGTCTTTTTTAAACACCCTGTATACGAGACCCAAATTATAGCACCTTTATATAAGGAATAAAAAATAAGTATTTAATCACTTTTGTACTATTATTCAGTAGCACTAGCAAGTAACTTTTGACAGCTATTGTGAAAGTTAATATAACCTATGTAAATTGATTTGATAAAGAATTATTGGGAAGTTCAAATTTATTGCGAATTCATAAAGTCTGAATAGATAAAATTGTAAATACAATATTTTATCGGTTAGATTCAAGTTATACGTTCGATGTAACTGAATTTTTACAAATAGTGCTACCCTATACTATTAATAAAAAAAATATTTCATTATATTTCATTCAGAGAAAAATGATAAATCTAAAATCTTCGGTAAACAGAGATTAAATATTTATGTTTCAGTGTTCATATTTTGACCGATTTTACGTAGAAGTAACATTTCCGAACATATTTAGTGCACATCTACGAAATATTTTTTATTTAAATATCTCGAAAGCATCAAGAGATAACTGCATTATACCTTACATCGTTGAATTCTTTGAAGGGCTAAATACCAATAGGTAATAAAGTATGTACGTTTTCATTTACATAAATTAAATATGCCTGTTATGTATAAATAGAATGAATAAATTTATCTACCAACTGTACAAGACTAGATAAATATGTACAAGACATTATGTAAATAAACATAAACAAGAATTTATCTAATTAGCACCTACCACAAACTGCAAATGTAGCTTTGCTCCTGGCTCTACGAGTTGCTCCTGGCTTAGGTTATTTAAAACAAGATTATTCCTTTTGTAGCTAGCTCCTCAGCATATTACTACAGCTACATATTAATTTTAATGGAGAGAACCAGTTGTATTTAGGGTCATTATTTACAAGTTCAATTTGCCCCTTGAGACATAAATACGGAGACGCTCGTTATCCATTTAATAATAATTAAATCAATTAATAATTAAATAAATAATAATTTTATCAGCCAGCTTACACAAAATTTTAACCCAACCAAAAAGCAGCTTTTCATTCCAGTCATCATCACATTTTACGGTAATAGAAGTCTTCTAAAAACCTAAGTGAATGCTTTATAATATATGGCTACATTACACATTTTCCAGACAACTAAACAGTTTGAGAAACCATTGACAATTATTGTGCTATTATACAGTTCATATCACATCATGTATTTAGTTATGACAATTATTATTGACAATTATTTATTATGTTGTAGATTCAAGGATCTGTACAAAGCTACAACGTAAAAAATGCCAGAGTGTCAGCTACTATGCAAATTGTACAAATTGCAATTTGCTGTAATTAATTAAGACATTTTTCCGACTTTAGATGGATGAAAGTGCCAGTGAGCATGTGAGTTGCACGTTGGTAGGAATTGGTGGGTTGTACGCAGGTACATTCAGCTAATTTTAACATAAAAATGAAGCATTTAATATCCACGTATGTGCATTTGTGATACTGTAACCTATACTGTACAATGCAATTGTAGAGAATAAATTTTAATATAGATATGCAAACATATCTAAGGGTCATACCACACTAAATTAAGTATTAAGTATCAATTTCAGTATTTCAGTAATGTTGTAGTACTAAGGATTAGTACTACTAACAAAAAATATATTCTCCTATAAATAAAACACAGTATAAAAACTGTATACTCATAGTCAGACCAATTTTCTTGACAAGAAATTAGAATATGTGTATGTTCTAAATTCTTGCAATTTTCAAGTAACAATTTTTACTACAATCTGCATATGACACTATAGAAGAACTTTTAGTGCTTAATAAATTATTATAATCAGTTCTTATTTTAGTAGTCGTACGACTAAGAAGTTTTCTGCAAGAAACCCTTAAACTTAATTCATAGAAAATATTGTGGAGACTAAACTGCAGAAAGTGGGTACATTGTTGTGAATTACTTACTAAATACTGAAAATAATTCACAAGTTACCTGCTCACTTCAATAATGTAGATGTGTTTTAAAAACATAAAATCTCCGACTTCTACTAAAATGTAAAGATATTGTGAAAACGTAATCTCATCTAACTATGAAGTTAATAAAACGTACATTTCTTTAAACGATTGCAGCTCCGAATAATTCTTAGTAATTACACGAAAACTTATAAAGCGCTGAAACTATAAGCGTAGGAAACATCTAAAATATGACTTAAAGGAAATTATCAAAATAGTATTTTGTCTCTTAAATTTAAATACTTACTTTTGTTGGCAGTTGCTTTTAGGTTTTCATAGCGAATGATAAAAAATATTCTTAGGGTACATTTTCATGCAGTCGCTAGTCGCTCTTTTTCAGCGACAAATGAGGTCACGTGGTACGATTTTCAGTTTTCCGCCACTTTAAGAATTGTAGCGACAAAGCTAAATTTTGTTTAGCTTTTCTCTGTCGGGGTCTACCAGCGTCAACGTAATTCGAACACTCGAATAAATATATTCAAAACATCCGTCAGCCGTTACTTTGCGGTGTAGAAATATAATTAGTGCCATCAAGTGCAATTATAAAGCTTACAAATCAAAAGTATCACATATAATTTTACAATATAGTGGTTATATCGATATATCAACTTTCGATACATATGTTTCATTTATCGCTTTTTTGATGCTAAACGCTGCAATTTTTCGCTACAATTCTTTAAAGTGGCGGAAAATTCAAAATCGTACCATGTGACCTCATTTATCGCTGAAAAGGAGCGACTAGCGACTGCATGAAAAAAGCACCTTTATACTAGAAAATCTCTGCCAGAGCTTCCATTATTAGAGCCAGAGATGGATCATCTTTATTACAATGGCAATTAAACTCCACACTATATAAAAAATCATTATACTAGTTTCCTTCCATGAAGTCGTTGTGTGAGAAATATGTAGTCTAAAACAAGCACATTTTAAATTTGTTGTCTCAATAATAAAATAACCTAAAAATTGAGAATTGGTGTGGTTTACTAACAGAAGGATATCTTGTGGTAACATTTTTATATTCCCTCTGCATCGCATGGGTTGAAACAAGTAACCTCTATTCATTTTTGTGTCACAACTTTTTTGTGGCTTAATTTTTAACACAGGATATATGCAAAAATATGCGGGAGATACCAATACAGAAAATATAGAATGCCTTACAATAGCACAGATACTTAGTTTTATTGATGGAAGGACATGAGAGTCAAAAAAGACAGGAATAAAAATGTGTTATTAATGTATGTACATACCTATCGGTTATGTCATTCAGAAACACTGATTGTCTTCAGAGTTTGAGCGTACGTTGCAACAAGCATATGTTGCCACATGTCGTTCTGCATTTCATCTCGTTAAACGTTAGCGATTTGGCCTGTACATATGGTTATCAAAGGAATCTGATCGTTCCACATCTACTGAAGTTAAAGTGCAAATTCAAAATAGTTCATGTGGACAGAGGACGACACACCACGCACGTCATTTTCACGAATTTCGCACAGTTGTATCACTAACAGCTGTTTGTTTTCACTAATATCAATACATTATCATTTTTTACATCTACAGAAGACAATGCACGTGTTACTACTATATAAATAGTAGTTATATAATTTCTATACTTTTACCCATTGTTTGGAGGAAATTCGTTTTACTAGCTATCAACATCGAGGGCGAAATATCTGAAATAACTATTCAAATCGGAATCTGAAATTCATATCGGAACATTAACGGCCTTATTACCGCAAAAATCTGTTTCGTCCACTGTCAGCCACAGAAATTTATTACTTGATATTTTCCATGACACGTTTATATCTTCTGATATGATGTCTTCTGTAAATATGTTTTACGTTTACGCAAGGTATGCCTACTTGACAATGGAAAAGCTGATGCATATTTGGCATAAAAACGTCTAAAGTGAATATTGTCGACCATATTCCAAGAATGGCTACATGCGCAAAACATTATTAAAACATTAGTAAACATTAAACACGACATATAAAATTATTTTAAACTCGGCGTTCTAGCCGTCAGTGTTCGGTCCGCTCCCGTCGACCTAACGTAAAATACGAAATTTCTACAACGGAATCGTCGCCCCGATTGTATCTAGCTATTCCCGAACTTGCGGATGGACACGGAGTACCAGCAATTTTTACCAGGTACGGTCAGTGGCGTACGTATGTACGGGCAAGAAATACACGCATACATAATTTACAAGGAGCTTAAAATTACTTAGCACACTTTCCGGGCCCTAGTTATAATAAGTGAATATGCCTATTCCTATGTTGTAGGTACAAATTTCACAGGAAAATAAACTATCTATCTATCTATCTATATGTTCATAGACATGTAAGTCGTCCTTGATATAAATATCTATCTTAAAAGGGACGACTTAAATGTTCATAGATATATAAGTCGTCCCTTCTAAGAAGAAACTAGGGGGGCAAAGCTGACGCTAGTTTTAAGGATAGTAGCATTAGTTTTTTCTTTAATAGTTTCATCGTCAAGTTTCTGAAATATAACAAAAGGGGGGTTAGTTCCTGTGGAGACATACTTAACACTTGTAACATTTATATCTTATTAACAATACAATAGTTTTAGAACAAGTATAAGAAGTTAATTCCATAGGATTTATGAGATCTATCAATAGGTCTAAATCGTGACGCCGAAAATAAACTATTTGATTATGTCGATGAGGAGATACGTTAGGTCGAAATCCTTGTGAAAGTTGACAGCACATCTCAAAATGTTTAGAGATGTCTGGATGTTAGGTAGATCAAGTTCAATAAATGGTAAATGGTCTCTTTCTCCATTGATAGTAACAGTGCCTCTAGGGGATACGGTTACTAGACTTAGATCGATGATTATATGAAGTATGCTAACATCTCCTTCGGGAATGAGTATTATAGGTAGTTTTGGTAGAACTAGGTATTGTCCCTGATGTAGATTCTCAGCAAGGTTGTCTTGTAGGCTGGTGTCGTAGGGCAAATAAACTGGGTATTGCCTCGAAGAAGCTCTGTGATGCAATCCTGGGAAAAATAACAAGTGTCAATTTTAATAAAACATTGATGTTGAATCATGGTGTACGTCTCTTCTGCATTATGATACACTGTATCATAATACAAAGTGAGGATAGGATTGGGAGGAATACTAGTTTGGTTGGTATGAGGTATCGAGTATAGGTGAAAATTAAAATATTTAAGTGGAAAATGTATTGTTAAAGATATCTGATTTTTGTCAAAGTTTAGTTCGATGTATATTTTATAATAGTTTTGCAAAATTTTAAAGATAATTGCATCATAGGGGTAATTTGACATACTAATTCTAATCATTGATTCGAGTTCTGCCTTGGGTATTATTAGGTCTGACACTATGTGCAAAGAAGAAAGGGCAAAGGTGAAAGGGTATCTATTTGTTCTATGAGTGATTCTAATACAGAAAGAAGTAGATCATAGTTAGTCATTCGCTAAACGTAATAATTTTTCGACACAATTTTTCATGAGTGTCTCGATGGCAGCATTGATTCGTTTGCCGTCTTTATCAGACAGGGTGCCAAATAGCCAATTTTGTGTACTTACCACGATATTGATTATACGATATTGAGTAAACCACGTTTAACTCGTTTTATATTACTAGGTTAGTTATGTCTTTTGGACAATTTTTAATTTTCCAATGAGTCGCTTTTCAGAATTCCTCAAGGGCGTTGTACTTGTATTTTTAATTATCTACGAGCATAAATTATAAACAAATGTTGTGTCTACTATTTAAGTAACTAACAAGAGTCTGAAAAAAAAACAAATACATTTTTACGTATTGTATCAAACTACAAATCGCAATAACAAAATCGCTGTTAAAGTACGCATTAAACGTAACTTATTACAAAACTTCTGTCAGTATGCGCAAATCAACTTCGTAATTACTTGTGTGGAGTTAGTGATTCTATTGGTAGTTCTTTTTGTTTATATTGTTTTCTATAATAAATACAATAATAACAAATAATAAAATTAGTCCATTGAAAGGTAATTTAATTGCTATAAAAGTTTCCCTACTCCGAGAACTCAAAAGAATGTCCGCCAGTTTTTGGGAAAGATACATTTTTATGGAAAATATATGTCCAATATAGCAATTCTATTAGATCCATTACATAATTTGTTCAGAAAAGGACAAAAATTTGTTTGGTCCGACAAATGTCAAGAATCCTTAGAGACAATAAAAAGTTTGCTTTTTGTTGCTCCTATTTTAGCAATCTTTGATCCAAATTTACCTATATATATTTACACGGATGCGAGTGTACAGGGAATAGGAGCTGTCTTGAAACAACCACAGAACAGTGGGGAAAAAACCCTGCGCTTATTTTTCGAGAAAATTAAATGACACTCAGAAGAATTTTTTACAAAAAAAGCAATTTATCTAGAGTGTCTAGCAATAAAAGAGGCAATTAAATATTGGCAGCACTGGCGCATGGGGAGAAGATTTACAGTTTTCTTTGATCATAAACCCCTGGAAGGAATGAATATTAAAGCTAGAACGGATGATGAGCTAAGAGATTTAACGTACTATCTATCTCAATTCAATTTCGAGATAATATACTCCCCAGGAAAATACAATTTAGTGGCAGATTGTTTGAGCAGAAATTCGGTATTAGAACCTCATGAAAATCAGGATGAAAATTTAAAATTTATTAATTTAATAAAACTGGAAAATATCTACAATGATCAGGAAGCAAATGAATATATACAGAATAATAAAGATAAACTAAAATTAAAAGATAAAACATACTATAAAACAGTTGGAAAAAAGGAAAAGATTATACTTACTGAGAAATTTAGTCAAAAACTTAAAAAAAATGTATGCGATATTTACTGTCATATAGGAAATAAACAAATGCTGCATAAAATAAAACCATTCTATACAGCAAAAAACGTATCCCATAATATCAAACAATCTGTGACATCTGTGAAACCTGCATAAAAAACAAATCTAGAGGCAAATATAAATTCGGACTAATGTCTCATTTAGGTCCTGCTACTTATCCTTTTGAGATCGTATCCATAGATACTATTGGTGGATTCGGTGGCTCACGTTCCACAAAAACACATTTACACCTTCTTGTTGACCATTTCACCAGATATGCCTACATTTTGACTTCAAAAACTCAAACTTCGGGTGATTTCATCAAACTAGGTCGTCAAGTGATGCAATACAATAAAATTGGCATTATCATAACGGATCAATATCCGGGTATAAATTCAAAAGGTTTTAAATAAGGAAAATATACCCATTATCTTCATTGCAGTAAATGCGCCATTCTCAAACGGTCTAAATGAAAGGCTCGACCAAACACTAGCTAATAAAATTAGATGTTAATAAATTTGCTGAGTGCTGTTATTCTCGCTTCCACTTTCTTTTTAACTAACTGTATATGGTTAGTGAATTTGCCTTTATCGTTGAATAAATTTAGATATGAAATTTTCTTACCGAATCTCCCACGTGCTTGAATTTATGACCGTAATTTTTTTCTTGATCTCGAATATTGTAGAAAAATTTGAGTTGAAGATGATGGACGGTTCACAACATTCCAGACCTCGAAAAAAATTTCGGTAATGATGCAAACACTAGGGAGATTGTGAAAAACAGAAATTATGAACTGATGTTATATCATAATAATAATAATGATCATTCTATAATTACTCGGAAGAGTCACTCCAGAGATCCTCTCAGGACTCTATGCGGAGAAGGGATGGCTATTATTATTGTTCACAATGGCGCCCTGGGTGCAACTTAAGATTATCTCCGTAACACATTTGCTTTACAATCCTGAGGAAACCCATTAAACTCGGTTACTACGATTACTCAGTTACCGGTGCCCCATTATGTACGTATACATATTGCTTTTGCTTAATAATTTGGAAACATATTTTCGTAACAAATTGTGAACTTCCCAGTAAGGGCTATTAAGTCATTCCATCTGGTTAAGTTAGAATAATTAAACAAAATTTTCAGACAGCTCGAATAAATTGCACTAAAATATTTATCCGCAACTTGTTTGTTTGTCATTTTTTTTTCAAAATATTAAATGTTCATTAATGAACATTAAATTTTTAAATGGTTTTGATCTAGCGAATAAATAAATTAATGCAATATAAAAATCAAATTTTAGTATTGTGCACAAAAGTTAATAAAACACTAAAAAAACCTTACAAAAAGGGGGAATTGGTAAGATCGGTAGCAATAAATAGTAAAATCTGCAGAAGTTCATATTCATGTATTACTGCAGCATTCAAAATCGGAATTCCTAAAACTAGATGGAATAAAGCGTGCACGTTTTCCGTCATAAAATTCTTATATGCATTTCATATTTGACTATTGAAAAGCTTTATACTATATTACGAATATATAGAGTGGTCCAAATAACTTGATCAATAATCTACCTATATTTCGTTTATGTAAGGAATTATATAAATTCCGTAACAGACGACTGAACTTTAATTGTTTTCTATATTTCAATTAGAGTAATTGCAGCACATTACGTTCTTTAGTCTCTTCTGGAATTTTACTTCTCTGGAATTCTTTCTGCTATTCTATTTTTCTTCTGGAATTCGGAACTGCTTAATTTTGGAAAATTATCTCTGAAAATATTGGCGCACATTATATGCAGTGCGGCCTATTAAGAACCAGAGCATCACTATACTTTTTTTTTATCTATTATCCAGTTTGAACGATTTTTGTGTCAAAATGTGGGGCACAAAAACTATATTTTTAACACACGTTTGACGCCACTGACTTCGGCATGCTTCAAAATTAGGTACTCAACATTAGGTACAATTTATGTTGAAAAATAATTTTTTTTTGGCACAAAGGCAAATCAATTTAGTCGTTCCTGTAAAAATTATTCTGTAAAGTTTATATAGGACATTAACATCGCCCCCCCCTGGCTACGCCCTTGTTTCGATGGTATGTGGAAAAGTGTTGAAGTATCAATTTATTTCCTCGCTGAAGGTTCCAATTATTCTCCTGTATAGGGAAAGTGATAAAAGCGATATAAGTTACGTATCGCTGTCGGATTAAATTTTTTTAAAGAGACTTAAGCTATAATTTTACACTTTAAATTTGTTAGCCTCAAATTAATATGTTGTCAAATAAAATCTTACTTTCCACTTGCAAGTGTTTAGATGTCATGCAGGGCCGTAGCCAGGGGGGGTTGTTTGGTTTATTCAAACACCCCCCTAAATGAGAAGCAAAAATTAAGTGTGGTCACCGCATATTATCACCGTATTCGAATGTTGTCAGTTTTGCAGAAAAGAAAATCTGTTCTAAACATCCCCGGAAAAAAAATTTGGCGACAGCCCTGATGTTATATATTCTATCAATTCATGTAGAAACATGAACCATTAAATGAAATAAGTTAAAGAACGTAGAAAGCTTCAAAATGAGGTGCTATCGTCGTATGTTAAATATAGATATGTACCATGGGCCAGCAATATAAAAAACAATACATCTTACGACGGCTTAAGAAAGAAATGGAGATCATATGCACTAAAAGGAATAACAAATATTAAATGTTAAGAAATATAATGCAGAAAATCAGAAAAAAAAAGAACCCTGACATAACATCGTGGATGTGCAGACGCTAATGATTCGGCTATAATTGAGTGATTCCAACCAAAAGGTACATTTCAGTGTAACAAGCTAGCAATTCCAGCATATTTGCATTTCAATATTTTTTTTCTCACGGTAAATGTCATCTTTATAATATGAATGTTGAAATAGCTAAATTACTTTATGCTTGTTTTCAATAGTTTTAAATTTTACAGCACTGATATCCAGCTAATGTCACCTCCGTGCGATGTAACACCAACTGTGAATATATTTTAAGGCGCATTGTAAGATGTCTTATTTTAAATTTTGCTAAGCTTAAAGTTCCCACGCTTAAAAAGAAAATAACTTAATAATAAAATGTTATTTGCTTAAATTTTGATAATTTACAGCTGTGGTTGTAACGGGTCCAAGTGTCACTTCCGTGTGCATATAAGAAATTTCAAAAATACCCGTAAGATGTCTCTGCTGTAAGTTCAGCAGCTGACTGGTAAGCAAACTAACTGGTGCCGCCAATTTGCTACTAACGTCCTAGTGTTTTGTAATAAAATTAACAGGTATTTATAATACTTAAAACAGTGTCGTGCAAGTTCTGTAACTACCCTCCGTGAAACATATTTCAAGGTAAGTTTATTTAGATTTTTTAATAGTCTATGTAAAATAATTTCTTAGAGTAAGTCATACAAGTCTCATTAAATTTGTAAACTTAGCCTCAATCGGCTTGGTATAATTTCATGACATTTCCTATACAAATGTCACCTCCGTGTGAATAGACTGGAACGGAGGTGACAGTTTGTGCACGGAGGTGACTTTGACTGCTAAAACATAACTAAGTACATAATAATAATAATAATACTCACCCTATAATTACTCCGAAGAGTAACCCCTTAGGTCCCTCTCAGGGATCTATGCGGGAAGGAGTGGCTATTATTATTATTTGCCTAGGCGCACTGGGAGCGACTTAAGATTATTTCGGTAACGCATTTGCTTTACAGTTCTGAGGAAACCCAGAAAACTCAGAACATTACCAAATCTAGGGCATGTGCGGTTGGATTGGCATCTATGCATCCACATCTATACACTAGTGTATTAGTGGTTGCTTATCAAGCCCTGACAGAAGAAGCGAGACAATTAAAAATCGTCTTCCCCGGCCAGGATTCGAACAACGCGCACAGAGGTATCGCGACTGGAAAGACGGCGCTTTAACCCACTCGGCTACCCGTGACCCTAATGTTTAAATATATTTATTTTAGTTATTATAGGAAGTTTTATCTACATAACAAATTTTACTATTTGGTCTATTATTCAAAACAAAAATACTCTTATAAAATCTTATACTTCTTTATAAAATTGTAGAGTATCTATAAATAATAGGTGCTGTTGTTTTAGCTTAGCTTAGCATTTCCTTTTATTTCAGGATTTCATTATGAGTAAAGGTGGAAATACAAGAAAAAATGTGGAAGAGAGGAAAAGGAAAAATAGAGAAAGAATGAGAAGAAAACGAGAACTTATAAAGGAAAATGCGGTGTTATATGAAGAATCAAAAAGGAAGGAACGTGAGAGATGTCACCGCAGAGTGGAATCAGGCAAAATTCAAAAAATTGAAGGGCTCACAGAACGGTCTAAAAGGATACAAAGAAAATTATGGAGATAAAAAAAAAGAAGCCGAGCAAATAAAAATCGCATAGCAATAGAAGAGCAACAAGTGATTTTGGACATAACCCCGCCAAGCATTCCCGAACCTTCAGGATCAGGATTACAAAATGATCAAGCTCTTCAGCAGTCTCATCAAAGTAAAGAGAAAGTAAGTCATTTAAAAAGAAAAAATGCAAACTATAGAGTAAAATTATGCAGATTAAAAGAAAAGCAGAAAGAAACTTTGCCAGACTCGCCAAGTAAAAAAAGTGGATGCTTTATTAGATGGCCAGCCTGTTACTGAGGAAGTTCGGAAAAAAGTTCTTTTCTCGGAAGTAGTAATGGCACAGTTATCAGAAAATTTTAGCAAAATGAAGAGTTTAAAAGAAAAAGGCACATTTGTTTCGTGTGTCACAGGAAACCTCATTAAAAAATATCGCTTTCAAAAATATTGTGAACAGCGTTTCTTCTAGAAAACTTGCCGTGAAACAATATTCTCAAAGTAAATACGAATACCAAAACAATAAAATGCGCCAGCAAAAGTACCAGTTGATAAAACAGTTTTAGAAAAGGACGAAATAAGTCGCATTTGTCCAGGAAAAAATGATGTAATTACAAGAAAAAAAAAATACTATTAAATGATTCAATGCAAAATATTTACAGAATGTTTAAATTCTCATACCCAAAAGTAAAGACTATAGGTTATTCATTGTTTTGTACCCTCAGACCATTTTATATTCTTGCACCAAGTGCTAATACACAGGAAAAATGTTTATGCTACATTGTATTAAATGTGTTTATTTAAGAATTCAAATATTTTTGTTATTGCTTGAGAAAGAGTAAAAGTAATTTTTCAAATAAAATATTACTGTTGTATTAGGTAGGTACTAGTTGTGCTAGGACACCTCTGTGCATTAACAATTTATTTATTTTTTCATTAAGACTAAAACTAATAATCCCTGTGTAAGGCCAACTATAAGTAATTATTGTATTTGATAAGATATGTTCAAAAATATATAAAAACATAATAATTTTAGCAAGAAGTATTTTAAAATTTGAAACTTGCATTTTGTATCCTTTGTCAAGAATGACCCAACTCCAACATACATACATACATAGATACAGTGCGGCATCAATAGTTTTGCCCTTGGCCGCAGTAGACAAAACCTGAAAATGTGCACATTTCTTGTTAGGCTGCAACTGTGAAGGCTTCGAGAAATACAGTATGTTATTGTTTTTTCGTGGATATACCTCAAGTATGTTCGTACTACCTCGTACTACGTTGATTATGCACATTTACGCGGGCAAAGTTATTTTGGGTGTACTGTGCATATATTAAATAATTCTGTTAATAAAGTCAAACAGCTGTGACTAAGTGAGAAGACCTCGAAGTTCCAATTTATGACAACACTTTGAAGAAATTAATTCGTTTATATTATTATCGGCAAAACACAAAATCCGATAAAATACAGTACGCGTCACCCTAATGCGTACATAGCAGAATGAAGAGGAATTGATAAGTTAACTTCCTTGTTGAGTAGACCTCACCATCGCCTAAAGCAGGGTGCTTTAGGCGATGGTTTTTGTCGATGGAGCTGTTTGGGTTAAAATTTGAAATATCATTTTTACCATAGGAGTCGGTACACCTGCGGTTTTTAGAAGCAGGTCCGGCTCGGAATCGTTTCATTCAGTCGAAATACATATCATTTCATAAAACTTCGAAATATACAGAGCACTTTTAAACAGATAAAGCCCCAGCATGTATTGTGTATCGTGTTGCGTGGTGAATGGTTTTTCAGCGAACGAATCCATTAAAGTCAACACCTGAAATGAAATATGTTAGACACAAGGATACGTCATACCACTGGGATCTTTTACTAGTAAGTTTATTCGAATATTCACTATTGCATTATGATGTACTTTTTGTGAACTATCGCTTTGCTATAATAGTCCGACTGTCCGAGTTGAATAATAGTCCGGAGTCCGACTCTACTTCGACTCGCCGGAAGTTTGAATGTTCATAGTTTCTGTCTTGTTTCGCTGTTGTCACATCAACATAATATTCCTATAGGCCGCTTTACAGTTCGCAATTTTTATTGCCGGCAAGAAAAATTGCGAACTGTAAAGTTTAAAAAACGCTTATTAAACATTTTAAAATTGTTTCACAATAGTTAAGTTGAATAAAAATAACAGTAAATTTTATTATACGCAACACCGTCTGAAAATGAAATTGACTTATATTAATTGATCGTACATCAATGCATTTTTAAAAATATAGGGTTTTTATAACGACCTATTATGTAGAGTTACAGTTAGGTCTGGCAATGTCTATATTTCCGCTAAGAAAGGTTGTATGTAACTAAATTCGCCTAACTTTGACATAAAAATGTACCATTTAATATGTATTTAATATCCACATATGTACGCAGTATGGTAACTCTTACTGTACTATGTACATAGAATATCTAATAATCATAGAAATTATTCTACGCTCGAAGATATCCCCAGAGATGAAGAAATTGCTGTTCATTCCGTAGCTAGAGAACAGTATCTAGGGACAGACAAGGCTTCAAATGTAACTTCAAATGCCAAACAAAATGCGCATGTGTTAAAAATAACGCACTTTAAAATTGCAATTGGATTTGTCACTAGGCATTATCCTGTTTAAATAAATAGCTGTATCTGTATAGTTTAATA
This sequence comes from Aromia moschata, assembly GCA_029963805.1. NCBI lineage: Eukaryota > Metazoa > Arthropoda > Insecta > Coleoptera > Cerambycidae > Aromia > Aromia moschata. Next base: position 549,896 of record JAPWTK010000064.1, read on the forward strand.
TATACTTAGATAAAATTAAAACTACCTACTAGTTCATAAATTAAAACTACTTTTAGTTTTAATAAAAGACTGTATTTATTATTCTACTTTTATACTTTGCCTAAACATCATTAGGCATTATACACTCTGTTCATTTTAAAAATTACCACTCCCTATAATTTGAAATCCGCAAAATATTTTAGAATTCTCCGAGACACGTCGATTTTTGTTCTCGTGGGGAACTTTTTTGGTACTCAAGCCATCTTCATATGTTCATACCCATAAACCCCTAGCAACCAAAATTGCGAATACATTATTGTGTCGTTTATCAAATAGTGTATACAATTATATCAAATCCGTCCGTATTTTTTAGATTCTTGACAAATTTATTGATAAGAAACGACAGCGTCAACAAAAACTTAATTATTTACTTCTGATTATGATAGAAAACAAACTGACAGTGTTCTGGCAGCAGTTTTGTTTTTCTAATAATGGAATGCAGAAGAAGTATCATATAGGTATGTTGTGGTATTTTTTAGCTGCTTTGATGTATTCGCAACGAAAAGGGCTTTGAAACGATGTATCGCAAGTGGGGTAGTTCCATTTAAGATTTTAAAGTTGGGTTTGCTAGGGGCTACGGTGAAGAACATATCAAGATAACTTAAGTACCAAAAAGTTCCCCCCGAGAAACAAATTGATGTGTCTCAGCGAATTTTAAGTTTTGAAATGAACACGGTATATATGTATAATGTCTAGGTAATGTATGCAAACCATATTTTTTAACACTTTATCTAATATAAAAGGTACTATATACCGTGTATGTAAAGCCGACATCGGCCAGTTATGAAAAAGGACAAACATAAGTGAGACAACAGATATGAAGAAACCGCACACGCATCGAAGGTAGTGAGGGAATAAGACCGATCCTCTCACCACCTGTGCATGTTGTTAGAACGAGAAGTGTAGCATTTGTTCTTTTTCACAACTGGCCGATGTACGCTTTACACAAACTGTATAATTCTTAGGCACTTCCTGTAAGCGTCGAGATTATATACTTTTCCAGTAACATATACACTAAATTATTTTTTTAACTAAATTCTGTTATAGTTAGAGCCCCGAGCTCTACCGAACATTCCAGATATTGAGTAACAAATATTTCTTATGAAGTGAAAATAAACATTTTTCGAATAACGCAATGATTATATTTTAGTCTTTATATGTCTAAGGTAAGATATTGCTAATTATTTCTAGGCTCCTTGATACACGAGCTATCACGGTCCTATCCTGATATTTGAAGTCATGTACGTAAATACGAACTGTTCTTGAAAAAATATATTATATGGAGAAAAATCCACGCCAATATTTTCCCTACTTCAAAACATTCCTTTCCGTCTAACACGCGCGATTCGCAAACTCTGTTGGCATCATCAGAATATGATTAAAACTCATTGCATTATTTATATGTAGTCCTGAAACGCCATGTCTAGTTTCTGTTTGTCAAATATTTTAATGGAAATTAAAGCTGCACACAAATATCCACAAAAAAAAACTATTCTACATAACATAATACATCATATATAACCTTGGGCCCGTTCATCTCCATTTTGAGAAGATACATTAGATATAGGTTGAGTAAGTACTTACATTACATCTCTCTTATTAGGTCACACAATAAATAACGAAGTTATAAGCGAAGTTATAACTTTGCTATAACAAACCCTTTATTGCATTATATAGAAAGCACTATGTGTTACAGAACCGAGGGTCGATATGTTGTCCTATTACTAGTTCTAATGTAATATTGTGAAGCACTTAGCCACAAATATATTATCGGTAGTACACGGACAATTTTTTTGTAGTAAACAAAATGTACAATGTAAATTTATGCTCACCTTACAAAACATTTAATGTAAATTTGTGCAGCTGCATCAGACCAATGTGGAAAATACGGAAACATAAGAAATTATTAATTAACAGAGCCTAACAAATTGTAGTATCACGTGTTATTTATTATATGCAGTACTGTTTAAATGTTAAAGATAAAAATAAAAGATAAGAAATGAGGATTTTATGTGCATCCAACTTTAAAGTTAATTCCACCAGTAATTGTAAAAAAATACAAACTTTACCCAAGTAATAAGGAATTACCCAAGTAACGATAAAAATAAATCTACACAAAATAATGAACAGTCAAATTTTGTTCGAATGCCATCTGCCAGTGTTTGTATTGTAAAACCAATACAAACCAAGACTATCAAGAAGGCTAATGGTAGGTATGCAGTTTCTTACAAAAGTTATAAATCTACAAATAAACACAGTGGAGTACAAAAACGAGTACAAAACCCCCATACGCTTACAGAAATTAGTTAATTAATTGGAAGTTAATGCTGCTAAATAAAACAAAATCTGTAGGGAATATTATTAACTCGTTTACGTGATCAATGTAAACATACGAGATAATAAAATCTTATTTAATAAATAGAAAGCAATTTCTTGAATATTGTGCCAATAGGTCGTCTGACCTTAAGGCGAATGTTGGAGTTCCCCAATATAGAGTGCTGGGCTATTGTTCTTATTATAACAAGCCATCCAAAAAAAAGTCATCAAAGTTGGCCGAGCAAAAAAGACATATTTTTTCTATTCTTTCGAGTCCTAAATTTATAACCTTATTTAATTCCAGGCTGTTACATTATGTGACAGATACCTGTATTATTTATTGTAGAATTGTGACAGCCACTTGTCAAAAGTTTGACAACAACAAGGTTTCGTTTTGAGCTTCGACATAACCGCTATTTCCATCTTGATGACATTATGCCTCTTTATATAGACATCAAAAAAAAACGTCATCAACTCTGACTATGAACGAGAGAGATGGAAATAGCGGTCATGTCGAAGCTTTTCGGTTATGTCAAACTTTTGACAAGTGACTGTCACAATTTGTAAAATAAACAATGGCTGTCATATGATGTGACAGTCTTGACAAGTAAATAAGGTTATAAATTCGATTAAGAATAGAAATACGTCTTTTTTTCTCGGCCAACTTTGATGACGTTTTTTTTTTAATGTCTCCATATTAATGCCATTAAAGACTATATACCAATTCATTTTTGTACTTTTGCTGATGATATCTCAATAGTTTCACATAATCAAAACATAATTGAAATGTTAAATAAATTACAATATATCTTATCGTCACTTTCTGAATATTTTAATCTAATCCACGAATCAAGAAAAAACTTTCTCTATGCAGTTTCATCCTATGGGTGCTAATTATACATACAGTGCTCTTATAAAACTTAATAACAAGTGTATAGTTCAGGTTACTACTTCAAGCTCCTTGGAATTAATATTGATATGATTTAAACTGGAAAGTGCGTGAGATGCTGTTTGCAAAAAATGTGCAAGTGTATATTTGCTTTGAAGAGACTGTCAAAATAACAAGAACGTTGTAAAAATTTTCTGTTATTCAAATTTTGAATCTGCACTTCGGTTCCGGTTTACAGATAGCCGTCGGTAAGCCAATTTAATTTATTATCTTTGTCGATGGGGTCTGGCTATAGCATTTTTGGAAAACGGCTCTGTAAAGCATGTTCCATCCACTGTGTCTGGAGCTCCTCCTCTGTTGGTATGTCGACCGGAAGAAAGTTTACATCCTAGGCTCAAAGGTGTGTTCCAGCGTCTTCTCTTGCTACTGCTGTTATTAGCGGGTCCCTGTTTGTAAACAGTTTTCTTCTTAAGGAAGCTTCTTGGTTAAGGGACCGATTTGTTATGTTCAATAGACCTTTCCCACCTCGTCTTTGAGGCAGGTAGAGCCTGATTACTGAAGAGTTGGTGTGTGTCTGAATTTAATTAGGAGCCGTCTGGTAAGTCGGTCGAGCTCGTCGATATCAGTAACGGACCACTTAACGATTCCGAAAGAGAATATCAGCTCTGGAACAGCCTACGAGTCGATGGCTTTGATAAGATTGCCTCCAGATAAAAGCGTATTCAGCAACTATATTTCTCGTGGAAATTTTTTTCAGCCGTGTGTGGTTGATCTTGTCATCTTGACACATTCCCATTTAACGGTATTGCTCTTTCAGTGGTAGTTGATGGACGTCAGCATATACCTCTGGATTGTCATGAGGTGCTCTCTTCAGAATACTCAGTGTGACGCATTTCTCCAGGCCAAAAGATATTCTGATGTCATCACTGAACGTCCTAGTATTATTGAGTTATAATCGGTATTATTGAGATATATCTGCACCTTTCTAGCTATGGCGTGTGTTTTACTCATGACCCTTCGAGAGGTGTTTACTGCTAGAAATTCATTGAGGACATCAGAGTTGTAATATCTTTGAGTTGATTTAAAATTTAAGGAATAGTGCGAATAAGACTCCGAAGATTTAATAGGAAAAAAAGCTCTATTTCTAAGAAACACATGAAATATTGTTACGGGATCAAACTGACCGGCTCAATAACCTCATTTAGCATAGAAGTGAACAGCACAGAATGTTAGTTTCAGGCAGTAGAGCACCAGTGTGCTTATCCTTTCTCTACCTTCTAGTGGTGTAAACCATCCTATATACCTTTCTCTTTCTAACAGTAGGATTAAAGTTACCTTTTATACAGTTGGTGAACCTGGCCTGTCATGACAGCTATTCTTAAAATTCCCTAAATAACTGGGGAGCTGGTAAAAAAGGTCATTTCCTTTCCGGCAACGAGAAAGACTTGATATTTTCGGTGTCTGGGACATCTGAATCACGCTCTGCGGATTATTTTCTCTTGTCAATCTTCTTTTGTCTGAGATCAATAACTCTTATTTGTCTTTGAGGACGCACCTTTGTGGATTTTAGAGTATTGTCTCGGCAAATATACCAGTTTTATAACCACCTATAGGCCACACACCACTACCAAGGTAGGGAAAAGCTTACACCCACACTTAAATGCACTGCATATAATTGCATGACTAATTGCTGCATGTTTACTTCTAGGCCTTTTTCTTCTGTTTCCTTTTTTTTTGTTATTGCTTCTTGCTGTCACACCCGCTTCTGCCGCTATCGCTTTTCTTCGCCCTGCGGGCGCAGCTCACTGCTTCACACCTGCGGGCACACTAGCCACTAGCCTACATCAGCTATACACCTGACACCTTTCTGGGGGCCCACACACGGCTTCGGAAGCAACCTAACCTCACTTCCACCACATGGTCAGGGACCGGGGCACCTCTAACGGACATCAGCTGCTTCTGGACTTCAAGTACCCATAGGGATCTAGGACCAGGAACCAAATAAGGTCACTGCTAAGATTGTAAGCGTTTAGTTAACATTCGTTACCTGGGCTTGTCGGACAGACCGATCATTTCTATTTGACACTGCTTAGGTTATAAGAACCTATTTGGTTGGCTCTAACCTAGATTGCTTCCTAGAATTAAGAGATACTATTTAAATCTCCGAGACACAGTAGGGCAGGGAACCTTACCCCTATCGGGATATCCAACACTGCAGACACATTTGTAAACCTGCGGTATATATACCAAGGGGGATTTATAAGATCCACCCCGTAATCACGCTTTGTACTTGGCCTTGCAGAACAGCATCCGGCCCTAAATATAGTTTATGTACCTGGATTTTACTAGGGCACACTATCTTGAATACTTTAGAGACGGGTGTCATTATTAGTCATTACCACTGACGCTAGATTAGTAGAGCCACCGCTCCGACCGTGCCCTCAGGCCTACCCCTAAGAGTGTGTCACCGTGCCTACTAGGCCATTGTTGGCGATCACCTGGGGCACTAGACTAGGGAATTTCTGTTGTTGTATTGTATTTCTTAATTGTTTTTATTTTTATTAAAGTATTGTCCCATTTGTTTACTCTTGTTCTTCTCTTTTGTGCTTGTGTCGACCCTCTGTTGAAATTCTCGTTTCGGCGGATAATATAACCTTGGTGGTACCGCGCGGGGATCGGAGACGGGTTTCCACCCCCAATCTCCGGTGAGCTAGCCGCCGGCCAAATTGTCTCCGCGCACACTCACCACTGCCTACCCACCACGCGTAGAGGTTATACTATCCCCAGCAAAGTCCCGTCTCCCTTTCTTTCAGCTTGCTGCCCTGCCAACCAGCGGCGGCGTAGCAATATATACAAATGTGAAACACAGAAAAACATAATAGATAGCAGGTCGTGACAAATAAAAAAGTACATAAAAATAGAATTACAGATACACAGTGGCACAATAAAACAATAAATGATTCAAGTATACAACACCTTTCCTCACCAAATTTACAAAATTACCATAATTAAAATTACAGCATAATCTATATATACATAAATAATTATACTAACCCTGTACCTTTAAAACTGAAACAAAACTAAATTCTATGTCCATTAAACTTATACTTAAAATAAATGTAGTACATTCTTAGTACATATATAAATGTATGCGTATTTCCGAAATAAACATTTTTAATATCCCTAAAATATAATTGTTACATCCTATACAAAAAAATAATATTCTGTTGATACAAAATTTTAACATTTATTTGTTTTACTTCTTAGATTATATCTTGAAGTTGAAGCTTCATTTTGAACTGCTGTCGTAGCTTGGATTTCATTCGGCTCGACGCATGTTTTTAAATTATCACCATGTACTAATACATTTTCATTATTTTCCAAAACTTCCTCTGAGTCGGAATTTTTAGGAGTATTTTCATCACTAGAAATTTTGATACTAATATTCCCGGATTTTTTTTAAAGGGCGTATTTGGTCAGAATAACGTTTAACTTCTTTACCGTTTTTTGTTTTAACATAAAAAATAACCGAACCTTCTTTCCTTGTTATTTTACCTTCTGTCCACTTGGGGTGCGCCGGGTTTTTAAAATCTTTAATCCATACATCTTCCCCTACTATAAAACTTTTTTGTTTACCCCCGTACTGGACAGCTTATTTTTCCGTTCTGTCTCTAATTTGATGTTCCCAATTGGGCCTCAATAAATCGAATCTACTACGTAAATTACGATTAAACATTTGCATAGCTGGACTTACCCCCGTTGTTGAATCAGGGCAGTTTCTATAATCAAAAAGAAAATCCTCTAAAAAAAATATGTTTTTTTATTATCTAGTATAGCCTTTTTCAACGCCGATTTAAAAGTTTTTACAGAATTTTCTGCCTGTCCGTTGCTGGACGGATGATAATAAATGTTGAAAATAAATGTCGAATACCGTTTACCCTTAAAAAAACTTTCAAATTCATAAGAAGTAAATGGTGGGCCATTATCCGATACTATTTTGTGTGGCAACCCAAAACGTGAAAATATTTTCTTGAGAATGCCAATTACATTTTTCGCATCGGTATTATTCGTTTTAAAAAACTCCGGCCATTTTGTAAACGAATCTATTAAGACAAAATATTTATTTCCCAGAAGTCGTCCCATGAAATCAATATGCAACCTAGACCAGGGTTTGTTTTCTAAAGGCCAAGAATGTAATACTGTTTTTGGTGGATCACCCTGTATAGTATTGCAGATTTTACATTGTTTATAAATGTTTTCAATATCGGAGTCTATGTTAGGCCACCAGATATATGACCTAGCTATTGTTTTGCACTTACTAATACCCATATGCGTTAAGTGAATTTGTTCGGACACACATTTTTGTAATTTGTCTGGCCAATAATTCTAAATCCCCACAAAATGCATCCCTGTTCCAAGTGAAGTTGATCATTTTTATTATAAAATAATTTATACGGTTCCTCTATTTTATTTTCAGGCCAACCGTGTAAGCAATATCCATAAATCTTATTTAATATATGATCTTTTTTTGTGAACTGAGCAATTTTTTTATGATCTATTGGAAAGGTCTCTTCCACATACAAGATATGTGCAAAATCATGATCATTTTCTATATTAGTCGGTAAAGGTAGTCTTGAAAAAACGTCAGAATGGTTATTTTCGGATTTAACGTACTTTATTTCGTAATTGTAGGTACTTAAAATAATACTCCATCTTTGTAAACGACTTGCCACATAAACTGGTATACCTTTTTTTTCTCCGAATATACTCATTAATGCTTTATGATCACATAACAAAGTAAAAAATCTACCATATATATAGTCATGAAATTTTTTTACGCAAAAGATAATTGCAAGTCCTTCCTTGTCAATTTGACTATAATTTTTCTCTGATTTCGAGAGAGACCTCCATGCATATGCTACCGGACGGTTATCTCCATTTGGTAAAATATGAGATATAACCCCACCAATAGCGTACGCACTGGCGTCACATGCTAAAACAATTGGCATTTTAGGATCATAGTGCACTATAACTTTCGGTGAAGTGAGTTCTTTTTTTTATGAATTCAAAAGCTTCATTTTGATTTTCTCCCCAAAACCATCTAATATCCTTTTTAAGTAAAAAATACAAATCGTATAATTTATGACTTAAATTTTTTATGAATTTACCATAAAAATTTACGAGTCTCAAAAATGACTTTAGAACAGGCGCTCTTAGAATAGCTTCTACCTTATCTTATGAAGTATATAACCCCTCCTTATCTATGCATGAACCTAGAAAATTTATTTTATTTTGAAAAAATGAACATTTACTTAACTCGTAACCCACATTCCTGCAATTTATTAAAAACAGTGATTAAATTATCCATATGATGTTGCTTCGACGAACCAGTAATTAAAATCTCATCTAAAAAAATTACCACATGCTTAGTCCCAGCAAACACTTGCTCAATTAATCTCTGAAAAATACCGGGACTTGACGAGACACCATACGGAAGTCTATTCATATGGAAAAGACCCTTATGCGTATTTAATGTAACTATTTTTTTTTATTCGTCTTCAAGTTCAATCTGAGCGTAATCCTGTGAGATATCAATTTTACTAAAGTATATTCCTGCACTTAAAACGGCAAAAAGATTGTCAATTTTTAGAAGGGGGTATTTATCTACATTTAAAACTATATTTAAAGTTATTTTAAAATCGCCGCAAATTCTAAAATCTTCGGAATATTTTTTTAAAACTGGAACTATAGGCGTGGCCCAATCACTAAACTGGACAGGAGTTAAAATATCATTTTCCACTAATATATTTAATTCTTTTTCAACTTGTTCCCTTAATCCAAATGCTAGACCCCTAGCTCTGCAAAAAAACAAGTACTGCGTTGTCTTTCAAATATAATTTGGCTTTAGCTTTATTGAATCGACCTAAACCTTCCTTATGATCGCGTCATGAGCGAGCCCATCTATCGCTCTGCTCAGAGCCTGCGCTACTCTTTCCTAAATGGCGATATTATGCGCGTTCGTCAACTGCCTCTCTGGGAAGCCATCGATAAACGCACAGATTTAAAGTTCCGGAGTCCGCTTCTTGTTGAGGAAGCGGATGCGTGGCTTTTTTATGTCTTTGGCTGGCGTTCGGAGGAGTCTGCCCATTGCTTGCCCTGACTCAGATCCCCTCTCAAACTTTCAGCCTGAGCTTCTCCTGTGGCCTCTTTTGCAGCCGCAAGGTTTTCTGCACTTCCAGACAGCCTGGACTCCAGCGAAGGAGCTCCGGCCTATCTCGAACCGGAGGCGCTGATTTCGTGTATGCTGCACCTCCTTGCGGAGCACCTGCTGCCAGGCGAATCCTTCGAGCCCTCTTTTTGTCCGCACCGCACCATTTTCCTTCCTAGAAGTCATGTATCCCTTTGGCACCTTAAGATTAGGAAAGTTTTATAATTGTACCTGATCCACACTTCCCAGGCAATTAAGTCGAAACCCCCGTGCCCCCCTGGTCATACTATCCCCAATCCTAAGATCAGGGAGTCGTTGCATGCCCAAGCGGTTTACGGTTTGTGTCTTGAACTGGTCAGCGGTGGTGCCTTCGCTCCACGCATCCAGATTTAAAACTACTGTCTTCCCTTATAGCACATTATCCCTCATAACGAGTTTGGTATTACTCCGATTCGCCACCTGGAAACGCGCCTACCAGAGGTTCAACCCGTAATAGTTTGTCATGTAAAAAATTATGTAAAAAATAAATATTCCAGACGAGCAACATTTTAGGTATGTTAATTTATCTATGTATCTAATATACCACTGAGCAATATTTTTTAATGATAATTTTTATTAGTTCCACATTCACGTACCCAATATAACTTAATGTAGCACTTTTAAAAATATAACGTAATGTTTTTAGCGAGTTTCTCTAACTAAATGTAGAAAAAATTGGAACTGGTGATAATTTTAATTTAATTCGATTTAATTCTCATTAAGTAACCAAAAGACCATGTTCCAAATATCAAACACAGTGTGTTATGATTTTCATTTCAATATTCAAAAGGAAAAAAGAGAATTAAATGCTTCCAGTTCTTCATTTTTACTTCTCTGGATCATTGCATATAAATGAACACAACCGCAAAATTGTTTTAATAATAACACTAAAAACAATTATATTTTACATTTTTACTGAAAACAAAAAAAAAAGTGAATATACAAAGAAAGTACCTTATAACGAGTATCTAATTGCATTAATTAATTAACAATTTCTAACAAACGAATGTTTACAGTTCAATGCAGCCGATACATATCCCCAAAGGCTCGACGGAAACTATACAATCGAATAGCTCTGAAATAGGGTAACTTTATATCAGAACAGTAATTATAAAACCTGGTAGTGAAGCCACGTTAAAGTTTTTCCGTTTTTCTTCGATATGTTTTTACGTTAGTTGTTTTTTTGAATCCTAATTTTATGACAGAATCGGTGTAGTAATGAATCACGTTTGCGAAGATTATTAGATTTCGAGATGTTTTAGAAAAAGAATACCGTTTCGATTTTTTTTATCAGTAATGAAACAATTATTTCGTAGTATACCCTAGAAAACGCTGATGAGAGTTGTGTTTTCTATAACTAAAAATACAATTCAGCGACCCTTTCGTAATTTAATAGCGTACAAATTATTACTCTTATACTCTTATACTATTAAATGTACTTACTCTTATACTCACCGATAATCTTCTATTCAAATATTGTTAGTTGAATACAGTATTTTTGTTATAGTTCTTAGTATTTTATAGACAACCGGCACTGTTGATGTGAACTGTGCACTGCATCAAACCGCAGTCAAATAATTTCTTGACGAATAATGCTCGTTATCTGTTATGCTTTCAGTTACGGAAGGGGAGAAATGTGTCGTATTATAGGTTTTTGAGGTAGGAAAGTTCAGCGACATTATCTAAGTCTCTATTCTTGTATTTACTTCAACATCCATATCCAAAATAGATCATACAAGAAATAAAGGTCATTCAGGTCATCAAGGTCATATACATATGTCATATATTATTGAGATCATTATATTAATTTAGACTATATTTAGTGCCATATAGTTTATGAAGGTCATATGGCCCGTAAAGGTCATATGAGTCGTAAAGGTCATAATGATCATATTGGTCTTAAAGACCATGTTGGCTATAAAGGGCATATGGATCATACAGGTGATAAAAGACATAAAGGTTATATCGAAGTATCGCACACTTGAATAAAACTTGATTTTAGTGATGTAGTCTAATTAAATGTGGAAAAATTGGATATGGAAGTAGTGATTCCGCTGGCAGTTTTTTTAAGGAGAAATGTGCATTGTTCATCATTATATCGGATTATTTACACCGCACAGAGTACTTCAATAATAAACGGAATTCCTGGACAACATATGTAGAAGGTAAAATGGTAGTGAAAAAATTATAAGCTACTGATGAGACAACAGTACAGTTTTATAATTGCCATCGCATGTCGCAACCCAATTTGAAGGTTTGTTCTAGCCCAGGCTTTAATTGGTTGGAAAATATTGCACTTTTCTCTGGAACAAGCATGCACGCGTGAAATCGGCAGTACAACAAACAAAATAAATATTTACGTGGTAAAATACCTTGCTAGTTTTTTGCGCTGCAAATATTTTTGCTGAATTTTAAAAAGAAAAGCAAATTTGTTTACTGATGTAGACCCACCTTAACCTTAATCTGCAAAAATGTACCTCGTAAAACTATAATTTAGCATGTATACAAGAAAGAAAACATGACAATGCTGGACGTGGCCAACATGACTTGACGAAGCCCCACATAGATGAGGAAGCGTGAAACGCTTGGTTATACACCGGAAATATATTTTTGGAGACAGGGGTTTCATGATAACAGTGCAGGATTAAGTTATGTCTATAATACTAAGAATTACAGCAAGTATATAGTTAAAGCAAATACAGGGATGTAGGAGATGCCAACAATCGGCATGTGTAAGAGATGGCAAAAATCTTCTAAAATTATTCAACATATAGGATGCTTCACAGTTAATAGCCTATTAAACGTTATGAGAGAAACGTTTAATAGGCTATTAACTGTGAAGCATCCTATATGTTGAATAATTTTAGAAGATTTTGCCATCTCTTACGTTTTGAGAGAAACGTTTAATTACCGGAATACCGGAAGTTAATACTAACATCACTATTTTAAATGGCACTTATGTCAAATATGGAATTTTTTATGCCTTATTAGTTTCTAACCATTAATTTAATGTAACTTTAATAACCATTGACTATCTCTAAAACTAATAATTTTCGATATAATTAAATTTTAAGAAAAAAAAAATTAATCGTAAACATCTAAAAAAACTTTCGATGTGGTAAAAGTCTATAGTCATTTTTTTACCATGTGAGCATGAACGGTTGAGCTTACTGCGAAGTATACTGGATGTACGATAAAATGTACAGGGTTCTCAAAACAGGCTAAAACTTGAACAATATTATCCTTCATTAAGTCGCTTTTATTTTAAATGGAACGTATGATATTTTATATTCCTTTCGCTTAGTAGGTAAGGTAGTTAGATACTAGTGTATTTAACATATTGTATTTTAAAATGTCGTTCGCCTTCTTTTTTTTTCTTTCATCCACTTTTTATACATACTAGTATTCCCTATACCTAAAATATACGGTTGTTGAATATGTAGGTATCAGAAAAAATAATCCGTACCTCTAATGTACAGGTTGGTGGATTTAATTGACAGGATGTGAGTTTTACTCAAAAGCGGCTGAGCGAAATTTTTTGTGAAAAGTAAATTACTTTTACTTACCCTCACTCAAAATTAAGGCAAATATAAAAAACGTATATTAACAACATATAATAATTATTTACGAGTTTTTTTTCTATTTAACATTTACTTTTATTATGAATATTTAAAACGCTGATTGATTTATTGTTTAGTGCTCTATACCGTATGTATTCCTAAATTAGTAGCCTGCCAAGAAAATGGAAAGGAAGTAAGACCTAAGTGGAGGATAGAATAAGACGGGTATGATTGTCACACCTAACAGGCACGTCCCACTCAGCGGGCGGATCGGTTATGACCTGATAACATTGTGGGCCGATTCGCATCCCGTATACGCATAGAAGGTACGAAATGTAGGCGGTTGAAATACGAATCGTTTTGCGCATGACGTCACCTTGTGCCCACGATCCCAATGCTTGCCGTAGGAAGTCGTATTATTTTCAATATGTTACGTATTCTATTTCCATTCTAAATTGAAAATAGGTAGAAAAAAGCAAGGTTGTCAGATATATTTTCTAAAATTGCTAAGCTCACTATACAAGTATACTTCATACTTCAGTAAACTGTTAGTTCGTGACGTTCTTAGAAAGCTAGTTTGGAAATATTTAAAGAAAATACATAGATATAAATTTATTAGTTAGCATTAAAATAAAGCGTTTAAAATTGCTGGAAAAATAATTATAAATTCAAACAACTTTATGTATATTACTATACTTAAGAAAATTTTGAAGAGCCGGCAACGGCGGTTCAGGCGGCTGGCGGCACAGAGTAAATCACTGGCGGTAACACCGGTCAACGAGACTATTAGACTACTTTGCATTCAATACATTGCTAATACTTCTTCGGTCCACTGTGCCATAAAATTTTTACGACGTCGTTAAAATGATTTACGACATTTGTAATTCTGACTTGATTAAGACGCCAGTGACGTGTATCTCAGCTAGGTTTATTAAAACAGACAATTTTTTGAGATTGTCTGGCTAAATGAGCATTATTTACAGCAAATTGTATTACAAAATATTAAGAGTTTTGTATGCAGGCTAATTTTAATCTATATTGATTTGAATGAAAAAAATTATTTTACAATTTTCGAATTTATAAAAGATATATGCACGCCCATGGAATCAGAGTTGCGCCGCTTTTTTTGTTCCCCAGGCGTATTTATCATTTTCATTTAAAAATAAGATTTTTTAAATAATTTATATACGATAATTTATTGAATAAGTGTTTTAAAAAGTGTTTTGTTCATGAAAGGATGTTTATGAAAGAGCGAGTATTATCTGAATTTAATTTATCAATAATATATATCAGTGTCACGTCGAGTGGCATTTTAAAAAGTCGTGTCAACTTGGTAGGCGCTCTATTGGTTTCTATACTTTGTTACTTTAATTCACTAGTGGATGTCACTTTACACAGTTCATGAAAATAAAATAAAGCTACTTTATGAAATGATTGTGGCTAAAAAAATACTATTTGAGTTGCTGTTTTTAGAAACATATGATCCAGGTAACTTGATATGATTACGGATTTTAATAATTGATAACACATGAATTTTTTGTTTCTATCACTTGTTCATATATTTATTCAACACTTTTACAGTAGAGCGATTTAAAGACATATTATTTTTCAAATAAGTAATAAATTACTGATTTGAACAGATATCTGTTTTCAATAACCTACCATCTAAAATAATTGTTGGTCAACGCTTTAACTAATATTATGTTAATATTTATTAAAAATTATTTTATTTTATATTTTATTACGTGTTTAATTTGAAATATGTACTTATGTTTTGCCAGTAGCAAACAGTGTTTCTTATTCCAATGAGATATGTCTTGGGTAAATGGGGAGTTAAAAAAATAGTATAAAGTAATAATAAAAAATAAGTGTTTATTGAGATACCTAATACAATAATGCATAAAACAAAAAGAAGAATGTATTGTGTAATAACTTAACTTACAATAAGATCCTTAGTTAATAATTTATAATAATATAATATAAATATGTAATAGTTAATAATTTAACCTACAATAAGACCCTTACGTAACAAAGAAGGGGTAGGGTACTATGCATCGAAGATATAACTAGATATAACTAAAAACGGTATTATAAGATAGGGGTAACGTAGGTAAACTAATTGTTTTATAATGAAATACAGTTTAATAGTTTTTAGTGGATATCCTGCATATAATATAGACATCCAAAAAAAAAGTCATCAACTCTGGTTATGAACGAGAGAGATGGAAATAGCGGTCATGTCTAAGCTTTTCGGTTATGTCAAACTTTTGACAAGTGACTGTCACGATTTGTAAAATAAACAATGGCTGTCATATGATGTGACAGTCTTGACATGTAAATAAGGTTGTAAATTCGATTAAGAATAGAAATACGTATTTTTTTTCTTGGCCAACTTTGATGACGTTTTTTTTGGATATCTATATAATTATTACAATATAATAAAAACACAGACAAGGAAGTTTACTCAAACTAACACTTTTCAAATTTGCTGCACAATTTTCCTGTCCTGCCGATTTTGCTGCCGTTGTTCTCGATCAGACTTGCTCGGATTTTTTTCACTATTGGGAAAGTTTTTTTGACGGAACAGCTTCTTTCTTCAAAAATCTAAATCTTTTCGGTTGATATCCGAGCAACTCATGTTTTAGATTTCGCTCATAATTTTCGTCAACAAAGTGCTTTGAACAAATTCTGACATTTTTAACGTTGAATTTATCTTTGCGTTTACACAGATGCTTCCACTTTGCTTTCATATTCTTGTCTTTGGGAAAGCCAAAAAAACTTAAAATTGTTTGTAGAATGATTGTTCGTATTACAACCATATACAGCACACCTCATTTTAACAAATTTTTGCTCAAAAAAATATAAAAACTAGCACAAACTTATCAAGCTGTCTTAAGAACACATTCCTCGGCTAACAAAAGTGGGCACAAGCTGACGTCACACTTATGGCGCCCGGCTGAGCGATATCAAACCTTCTATTTGCATACCGTGGATTCGCATGATTTGGCGATTTTGTTCCCTCCCTTTCAATAACAACCGGAGAACTGGAGAGGGAGTAACTGACTGGACTGGGGGATGGCGATTTAATAATGAGGTATTTGAATTATTCAACCTCAAAAACCTATAAACGAGCCGTCACATAAATATATTTTACTTCATATTAATAAACAACAAAACAACCCCCCTCCCCCATCAAGATTTCTGTATAGCAAAAACGCCAGACAAATTAACATAAATCCAATTTTTATATTTTTTATATAATTTATTTATTTTAATATTTTCCTTACATATTTTTGTATTCCTCCACCCTATACCACATGAAGAAAAGTATATAACTTTATAAAGCTCTGTCCACTATGAAATCACTGAAGTTTCTTTTAAAAAAAATTATGTGACCTACTTTGGTTAGTTAACCCCTTCAACTCTCTAACCCCCTATCCCATTAATCTAAAAACCTTTACATTTGCGGACTCTGTTATGTTGTAAATGTGTCTCGATTTTGTAGTGCATATCTTGCATCGTTTGCAAATTAACTATAGGCAAGGAAAAAAGTATTAGGTCCAGATCATGGTACATTAAGTGTTCAAAAGTTGATATACTAACTCGATTTTTTGTGTGTACAAAAAAAGGTTTATATCCAGATCGACAGATCGACAGAAGATCTATATATCTTCTATTGTTTTGACGATATTAACAAAATTATTTATTTCGGAAATTGAGCACAGAAGGTTAAGTAGGCATTAGAAACAATGAGATATCAACAGAAAAATATTTATTAGAAAAAGAACAGAAACATAACAATTGTTTTGTGTGATAACCAGCATTATTTAAACGCAAGGTAGTAAAGGTAGATATTGCTTGTATTGATATTCTCAATTACTTCGATGATGATAAACTCCATTTTTCACATAGCACCATTAAAAAATCAAGTGGCTTGAGGTCAGGGTTTTTATTTTTACTCATTTTTGACATTTTGACATTGATTCTCGCAGTATCTTATTTTCGATGCTTACCTAACTTTTTGCGTTCAGTTTGCAAAATTAATAATTTATCTAATATCATCAAAATTATAGGAGACAGATATATTAAACCTTATATTACTGATCTCATAAAAAACGCCAACCTTTAGATTTTTTAATGACATCTAGCGCGTTTCATTTAAAAAAGTCAAATATAATCTTGTAATTCATTTGTTCTAAAGGTCACATATTTTTCAATACGACGTAAAAAAATCATGCTAAAAAATTATTATTACCTAATGGTTTTTTGAATTTTAGAATCGATCCAAAAATAATCAAGTTATAGGGGAAACACATTTATAGTGAACCATAGTACATAAATAGATTATTCTAGATGTGAAAAATGCTGAAGATCAGTTTGGCCTGTCAACATCGTACCAACTTAGTATTAATGATAATCAGCATATGTGGCGCATCTATTTTCTCGCATAGGTAGGATATGCCTGAATTATATATTTTTTTAGTTGACAGTTTTGTTTTTAATCTATCACATTGAATAATACATCGTAGGGATCCAAAGCCTCGGAAACTTATAAAAGAACGACACGCACTTGAGTGGGCGATGCCGATGTTCAGAAGAATTCTGAAATATTAAACGTGATATATTTTAAAAAGAAAATGTAAAAGAATCACTAATAAGAAGAGGCATCGATAAAGGCTAAGGTGTCGGAGCTATCAATATACTATAATTAGGATTATATTTCGGTTGTTTACAGGTTGTTTACAGGTTGTTTCCTGAACCCATGATTATAATTATATAAAATAAGACAATAGATGGGAAAACGTAAACTGCCAGGAAATGTTGAAAAATAGATTATTATATATGTAATTATCTTTTCTGGTTATAAATCAGATATTTTTTCATAATATACAGGGTGTCGGTAAATTTCAAGTTCAAAAAAATTGTACGCATGCAAATAAAATTTTTTTTCCAGTATTTATATAAGTTCCAGTATTTATATTCCAGTATTTTTATAAGTTCAAGTAATTTCGAAACTTTTCACTGCTCTTCAGCAACAGACACTTTTTTTATTCAACTGTATTAACAAAAGGAACGGTCAATTAAAAAACTTAATTTAATAATAGGGAAAAGTACCTAATACGGAAAAATATCCAAATCAGAAATCAGCATTACATAAGTTAAAAGTTAAAAAAAAAGAGCATTACTAAATCATAAATCAGTATAACAGAAAACAATCAATAAGTGACCAATTTCCCGTAGACAGTCACTCGAATTAAAAAAAAAATAAAATGTAACCTTTGAAACATCTCCATGGAATTCGAGCTGAAAATGTGTTTCCTCAAAATCATGAGGATTTTCATCTGGATAAACATGTTCGTTGTGTAGATTTGTGATACCATATCACCTAAAACGAGCTTCGTCGGTGAAAAGGATTTTTTTGTGAAAATTGATGTCTCTAACCTTTTATCTTGAATGAATTGGCAAAATGTTAAACGAGGCTACAAATCAACAGGTTCTTGAAGAATCCTTGCGAATATTTAACTAACAATCTAAATGTCGAGTCCTAACTTGAGTATCCTCAATTCCAGTAAGGACCTGTTCCTCCACCAAAGGCGTTCGAGCATAACACTAACGTCTACAATTTGCCCTATTTGGCAAAAAACTCAATTTACACCCAAATGGTGTTCAATATTAGCAAGACTTGGAAGACTTTCGCTTTACCCAACCCTCCGATCTTAATAAGGGATATATCATTTGAAAGCGTTTTTAATTTGCTGTCGATTGGCACTAGTCCCAAAGTGCAGAAGTAAAGGGTTAAAAATTTATGGCCCACTAGATATTCGAAAAGTTCTCACCCCAAAATACATTGACGTCAATGCAAAATAAGCGCCGAACATTTTTATAAATGAATTTTATGCAATTGATCAAAAAATCCCAAATTTCTTTGTTTTGATCGAGAATTACATGATTAAGTGTTACATTACGATTAAGTGTTACGTAAAAGTAAGGATTACGTGATTGACAACGATGGACGACGATTACTCTTCGGTGAGTTTTTAATTGTGATTTTTAATGCATTAGATCATCGAGCACATACATACGCCGACCAATGGCCGTCCAGTCGTTCTCTGGAAATATTTAAATTCTTTTTCTCTTTAATTTTTATTTGTTTTCAATTATTTTAGGTTAGGTTAGGTTAGGTTAGGTTGAGTGGTTTCATAGCTTATAGATTATAATTTATAATTTAGGTTTGGAAACATATTGTTCTCGAAACAAAACTTGTGTCCATTAAAAAGCATTAGCAATGTATTTTCAATGGCCCATAGACTTTGCTGGATTTTATATTGAAACACAGCAAAAAAAATGATTTTTTTTATAATGGCAACCTATGGCATTTTTCAACTTTGAACGGCTGTAACTTTTGAATCTTGCGTTTCCGCACTTTGGGACTAGTACCATTCGACAGCATTTTGAAAACCCTTATGAATGATATGTATCTTATCAAGATCGGAGGGTTGGGCAATGCGAAAGTTTTACCGCAGGCAGGCAGCTAAATACTTCATCTCGAGTATTTCCAGGTTCCATTACAACATAATGAAATATAAACATTATTATTTATTTCACATTTATTTGATATAAAAAGTAATAACGTTAGAAACGCGATTTCGGGGATAAAATGGAACGGCCATTTTTGATGTTTCGGCAGCATTCATGTATATAGAAATTTTACACTTTCGAGTACGCTTTCAAAAGTACATAAATATTGTATAAATGTATGTCTTCAAACCAAACGATTATTTTATAATACTTCTCAATACTTTAACATTTAATATAGTTTACTTAAATGTATACTGTCCTGTATTATGCGTATATGATATCAATTTCTTTTGATACTAAATAGATTTTTTAATTTGATTGGTAATTACTGTAGTAACAGAGATACGACATGTTTTGCTTCTACAGAATGTCCACTTTTCAAATGATATTGCTTTTGGGGTGCAATGTAACCCTGGGGGTTTGTATTGGCAACTACCCCTAAAGCTTACAGAATGTAGCTCCAACTAGCCCAGGGGAGTTGTGAGCACGTGATTTTTTATAACAACTGTAACCTGAAAAAAAATCTTGTGGGCCAGCTAAGATCAGACAATACACCATCTCAAGATAAAAGGTATATTAAAAAAATTATAACAATTGCAAAATTGTGTACAGAAGTGATTAGCTTGCGTTATTTATTTTCCCTTGAATTATTATTCGTCTTCTGGCCAACGGATAAAAGAGGATAGAATTTACCCCTATATAGCCTGGAGTCGGGATTCCACACTAGACGATGAGAAGGTCCTGAGAAGTTGGACTGCAGTGCACTGGTCTGAGACTCGACGAGTCTAATAGTTAGGAACCTTCTCCAGGGGGTGTGTTCATGTACTCTCTCCCAGACGTTACGCTCAGGGGCTGTTCACTCTTATGAGCCTACCTGAAATGTGATATTTACTTCATAGTAAATATAAAATTCATCCATAGAGTTGGTCTCATGACCAACTCTATAGATGGCGCAACCACCTTAGTTAGTTATGTATAGATGGTACTGTTAAAAAAAGAGATTGGTAGTCCTGAAGAACTAGTTCAGTCCATGCGCCCAAATGTTGTAATATTTATGTATAAAACAATGTAATATTATAATTTATGTTCTTACGTCAATATTTATCTGGGCGTATCGATTGAATTGGTTCTAAGTACAACCAAAACAAATCTAAGTTTTGTAGTTTTGTGTTTAATTTGTTTCCATGTGTTAATTTATTTTGTGTTTTATTTGTTTATTGGGTCTTATATATTCTTATTTGAGACAGAAATTAGTTGAGTGATTATTGTGAATGCGTATTGTGAATGCGTATAAATGTGGTTGTGAATAAAGGAATCTTACATCTAAAACAATCGATTTTGGTATTTAATGGTCTCAATATCTCAAATATCCTCTTTTTTCATAACAGCATGTCTTTAAAATTTATTTTTTAGACATTATTTCTTGAGGAACGGTTTCAAATACAGTTTGTGGACTTTTTTTAAGTGTTCCCTTATGGACGAAACGTGTATATATATTATATGACAAGAATAGCAAAATCATATTTAGTTTATGCTAGATAAGGATAATAAACTTTATGTAACCAAGTATATTAATGCTATTCTTATATACATACGTTTTGTCCATAATGGAACTCTTAAGAGTCCGCAAACTGTATTTTATTTTTGAACCCGACCCGCCCCGGCTTCGCCCGGTTTACGACATCGCATTAGAAACCTCTAAAATTATCAGTGTTTCTGTACTATATTATGCATGTATTATACATATAAACCTTCCTCTTGAATCATTCTATCTATTAAAAAAAACCGCATCAAAATCCGTTGCGTAGTTTTAAAGATCTAAGCATACATAGGTAGGGACAGACAGCGGGAAGCGACTTTGTTTTATACTATGTTATGATATTTTTTTTAATATAGCGCCATCCGCCATATTAGTTAATATTAGTTTGAGACCAATTCAAGAGATGGCGCTTCACGGTTTCATTTAATTCTATGAGAGA
The DNA here is from genome assembly GCA_029963805.1 of Aromia moschata. NCBI lineage: Eukaryota > Metazoa > Arthropoda > Insecta > Coleoptera > Cerambycidae > Aromia > Aromia moschata. Next base: position 571,505 of record JAPWTK010000064.1, read on the forward strand.
ATTCCATCTATCTCTTCTTTTATCTATGGTTACGCTTGGTCCGCTCTCCTTCTATTTCCAGCGGCTCAGAGATGTATCATGAAAAATGGGAAGCAAACCAGTAACCGAGCTAAACTTGATGGATGGTTTACAACAAAGTGTAAACTGAATTAAATTTGAGTAAAATACACATTTTGCAAACTGTACTAAAGATAAAAAATTCGAAAATAAGTAATTCAAAATTAGTTATATACATATATCTACGGGTTTATCACATTAGTAGTTAAAGTAATACCAAAACTGTATCAAGAATATACTATGAGACAATCGGTATATAAAACCGTCGTCGAGAATTTTACCAAGTAATAACGTAGAATAATAGAAATTAATCACTTAATCAAGCAAACGTATACAAAATTAAATACATCGATATAAAATAAGCTATAAAAAATGAGTTAGATAAGTCTCCAAAGAAAAAAATTATACCCTGCAGAGAACCGCGGTATAATTTCCTCTTTTATTTAGGCAGCCGACCCTTTGATAACAACTAGAATAACTTACTGCAGTTAATTTATGTGGAGACACCCAGCAAATATGACGTAAAATCAAGCTGTGTAGCTTAAAAAAAAACCATAAATCACGATAAACATAGCAATAACGAGGAATCAGTAACTGGAATGTCAGACAGCTAGCTATATTCGTCAAAAAACACAGTAGAATTGCAGAGCGATTTTCAGATAAGGACTTTTTTTTCTTTGGCAAATTCGAATTAATCAATGGTATTTAACCAACAATGAAATGAAAAAAAACTTACCTGGATATCCGCAATTCCTAGGACACGTGGCTGCCGTCTTTCCCTTCTCGAAGAACCAACAAAATGGCAGGGGCTGACCCTATCTCGGTATCGATCGAATATAGATTTTTGTCTAACAGGTAGATATGTTTCCTGAACTGCTTGTACCTAAAAAAAAATCAGAACCCAAAATATCTATTCGAAGGTAATACAAAGAAAATATCAGCGTCTGGATAATCCCAGCTCTAAACTGATTTACGGACCCCTCGTGATCCTAAAAAAAATCCTTTAAATTCCTCAAGAAATTTAATAATAAAATACTAATATACACAGCAAGGTTTTATAACTTGACTTATGATTTCTCAACAGAACCAACAAAATCAAATAAGATTACAAAGCTAAAATAAGATTTAATAACCAATCAGAAATTATATCTCAGTGTCGGCTTACCCAAATGAGTCTCCGTGATGTCAATATTGTAACTACCCGGTACTAAATACCCGTTACTTAGAAAAATACCCGGTACCTGGTAATGGCCAGGGAAAGTATCCGTTACTTCGGTACCTGCAATGCAAGATCTGTTACAGTCGCGGTGCAGTGCGTCGAGCACGTAACTGTGCTACCGAACTACCGATGTACCGAAGTACCGAACTTTTACCGAGACTACTCATTACAATAATAGAAATAAAGAAATAAATTAACACAAAAAGAAATAAACTAATAAACTGAATTAAAAATCTGGACAATGAAGGTATATTGAATAATTTAGTATATCTGGGAAAAGCTGACTAAGGGATATCTTTGTATATTTGAAATTTACAGAATTCAGATGCGCACCCACTTCCCCTATAAGGTCGAATTTCGTATACCACCATTGAAAATACACGGAGAGCAAGCAATATCATGCCTTATTAGCGATTACATTCCCGGGGAGACCGATCCTTTCCAAAGATGCGGTATGCAACCCTCTTATTATCATGTATCGGGTATTGAGCAGCCGCGACGAATATCGGAGTACTGTGTAAAAAGTACCGGGTACAAAGTAACGGGTATCTATTGCAAAAGTAACGGGTACCGGTAATACTCAAATGTACCGATATTTGACATCACTTCTCCAAGTCTAACTCACAGTCGGTTCTCAACGCGGCCGTGTTGAAAATTCTCGCGCAGGCGCAAGCATATCATACCAAGCATAGACTTATAAAAGAAGGCAACAGCGTGAAGGCTATGTTCCACTATAATTTGACCTGAACTGATCTAGCAATTTAAGCAACGTGTGGAAAAGAAATAACGGTCAACATTGATGCTTACCTGTTCTAACATATGATGCTCTCCTGTTGGTTTGAGAGAATGCAGCGAAATTAATTAAAATTTTGTTACAGTGGATAACTTTAAACTATACAAGTTACGAGGTCGGTAAAATTAGAGAAAAGTTGTGCCTTTATGGCTCATGAAGTTGATTTGTTCAGACTTCTAAAATTTCCAGTAGTTTAGGAAAAATTGAGAAAAACTGAAAACTGCGATTCTGGAATTTTACAAATAACTCTCAAATTTAAAATTGGATTTAGAAATAGTTGTTTATGAAACACGTGTGTAAAGTGTCTCTTGACGAGTGTCTTGACGAATGTTCTATTTAATGACGCTTGTAGCACTTTGAGGTTAGGAGCCCAGATGGTTACTTATGCCCTTCTTATGGTTACCTCTATTTTTTGCTTTAGAGTAATTGAACATTTTGATTACATTTTTTGATTTGGAATTTTTAATTGATCAATGTTAAGTAAAGATAATGTGTTTCCATTATATTATTAATTTTGTCTTAATTTTTTAAATACGAGTTGTGTTATTAAATTTTGATAATGCGAAGAGGGAATAAAATAAACAAAAATACATTATAAGAGTTATAAATAAGTAAATACACAAGTTTACATTCACGTTAATTAAACCTTGAGGCTCTGTTTTTTTTATACTAAAGGCAATAACGTTTTTTGTTTGAAAAAAAAATACCTAAGGGGAAATGGTGTTATATTTGCGTCAAGTTAGGATTTAATAAATCGTATAAAAATGTAAGATATAAATAGAGTTAAATCAAATATTTCACTGTGAACCTAAATTTTAAATAAAACACGTCGTTTATTTATCTAAGACACCTTTTAAAATCGCTACTTATCACTACTTCCACATCCAATTTTTCGGCATTTAATTAGATTAATATAAATTAACATACCTACAAAATTGCCTGTTTGGAATGTTGCGTTTTATCATTTTTATATTTTACATAAAATATGATGAATTATTTTATCTTTTTTTTAATGTTTAGGTTAAATAGCTTAATAAATTTCAGATATTTTCAAATAAATAATTTTCTTTCTTTTTTAAGCGAAAAAAAAATATAAATGTGTCATACCTTTCATAAAAACATTTTTGACATTTATGAGATTTTTTACCTTTTTCCCTTTTTAATATTTGGCCTTTTTGACCTCTGACATTTTTTAACATTTCGATCTTTTTGAAAACGTTGGCATTTGTCTTGTCCTTTTTGACGTATTTCATCCATTTGACCTTTCTGACCTTTGTGACCTTTTCTTTGTCTTTTGGCTTTTTCTTTTTTTAAATGTTATACCTTCTGATCTTTTTAACATCTTTAATCTTTTTCCTCTTCTTTCACTCCACTATGTGGATATGGAAGTAATTAAAAATATTACCTAAATTTTGGGTTAATTATGAATTAAGATATCTGTTATCAACTTGATCGATAACATTCCGATCAATTTGAATGATTTTTTCTTACGGGTAGTTAATATTTGAAAATTGACAGCACTTCTTCAAAAGTACCTAAAAGTACTTCGAAATTTTACGGGAAAAGACATATTCCCTGTATGACATGTTTTTTTGAAAATTCACCTTCAGAGGTAGGTATAATGGTTATTGTTAATCTACAGGAGGGTGTCAGAAATCATTCTCGACTATTCATGATGTCATCTACCGTAACCTGGTGATAAAATATTTAATATATCTCTATCTGAAGGTAGTTTTCTGTCTTGTACGACCTAAACGAATTTCTGCTTCATAACCTTATGAATTTGCTTTTACTCGTTGTCTTCTAGAGGTCAATTATTCACAGCACATTTAACAGACAACACTGATTCGCATATGTGTGTAGAAAGCTAATTAGCGATGTCGTATATAACGATGAAGCCAGCTATTGCAACGAATATTTTTTGCATATTGTTCTGTTTTTGCGTTCCTTCGAACGACGCGTAATAAAGTATTTAGAATGCATTCGATTTCTTTTGAATGCTCTCTGAATCTCCGAAGAGGATGATATCCAATATTATCGGTATAGAATTTCCATTCTAAATTGAAAATAGGTACTTATACGAGGTAGGACAAGGATATATCAGTTTACTAACACTTTGTATGGAACTAAATACGCGTTTCTATACTGATCTGTTACCCGTATATGCCGTATCGTAGTGCACTTTGACTTGACGAGGCCTATCACATAAGTAGTGGGGGGAATCTACACTCCATTGGTCATAGTCGCTACTCTGGTAGGGGGAAATATGCCACCAGCCAGTCGACCCAGTTGATTACGTTGGCGGTAAAACACGGGTTATAACCACGTTATCTTTGACCGATTGTATAAAAAAAAATGTTGTTTTTATGAGTGTTTTGATGTATTCTGTGCGCGTATAATAACGGCGAAGTGGGTTTTTAAAAGGTTTAAATTATACAAACTTTTATTTTATTTGCGCCATAATTCAGTCACTAAAAAATAGGTATTTTTAATCAATACCTCTTTGTCACTACATTGTCAAAGTCAGCGTATTATTTTAAACATATATGAATGCCTATAAGCGACGTTAATTACTTATTATTACCTATCCCTAAAAGTTATTATTCGAGCACGCCCATGGAATCATAAAGTTGCACCGCTTTTTTTGTTCCCCAGGCGTATTTATCATTTTCAATTCAGAATAGATGGACTATACAAATACATTAATTGGCTATCTCGATTCGGAAAAAAATGTTGCGTTTGAATGATTAAAAAATGTTTGAATGAAATATACTGTATTTTCACGCTTGCTAAAACTATTGAGTATTATATCATGAAAATAAAAAAAGTTTTGGCAAACATGGCTAGTTTAATCATGTAGGTATTTGTGGAATGTATTTATGTATAAGTCTCATATATCTTAGTGTTTAAATTTGGTAAAAAAAAAATGTTTTCCGTGAAATGACTGATACTACCTGATTTCGACGTTACGGACATTCCTTCAGGTCACGAACAATGGGAAGCATCATGTGTAACGTGAGAGGTATATGTGTGTGTCCAGTATGAGGCAAAGCATCACTAACTCAAATCCAAGTAAGCTCCGTCTGTCAACAGGTACGAACAATTACACTCCCATCAGGGATAGACGGATATAGCATTTATTAAAGACTATATCGAATCCCAACAAAAATTTTGCAAGAATTTATCATTTCAGAACGAAAGCAAATATTACAAATCCCAATATCTTGACAAATATCTCTCACATCCGTGGATATATACAGTAACCATTGTCATTGTGAAATAATTATACAACGTATGCTGATTTCTATGAAACCAACTTTTACGAAATTTTACGTACAAATAAAGAGAATGTCCAATTCTTAGCCCATCCGGAAAAAAGAGGACCTAGATGTTAACTGTTCAATGAATCCGTTCAATGTTTGATCTGATCGGATGAACTAGGCTATGCACGAGTACGAAGGAAACTTGCTTCTCCGTGGATGCCGCTCGAAAAGACTAAAACATTGTACGGTAGGCACAATCAATTTTCACCTAAGCGAGAATAAGCTACGACATAATTAGCAACAGTTATATGTAGTCATATATATGTACGATTGAATGGAATATATTGTTCAAAACGTCACCAATAATTAAGTAGGTTTCGTGTCTTAATTTTCCTGTCTCTCAAGGGAATCCGGGTTCATACCTGTATACCGGTTTCTATGTATACATATTTGGACTGGATTAATAAAATAAAGGTGGGTATCCATTTATAAAACTAACCCTGTACCTTTTCTGTTTGCAAAAGGTTTGAATTGTCTGTGAATGTGAATGTGTCAAATCAAAAATGTTTCTTTAAATACTTGTTAAGTCCACATTACTGCTGGGAGCTTTGAACACACCTTCGCTTCACTTCACCTCATTAGTTCATCTTTCCTCTCAAATTTGGTTCGCATTTATTTGAGGGAAAAGTTTACTTGTCAATCTCACCTAATTATGTAATGCCCCATAAAACAACAATGATTTAAATTTGCCTGATAGATTTCTTTAGAGCTTTTTTGTTAGGGACGAAGGGATATATATAGCAGCAGAACTATTATTTCAAATTAAATCGTCGACAAGGGATCCAACCTTCCCTGAAAGGGGTAAGCGGAAACTGCTTTCTGCTTTAGAGCCGCAATTGTCGTTATGCGACTTCATGTTCGCTTGTAATAATGTGGTGCCGCAAGCTTGTTTTTCACTGGGTTTCAGGTAAAGGCGATGCATTATGTTGTCACATTCGTGTTCATAATATAAGGGAAGTAATAGCAGATGAGTAATGCAACTTTAGGTATCTCTTTGCTTAAATTTTACGTCGATTTATGGTGCTTAATTATAAACAGCGTAACCGCAGTTACTACGTATGGGATAAATAACAATAACGCCAAAGTGCGAAGGGAGGCCACAAATTATGTAAAACGGCATGGAATTAATTCAATGTGTATTTAGTGAAACCCCACTGACTCTCCTGCGCGGTGTTTGGGTTCGCTTAGAATGAGACTATATTTTGTGAAATAAAATAAGAGGATGAAAACATATAGTATGACCCGTTTTCAGGTTAATACCCCTAGAAATGTGAGAAGGAAGTGTTACTTCCGCAAGTCATTTTTTTTATATAGTACCCTGAAGAGTGATCATGTGAAACTTACCATTGTATAAAAGCTTGACCTACTACGATTTTCGTTTTATTGAAGAGGTCATTTATTCCGAAAATATTAAGCATATTATACATATGTATATAGGGTGTCCAGGAAAGTATGTCACAAACTTCAGGAGGTGATAGTACATATAAAAATAATATTAAAAGTCATTATAAACATATCCCCGCAAATGCTTCCCTTTGGAATTATGACCCTCTCTAGGTATCCCCCAGGCGAAACATATTCATTTCTAATTTTTTTTTGGGCCCATATAGGAAGATGAAATTTTGAGAATAGAGTTGGGCAAACAATTCCCTTATTTGGTGAGAATATGAATAAAGTCCAGAAAAAGTAAACGGTATTTTTCGAACATCCCGAACATTTCGAACATTTTACATTTTTTTCTTTTAGCTTATATTCATACGTATACTTTTGTATTTTACCAAACATATTGACTTAACTTATACTTTGTATTCAAAGTCTAATGGAAATAAAGATCAAACAAACAAACAAACAAACAAACAAATCCCGTACATATTTTTGGTGTGAAAAAAATTCTGGTTATTGTACCATTTGTTGCTCAATTATTTTTATAAAGACAATTCGATTTTGAAACTTTTTTTCTCTAGATATTTTTTCCAGAAACGTGTCGTTTTCCCGTAATTTTTTTTTAAAGAGGTCACCTCATTATTCACCCCGTGACGAGCACTTTAAAGTTTACATAGTAGGCGTCTGTCAGTTGCAGTGACATTTATGCTGTGGCTTATTTGACAGCGGCCTTGCATTCTGCAAATGAATAAGAATAATTATTAATTTTCATTTCACTTATCGTGAATGTGCAATATGCATACTTATGGTAGGAAACGTTGAATTTAGATGTACTTTAGCATTATGTATGTTTTTTGGTTCAAGACTTCTGTTCTTCAATGAGAGGACGTTATAACGAATATTAGAAAAAGTGTAATGTACTTAATAATTTAATTTAACGTTAAATGACATAATTTAATACATGCTCAAAGATACACACCATAAAATAGATAGAAATAATACAACACTTAGTGTAGAAAAAAACTTATTCTATAAAAAAAAACAATTCTTTAATATCATTATCGAATGAAACAATTAAATAAATTTTATATATTTATTATTATTTATAATTATCTGATTCTACTAAATACATCAGGAATATTTCTAATAACGTTAAATGCTTCTACTATTCGCTACGAAGTTCTTATGAATTAACAGAACTGCTATAAATGAGAGACTTAGCATGTCCCTATAAATAAAAATCAGCCGCGTTTAAACCTAGTGAGGGAGACGGCCAGTTTATTGGTGCATCATTCCCTCGTCCAATCCATCGACCGCGAAAGATTCTGTTTAAATGTCGTCGTACTTGATGACTAAAATGGGCAGGTGCCCCGTTATGAAGGTACCATAAACGCTGCCGTAATGCAATTGGAACATCTTGCATTAACTCAAAAAGACGGGTTTGCAAAAAATTTAGGTATTCTCTGGCACCAAGTCTTCTTGATAGAAAAAAAGGGCCCAACAGATGGTCGCCCACAATCCCACCTCATACGTTAACTGAGAAGGTCTGTTGATTGTGACTTTCAATTATGGGATGTGGATATTCATCTGACCATTGATACATGTTGTGCAAATTAAGTATGTCATCTCGTGTAAAGTTGATTCATCCGTGAACAAAATAGTACGTACAAAATGTATGAATGTGATGAAAGTCCAGCATTAACTGACAAAACTCCATTCTAAGTGGATAATCCTGGGGTTGTAGACTTTGCACCTTTTGAAAATGGTAGAGGTGCAGAAAAATTTCTTTAAGTACTCGCCACACCAACATTCTACTAACTTCCAACTGGTTAGCAATTCTTCGGACACTTGCTCTTGGATTCTGTTTAACAGCTCTCAATATTTGACCATCAAGTTCAAGATTTCGTGCTGAAGTTCTGCCACTGCCAACATAACGAGGCACAACACTTCCAGTTTCACAAAGTCGTGCGTGAACCTGTACAAACGTTCAAACCGACGGTCTGCATCTCTGTCTGCATCAGGGTCGGTCTGCATCAGGGTTCTCAGGGGTTGGAGACAAAAATTTCAGTGGGGTATCTTTCAGTACCCATTCACCTACCTTCAGTTAAAAAAGCACACTACTTCTCAAAAGTCTTCACTTTCGGTCTTTTTTTAGTGGACCATCAAGCTTCTTTAAATTTAGAAACACTTTTTTTTAGAAAACAATATATTTTATTCCACGTACAATTAAAATTGAAGGCAACATTTACACGGCTATTTATTGGATTACTACAACTTTTTTTTTTGTTACCATGAAAGTTTTCACCTCAGTTTTTAAATGCGGCTTTTTTTTATAAAGACATATGTTTTGTGAAATTTCAAAACACAGGGTAATATGTACGTCCCGTCTTTTTTTTTATTTAAATAGTCACTTTTAACCATATCTGAATAATAATTTATGGGACGTCATAGAATAAATTCCTTGATTTGAAATATACGGTGTAGAACAGCCAAATGGAATAAATTCAGTAGCTCCATTATTATGCATTCTTTTTTTAGAAAATTCTGAGACACGTCAATTTCTAATTCTAAAATGACATCTTGCGACGTTAAAATGTCATCCCTAAATTCAACCCCCTTCAGGTGACAGCTACAACCCCTAAATTTTCAAATTGGAAGTAGGGGCTCGTGATACTTCATTTGAAAGGTCTTTTCATTCTCTATTCAAAACAACTATGGTTTTAAATTTTATTGCAGAAATTAACAAGAAAAAAAGTTTCTTCAGCGTAGGAAATTCGTTACATTAAAATAAAAAACAAATCATTATTAATGCAGCAGATGTTGAAAATGCATGCCTCCAGCAACTTGGCAGCATCCTAGACGTAAATAGAAATGTCTTCTAACGTTAGTTAACATCTGTGTTGTAATCGACCTAATTGAAAGTGTTATTCTTCTTCTTAAGTCAGCTAAATCGTCGGGTTTAGTTTTGTAGAGCATACTTTTTACATATCCCCATAGGAAGAAGTCTGACGGAGTGAGATTAGGTGATCGTGCAGGCCATTCTAGAGAACCACGTCTCCCTCTCCATCGATTTGGAAAGATTGTGTGGATATATTGCCGTCAATGAAGAAGGTACCAATGATATTTTCACCAATTATTCCTGCCCAAACATTAACTTTCTCATGGTTTTGCGTGTGTAGTTCCCTCATCCAGTGAGGATTTTCTCTCCACCAGTAATGACAGTTTTGGCGATGAACATGGCCGTGAAGTTTAAATGTAGATTCATCCGAAAATAAAACATTTTCTATTTGTAAAGTATTGTCATATATAATTTGCATAATTTCTTCACAAAAGAGAATTTGTCAAATCGTCTTCCGCGAGCTCATTAGTTGGTACCAATTTATATGGGTGCATCTGATTTTCTGTCAATACGCGGATATTCGAGGAATGGCTAATATTTAATGCTGAAGCTGTTTGACGACTCGATGTATATGGATTTTCTTCAAGCATAAGCATTACATCCAATTTCTGTTCATCACTGAGTTTATTGGAAGGATTTTTCTTTAGCTGCTGTACAGGTTCACGTTCCCGAAACTACTTCTCTATTTTACTTACGGTACCTTTAGATATCGGCGGCAACTCGGCGGCGGCGGATATTTTTCTTGAAATAGGCGAACAACTTCGGCCTGCGTTCGTGTTCTGTCTCCGTAACCAATCATCTGCAGAATCGTTATCTTATGCATTTCTGTTAGGTAAACCATATATCTGAATTGCAACACGAAAACTAAAGCAAAAAGTTTAACACTGATAACTGTTAACTACTGTTACAACGACAAGCACGTTTCTAGGTAATTTCACTAAAGCTGATAATGGCCACCTTCTTAAATTTCAGATTTGTTTTTTTGCTGCTTGCTCGTTTTTGTCGTTCGATTGTCAAGCAAAAAATTGTACGTATTTTATAAGTTTTTCTTTTAGTAGGCAATGTCGGCAATTACATACATTTATTTTTTGTTATTATTAACATTTCAAAACCTAAAATTGACAAATAGTGTTACTTATAAAAGTTTTATTTTAATGTAACGAATTTCCTATGCTAGATAAACTCATCTTTTTTTCTTATTAATTTCTGCAATAACATTTAAAACCATAGCAGTTTTGAATAGAGAATGAAAAAACCTTTCAAATGAAGTATCACAAGCCCCTACTTCCAATTTGAAAATTTAGAGGTTGTAGCTGTCACCTGAAGGGGGTTGAATTTAGGAATGACAATTTTACGTCGCAAGATGTAATTTTAGAATTAGAAATTGACGTGTCTCAGAATTTTAAAAAAAATACATAATAATGGAGCTACTGAATTGATTCCATTTGGCTGTTCCAACTGTATATGGGGCATTCTTTTTCAAAATCAGCCACCCCATCTGCCCAGTGGCGGCCGGTGGAATTTGACATGCTCGTATTTTCGTAAGGAGGCATGGGATTCACACCATAAATTAGGGGGTAGTTACTTGACCTAAGTAGAAGGATATAATGGCAAAACAACTTCAGGGAAAACTTGCGAAAATATTTTTCTAAAAATGGCTGCCTCCGGGCAGATCTTGGAAAGCGCTTGCAAAATGTTTGCGAAATAGTTTTATTCATAATCGCCGAGTAAATATATTTTTTTTCGTACTTGTGGTTTTATTGACATTTTGAGATCTGTAAAAGTTATGGTAATTTGAATTTTTATTTCATCCCAACACTTCGTCTATGAGATTTTACAATAGTTGTATCTTTAAGCAAAATAAGAATTTTGCAAAAATCACAAGTTGTACAAAAAATTTGTATATACTCGGTTATGAATATGAAAAAAAGTTGTTCACAAATATTTTGCAAGCCGTTTCCAAAATCTGCCCGGAGGCAGCCATTTTTGGAAAAAACATTTTCGCAAATTTTCCCTGAAGATGTTTTACCATTATAGCTTTCTACTTAGATCTAGTAACCACCCCCTAAAATATGGTGTGGGTCCCATGCCTCCTTATGGAAATACGACCATGTCAAATTCTACCGGCCGCCACTGCATCTGCCCATTTTATTTTTGCGGAAAAAATAAAATCTTGTGTTTTTCGGAAATAATCAACCATAATCTCAAAATGGCGGTCCTTATTAAGTCGTCGCACAAAAAAATACGACTCTCACAACAATTTGCTAAAAAAATTAAAGACATATATTACCAGAATATTCTGTGGTATTTTGAGTCGCTGAATCCACCGTCAGAATTGAGATAGTGGGTATCATTTTTTTGTAACCAAAAAAAAACAAGTCAGAAATCAAGATTTGTAAAAAATGAATAGATTTATGCAAATTTTGGTATTTGGGGGTTTTTGAGGTATATTATACATTTAATTATTGTATATATTGCTTATATTCGTATATATAAGGTGAGCCAAAAGTTCCGGTACGGCGGGATAACTCGGCGGGTATGCATTTTAGGGGAAAATGTTGGATACAAAAGTTTTAGGATTCTTTTCTGGATATTTAACGGTGACCTTGGATTTGACATTGATCATGACCTTAAAGATCATTTCCACTGAAAAATATGAAAAGAATGTGACGATACACCGCATCATTCCTGAAGCATCCTGAAAAAAATGAAAACTTGTTTTCCGTTTTCTTTTATATATTTTTTATTACTGAGGCAAATGTAATGAAATTTGGTACGATTACACAAACCGATATGCTAAATAAACTATAGGTCTAGATCTTCATGTTCTTAGACGCAAGCTTCAATTATTGGAAGTCATATTATATTTACGTCATTGGATAGAGAATACAATTAGAATTTCAACGATGTGTCACATTTGGGTCATAAGGCTCATTAAGCGTCATAGATCCGTAAAATCATAGGTTAGGAAGACCTTGTTGCCATGAAAAGTGTTAGTAGGTCTGGCTTATATCGCTTTATGTAATCGTACCAAATTTCATTTTCATTACATTTACCTCAATAATAAAAAAATACAGAAAATAAATAAGAAAACGAGAAACTTTCTCGAGATCTTGTTCACACAAAAAAGGTTAACCGATTGACAATATTTTTTTCGCTTATTTGGCCAAAAAAAAAAAAATAACAAAATAGAAACTTGTCATTTATACTGTCCTTCCACTCTACTACATGGGTGCGGAAGATATTAACATTGATTTTATTAGGTACTATTCATTGAAGTATTGTAGAAATTTCTAATAAATTATTTGATGTTAGAAAATATTATAGAAGTATAGTAGAAAACGTAAAAAAAAACGAATACCTGGTTAGAAAACGTAAGAATGAAATTAAATACTAAACAAAAACGAGAGAAAATATCAATTTTATGTTGTTGATAAAAAATATTATAAGGTCGAAAATACAATACGATGAATGGAAGATAGAGTAAAAGAATTGTGTTTAAAATGTAAAACTTTTTTCTTTTATTTATATTAATATTGTTCTTACTTCTCATCCATAGCATTTTTAGACTAAATGTACTCTGAATTTTTTAGAAGCTAAGGAGGAAAAGTTGCCGGTAAAAAAAGAAAATTAATAATTTCAGGAAATGAAAAAAGAACTTTAACTTAACATTAGTCATTAATTAACTTAACATTAAATATTAAATCCAAAACTGATTTAAAACATCGTAACAAAAATCGATATGACCATTATGACCTACGTATATGAACAAAAATAGATTTTTATGGAATTGTGTTGGAAAATGTTTTCCTTGACATCAAACATTTCTGAAGTTGAACCAAAGATATCATAAAAAATTTAAAAAAAAAACCTGTGCGCCATACATATGTATATATCTCCAAAACCAAATGTAAAAAAAATAACTGATGAATATCCCTCTAGACTTTTACGAAAACTGTAGTAAGCATGGAAGAGTTTTGCATATTTGAACATTGGTCGTGTTTTTATAGGTGATAGGAGAGGGGGGCAGCAGTTTACTTGTGCTTAATATGAATTAATAAAGGTATTTATGTGATGTGTCGTTTTATTTGTAATTAAAATAGACGAATTCAAATGAGGGGTATAGATGCAAAACTCACATTATCCACTTTTTAAAATTTTTCAGGAAGGAGGAATAACTGATTTCTCACTTTTCAAGTGACTTGACGCTCTGAAATTTTTTTTGGTATTTGTATTAGAACTTTACATTTGATTCTCAATTGGTGAAATGACAGCACAACAATATTTGACTCCAAGAAAGTGAATTAAAATTTGGATAATGTGAGTTTTGATACTACTTTTTGGATAATGGTCGTGTTGCTCCAAATTATTCTATTATTTTGGATAATGTGGGTTTTGCATCTGTACCCCTGAAATATAACATTATTAACTTGTATTAAAATCTATTCCCATTTTTACATTCATATCCAAAAAGGTCATGTGAATCATACCTAAATGTTTTATTATTTAATCGGTCATATTGGTCATATCGGTCATATTGGTCATATAAGTCATAAAAGGCATTGAGGTCATAAAGGTCATATCCAAATATCACACTTTTAAGAATATCACCTTATTTTTTTTCTGATTTAGTCTAACAAATGTGGAAAACTTAGATCTGGAAGTAGTGATTCCACTGACAGTGGTTTGTTTTAAACTAGATCACTAAATATCAATCTTAACAGTGTGATATTTAGGTACAACCTTTATGACCTACATATTTGTTTATGACCTTTATGACTAATATGACTTTTAGACCGATATGACCTACACGACATGTATGACCCACATGATCTTTATGAACTATATGACCCTTACAACAAGACCGATATGGTATGTATGACATACATTTTAGGACCCATATGACATATGATTTATATGATTTTCATGACCTATATTACCTTTATAAACTGTATGATCTACTTTGTAAATGGTTATGAAAGAAAAGTAAGAGTAGAGACTAATATAATATCTCAATTCTACACCAAAAACCCCCCTCAACCCACAAATAAAATTTAAAAAACTTAATACTGTTATGTTGTACAAGTTGTCAAATTGCGCAATTGTCAAATGTGCAGTACATAATAATATATTTGCGAATTATCTGTTGTCAAGTAAAAAGTGTAGTATCCCCATTTATATCCCAACCCCATGACCATTAAGTTAATCAGCTCCAGACTTCAGACAAACAACTTAAAATATTGACGTTTCAGAACATTTTAGACTTGTTTAGCAGATAGCATCCTCATAAATTTTATATACATACACTATATACATACACGTTTTATACTGTTTAATAAAGAATTGCTATGCTTTTGAAATATTCGGCAAGTAGCTCTACCACCATTTTTCAATGTGTACAGAAAACATTTATTTACCAAACCTTTATAACAGGTGGTCAGAATTATTTATAAACACTAATTCTTTCTGTAAAATACAAATGCATCTTTCACCTAACGAAAACGGTGTGAGAACTTAATTTCCTGTTCCGAATATCTTTTGGTCTAGAAGATACGATTAGTGGAAAAGATGAAGGATTTATGGTCCATTCCTGTGACATGGGAGTGACAGTAGCTAAGATTTATGTCCATTAAAACTAAACTGAAACGATACCAGACTGTAACTAAATTCTGTATTGATTCTGAATACATCAAGTCTTAACATGCTTTGTTTGAACAGTGCCAACCAATTTCTACGTAACTAGTGCGAAATATGCGTGTTTTCGAAGGAATTACTGCAATATGTAGAAGTTTTTGAGGTCGCTGATTACAAATCTAAAATCAGATTTTGAAAATTCAAAGTGGCGAATCCAATACGGCAGACGAAAGTGAAAAACTTTATTCGTTTATTACATTAGTATATTAGTATATTATTATTTCGTTTATTAAATGTATAATTTTGAGTACTATATACAATATTCATTCGAACATTGAAAATTGAAAGTTTCAAATGAGCTCCACCCAATTTTCGATCATTCGGGGGTAGTAAATCAAAAAAATAAAGCATTCTGAATACATAAAAAATGATGTAAGTTTAAAATGGTTTGCGCTTTAGAATATACATATTTTTAACGAAAATGTCGATTTTTCCATTATTTATTGACAGAAAAGGTCTTTCAGAATGTTGCTCCGAATGACCATTTTAGAGATATAGAGACATCCAAAAAAAACGTCATCAACTTTGGCTATGAACGAGAGAGATGGAAATAGCGGCCATGTCTAAGCTTTTCGGTTATGTCAAACTATTGACAAGTGACTGTCACAATTTGTAAAATAAACAATGGCTGTCATATGATGTGACAGTCTTGACAAGTAAATAAGGTTATAAATTCGATCAAGAATAGAAATACGTCTTTTTTTTTCTCGGCCGACTTTGATGACGTTTTTTTTTGGATGTCTCCATATTTGCGTTGAAATTGTTCAGTTCGACAACCTATATAAACCATTAAGGTGAGATTACAATTAATATCCCACTAATAATGGGACACAGGCACGACTCTTTCACTAAAAATAAGACGATTAATTAAGATAAGACGATAATAAGAACATTAATTTTGAATTTTTAATATATTTTACGAAGATGATGTACTACTGTTGGAAAGCCAAAGTGGATGATTTTGGAGATATTTGCACTTAAAAGTTGATACATATAATTTCAAATCCTTTTCGATTTTTTAAATTGGGAGCTTTTTACAATTTTCCTAATACAATTCGTTTTACTTAATTAACTCAACTTATGACGTTTTTCTTACTGTGGTATTTTTGCACTGAACAATTTTAACGCAAATACGTCTAAAACTGTTCGGTGCGACATTTAAATGGGAATACCTTCTCTGTCAGTAAATGATGGAAAAATCGATATTTTCAATAAAAATTCAAATATTATATGGTAAAGCGAAAAAAAGCTCTACAATATACATCAAATCACCAAATTTTGTAAAAAAAATGTTTTTTAAAGAAGTTAAATACATAAAAAATAAACTTTTGGACTAAGGTAAGTTCAGTTAAATTGTAATATTTTTACCTAAAGAATATGTAGTTTCGCAGTGACCCCTTACTAATGGGACACCCAGTATTGCCCAAAATGTAAAAAAAAAATCCTTATCCAATATTAAAAACAGTTCACTAAAAATTAGAATAACACAATTAAGACTACCTAATCCGGTCTTTAATAAATGTTCAAACAGTGCCCCGTCGACTTGTTGACAGTACTACGATAAACTAAGCCGCGATTCAAATTCTTCAACCATGTTACGTATCATTTCGGCGAGTATTTTTTGAATTTACTATCTTATTCTATTTTTTAAGTCATATATACTAGTAGGCCTATTTACAAACTCGATATGTTAAATAAAATAAAATAATTAAGAATGCGCTTTATATTATTTATTCTCAATTTTTGGAATTCTGGATAACTGTTGAGAGTATGTTATGTCAATACTTTCCTTCATTTTTTATCGAATTTTAACTTTTGATTGGTCGCTATTTTAAAATGGTTTGATAGAATCACGCCAAAATTTAGGAGCATACTGCGTGAAATAAGAGCTATCAAATGATGGATCATAAGACATATGTTTTTTATGTCATTTAAAAAAAAATATGGATGACATATTTGACAGCTGTCTATAAAAAAACAATGAATTACGTTAAAATGTCGACAAATGAAAAATTTAATTGGAAGTGTCCGAGCGTTTTTAAAAAAAAAATATACTTTAATTTTTATCGAATTTATGCGCGACTTTACGTCCTCACTGTATGTATACATACTTTCATACTCAGAACGACTTGTCAATTGATATAAAATATGTAGGTCCCATTTAAAAATCTATAACTCCTATTTATTTCTCGGATTTAGTTGGCTATGGAACAACGTGAAAAAATAAAAAAGAAAAAATAAAAGACCCCAAGTTTGAAGCTATATGCTACAGTGAAAACCCGAAATGCATATATTTTTCCGATCAAAAGTTATTGAGTGTATATTAGATTCATAGACATCCCGTATATTAGTGTTTCTTTTGATAGTAAATACTTTGCTAGCCCTCATGGGAGCAAATACACTATTTTTAACATGAGATAAACTTTCAATAAAATCCTCAAATTCGTGTTAAATACCTAAACAACTTTTTATTACATACTTATTCAATGTTCCCACTGATTTTATATGTAGTAAATACTTTTCTCGAAAGATCTTTCTTACGAAGTTGGAAATTAAAGAAGTTGTTTCAACTGTGATTTCAAGTTCTTTCCAGATTCCTTAAAGAATTTAATGAATGGAATTAATCTTCAATTTGTGTATCGTGATCGCAATTCCGTATATGAAACGAATGCGTAGATACTGTCTTCCTTGACCACAGAGAAATTCATGAGATTCTTCTTACATTCCGAAATAACCCGGATTTGTTATGCTTTTATATTTTACAGTTATCTTCAGGATTATAAACGAGTATATACTCGTTTATAATTTTATAATCTGAATATTTAGTATTCCTTTGCATATTAAAGTCAATCTAAATATCAGATACCTATTCGTTCACAAATTAATTAAGAATATATAGTTGTGGTGTATGTAATAATACATATAGACATCCAAAAAACGTCATCAAATCTGGCTGAACGAGAGATGGAAATAGCGGTTATGTCGAAGCTCAAAACAAAACGTCAAACTTTTGACAAGTGACTGTCACAATTGTAAAATACTGTCAAACAAAATTGTAAATGACTGTCATATAATGTAACAGCTTTGACAATTCAATAAGGTTATAAATTTAAGATGTAACAGAAATACGTCTTTATTTGCTCAGCCGACATTGATGACGTTTTTTTTTTTTGGATGGCCCGTTATAAATTTATTTGGCTGTAAGGAATCATTAATTCCACATCAAAATTTTTTCGTATTTAATCAGACTAAATCACAAAAAATATGAGTTTGTATTTTTAAATGTGTTAAATTTAGATATAATCTTTATGACTTTTATGACATGTCTTTATGAATGTCTTTATGAAGTTTTGTCTTTATGAATTATATGACCTGGCAGACCTCTGTGAACTATATTGCCTTTCTAACTAATGTGACTTTAATAACCTGTATGACCTTTATGATCTGTATGATCTTGTGACTTATGTATAGTCATATAGTGAGAATCATCGTATGGTACGACTAATCATAATCTAGGTCATGGGACCTATATGATCTTTATGATCTTTATGAACAATATGACCAGACCTTATGAAAAAAATGCCTTTTACAACCTTTATGACTAATGTGACCTTTATGACCGAAATCATTTGTATAACTTAAATGACCAATATAACCTTTATGACCAATATGACCATTATGACCAGTATGACATTTACGACCAATATGACCTTTATGACCAATATGAACGTCATTGAAGAACATTGATCGAAGAAGAGTAAGATTTTTTTAGAGCTGTTTTCTCTCTATAATTACTTAAATTAATGTTAAAAATGTTTATTTGACATATTTTAAATACTTACCCCCTTCAACCCTCTGAACCTCCCACCCTATGAAACTAAAAACTTTTATATTTGTAGACTCTATGATGTTGTACACGTGCCCCAAATTTGTAAATTACCAAGTCAAGGAAAAAATGTATTACCTTAGTTTAACCCCTAATCCCTCACCCGATTAAGCTCAAAATCTAATAAGTTCCAGATCTCGTTATACTATATAAGTGTACCGAATTTCAAGTTGATATCTTAACGTGATGAGTTATCGTGTACACAAAAAAGGTTAACAGACAGGCAAACAGAGAGACAACTGTTTTCGCTTAAACTTAAAATATTGACGTTTCAGAATATTTTAGGTCATTTAGCCTATAAAAATTAAAAAAAAAAGTGTTCATAACATTATCCTTTCACTCCACTACTTGGTTGTGGAAGTAAGAAAGAAAGAAGTATGTTAAATGATTGTCAGTACAATTAAAATATTTATTATTTTGTTGTAATTCAAAATATAAGTATTATGAACCACACTTTCTTTTATACATACATACCTATTTGTACGAGTGTATTTAAATGTTTTAATATTTATTGATCCTTCAATAACTTTCTAATTTGCTTACTTCAAAAACCACTTTTTAATTATTATTACCCGAATCTAAGTGACTTCTACAGTAAAATTTAAAGTGTTATACTACGCTATACTTGACATACTATGTTAGTTCCACATCAATATACTACATATGTATTATGCGGTGGAGTAGTAAAACACTTCCTTTGTTAATACAGAACGATTCCCAAGTTGACTCATATTACTTCCAAATCCACATGGTGGAGTATCGATGAAAAAGTTTAAAAAGATATATTGGCTAAGTAAGCTTAAAATGTAGTGAAACGTCGCTATTTAAAGTTGAAGCTAAAAAAAAATTGAGTCTCCATATTGGTCTGTTTGTCTGTCGGTTTGCCAGCTTTGCATAATATTTCGAGAACGCTTTGAGGTATCAATCTGATACGCATGTATGATGCCTAGATTTGGAGCTGATTAGATTTTGAGCTTAATCGGACAAGGGGTTGGAGTAAAATGGGGTTAATATACTTTTTATTTATCTATCGTTAATTCATAGAAGAATAGCGCCTCAAATTTAATACACACGTGCAACATACATAACACGGTCTGCGAATGTAAATATTTAATTTAATAGATAGGGGGGTTGAGGGGGTTGAAGAGGGTAACTATTTAAAATAAGTGAAATAATATTTTTAATACTAATATTAGTAATTACACAGTTTATGAAGCTCTCAAAAAATTCCTATACTTCTTCGCTTCCTCTTGCTAGGGAGTTCAGGGGTAACTAAGACAAAATGTAAGGAGATTATTAACAATTGTGAACGTACTTCTTACTAAGTTGACTAATAAATTTGTTTTGATTTGGCTGATAGTGTTATTTGTTGTCTCACGATAAGGATGGGGGTTGTATTTTAATGTGAATTAAGAAAGATATTCATGTGACCTATCGTTTTATAGGTTTTTATGGTAGACGAATTCAAATATCACATTAATAAGCACTACTATCATTTTACTTCCACATACACGAGTGGAGTAGAAGTATAGTATTCATGAAAGCTAAAAAAACTGTATATGTATTCGCTAAATAGGCTTATAGTGTTTTGAAATGTTGACATTTTAAGTCTAAGCGAACAAAATTTTTTCGTTTGTCAGTTTGTTGGTTGGTCCGTCTATCTGGCGACCTTTTTTGTGTACGCGTTAAGCAACTAGAAATTTGGAGCACTTATGTACCATGAGGAAGTCTGAAGCTGATTCGATTTTGACCATAATCGTTAAGGAGTTGGGAGATGCATAAGGAGATAAACACATTTTTTCCTTGTCTACAGGTAAGTAATTCGTAAACGATGCAAGATATGCACTTAAAATCTGAAACACATATATTTAGCACATAACAACATCTGCAAATGTAACGTTTTTTAGCTTAACAGGGGTACCCCCCCTGTTCAGCTAAAAAACGTTGATGGGGTTGAAGGGGACAACTAGTTATTGAAAATATATTAAATAATGTTTTAACATAAATTTTAATGACACAAAACCAAAGGGGAAACATAATTCATTATTAAGTCACTTCAAGTTTGTCCAATGCAAACAATAGTCAGGAATCAAACAAATCAGAAAATTCAGTAAACATTTCTAATGTCATCAACTTAATGACGGTTCATACTTGCAGTGGTAGTAATCAGATATTATTATCAACAATTTTGGTCAATGTATTTGACATACAGGGTAAGCCACATATCGCGAGGGCTCTGTTGGATTCTAGTTTTCTGGGCACAGTCTATTGCCCAGTCTATTGCCCTATTTTCATGACTACAGATTTGTGCAACAGTTTACATTTAGAAGTGGAAAACGTCAATGTTTCAGTGGTGTGACTATCAAATGGCGTCTCGAATATACAAGGGAAAACAAAAGCGAAACTTAGTTCGTTAGACAGGACAGTCATTACGTGTTATGTAATTTCAGGGATCACAGGTGATTTGCCTTTAATTCTGAAAAGTTGAACTTTGTGTTAACAAAGTTCAACTTTTCAGAATTAAACATTTCCACGAATTTCAGGCTTGCGAATCCGTCATTTAATGTACCGGGGCTGGTCGATATGTTGATTGGCGCAGACTTATTTTGGACAATAATTTCAACCGGTATAAAACACACTGGTGCGGGCTACCCTGTTCTCCAGCGAACAGTGTTTGGTTGGAGAGTATAAGGGCCATTCGATGCAGTTCAGGATAGGTCAAACAAAACGCGATTCATTGAAATTTTATCAAAAACAAGGACATTCAAATTCAACTAAAACAATTTTGGGAAATCGAGGAAGGGGTGGTCGAAAAAACATTATCACCTCAGGAAATTGAGTATGAAAATCATTTTGTGAAACACACTAAACGTGACACGGATGGGCATTTAATAGTCAAATTACCTTTTTAAAAGATGACATAAGCAAACTAGGGAATTCTAAACATTCTGCCGTAAAATAGTTTACGCAGTTAGAAAGACGGTTCCAGAACAACTCAAAATTACGGGGTTTATACGTTGATTTTTTGTAAAGAGTACGAGTTACTAGGCCACATGTCTAATGTAACGCACAAATCAGAAGGCACCAGTGTTTCATATTCTTTAAAATTACGAGTAGTTTTTAACGCCTCTATGGCAACCACCTCAATGTACCTACCCGTTAAACGATTTGCATTTATTAAGAGTTACTTGCAGGAGGATTTAATATCGATCCTTTTGCGTTTCAGAAAATATCAGTTTGCTGTTGTTTCAGACGATGTGAAAAATGTACAGAAGATGCAAGTTTTAGTTGTTGAATCGGACAGATTTTTACCAAAAAATACTTTGGCTTGAAAATCCATCAGATGAATTACAAACTTTCGAGTTAAATACGGTTACTTATGGCACCACAGCGGGGTCATTTTTGGTAATAAATTGTCAATAAGGTGGCAATAGGCATAGACAATCGCGACGTAAACTCGGAAATCGCTAACATCGTTGAAACAGATTTTACGTCAATGATTTGTTAACGGGTACAGACACGGTAGACTAAGTAAAGAGAATATGCTCGGAAATTTCTAACATTTTAAAACAAGGGTGTTTTGAACTCAGCAAATGGCGCTCCAATGAGCCACGCATCGTTGAAAATTTACACACAAATCCACATTCAGTGCGATTCGGTATAGAAGAGAAGACCCTAGGGTTTAGTCTGATCAAGTTTCGAAGACAATTTAAAATTCAAAATAAAAATCAATGCGTACTATTTTGTCTAGCATCGCCGCGATATTTGGTCCTTTCGGCTTATTATCGGCGTGCATAATAAAGGCCAAGGTCTTGCTGCATCACCTTTGGCTAGTCAAAATCTTGTGGGATGATCCTCTTCGAAGCCGACATACAAAAAACTTGGTTTCAATTTAAATCAGAGTTACAAATTTTAAATGATGTACGCATACCGCAAAAAATAATTTGTAGTAACGCAGTTTCAATTCATTTTCGTTGTATTTCCGATGCATCGCAATCTGCGTATGGTGGATGCATATATGTTCAATTTCGAAATGCAGGTGGAATCATTTATTATCAGCTTTTGTGCGCGAAGTCTAATGTAGTGCCGTTGTGAACGCAGACAATGCCACGCTTAGAGCTTTGCGGAGCATTGATAGTGTCCAGGTTAGCAACCAAGGTTTTTAATTAATTGAAATTGAATTCATATTAATGCACGTTTTGGACATATTCCACTATAATCTCAGCCTGGTTACACCCAATCAGTTGAGCACATTTGTCAGCAATCGCGTAGCAGAAATTCAACACAATTCATATTCATGGCGACACGTTCCTACTATACAGAACCCGACAGATTTATTTCCTCGTGGAGTCATGCCGAATCACAAGACAGCCAAGGTCCAAAATTTATCATAAACACACCATAAAATTCAGAAAATGAATAAGATAGCAAGACTATTTTCAAGGCTAAAAAATTTTTTTCAGTCGATTTTCAAGTTTATCTCCGACAAAACCGAATATCAGGTTCTGGACCTTGCGGTTAATAAAATTCAGCTTTCAACAATTTAGTCAAACTTGCGCAACAAGAATCATTTCTCGCAGAGTACCATGACTTATCAAGCGTCGAAATATACAAAGAAACAGCAAACTTTTAAGTTTTTCTCTATTCATGGACCATAACAGGGAATAACCAGGGTTGGTGGTCGTCTAAATAATTTCGAATATGGTTACGACAAAAAGCATCAAATTTTGATTTCGTCTAAGCATCACATGACGAAATTAATATTCAGATATGAACACGCGTTTATATCATGCGGGGCCTCAAACTTTATCGGCCTCAATTCGTGAACAATATTGGCCGGTGTCTGGGCACAATTTGGCAAAAAGCACGGTCAGAGAATGCGTGTCATTTCAAGTATAAATCTGTCCTTCAAACTTCCATGATGGGACATTTACCATCGGTTCACATGCAGCCGGGATTCCCATTTGCAATTTGCCGTGTGGACTACGGGTCTGGGTGCCAAATCCTCTAAATGTTAGATATGCTTATTACCTTGAAACTGAACTTTCTTAGTGACTTGAACTTTCAACTAATTCATTCATGTTAGCATTATGACGGTTTGTAGCCCGAAGAGGCAAGCCAACTCATATTTATTCGGACAATGGCACACATTTCAAGGGTGCATATGCGGAATTAAAACTATTATTTCGCGAAGGATTCCGTTGATCAGTTGCAAACAAATCTAGCATCAAAGAACATCAGCTGGCACTTTATTCCTGTCAAGGCTCCTCACATGGGTAGCAATTGGGAGAATGGGGTAAAGAGTTATAAGCATCATTTACGCCGTGTAATGGGCTATATCATTTTCTCATTTGAATAGTTATACTCTTTAACTCTACTGTGCAAATTAAATTAATCCTCAATTCTCGCCCACAATGTCCAATGTCAGCTGATTCCAATGACTATACTCCTCTCATCCCTTCTCACTTTTCACTGGAAAGACCAGCCATAGCCTGAATCAGACACTAATATGACTTTAAATACCAAATATGCTATATCACTGTAACTAGAATGAAGTGGGTAAGTAAATTTAGGTATTTAGGTACATATAGTACATAGAGTGCTAATTGAAAAAAATACTTAGGGGTGGCTTCTTAAAAGTTGAAAACGCAACATGAATTTTGAACTGCAGTAAGAGGTAGTTTTTCGTGCCACTGGCAGTTTTTTTTTCACGTTCGTGTATTTTCAAATTACGGAGAAATCGCCTATTAGCATATTTTTTGCAAGACAACTATTTTCTATCCCCTTTCATTGTAACAGATTTCTCCGTTTAAGCCGCTTGATATTTTCAACGAGCAACTAGTGATATAGGTACTACTGCTAATACCGTTAGATTATTGAAAAAGTAGTGGCTAATAAGTATGTGCTTCATGAGTGACAGAATCCTATCAGTGACAGAATTCGAGGTGGCAAATTGCTACCCCAGAATTGTCAAACCAGTAATTTGAAAAATAAAAATAAAATAAAAAATAAATTATTGTTAACTAACAAATAAAAAAAATTTAATTTTTTTATTTTTCCGGAGGAGGACCCCCGGACCCCCCTTACTCATTTAATATTCCCCAGACCCTCAGTATGTCTTGTAAACCCAGTTAAAAAGCATAAATTACGCCCATGATTGTTAACCAGTTTTGTTGAAACGTAGCCCACATATGTATGTGTATATGTATGTAAAAAGTGTAAAGCGTATGATCAAATGATATAATACATAGCTTCATCCAAATGAGTACAGCCGTGTATCACGAAAATTATTAATTTTAAATAATTTATTGTTAATTTCCAAAAATCCATTACTATGTATGTATGGAAATTATGTTTCTGGAAACCCACTGGCCATCAATCTTTTTACTATTAATAAAGTAACATTCGATCATGAAAGCTTTTTGTTCTTGCCGTGATTACCATATTTAATTGTATTAATAATAAAAACTTGAGAACATACAATAAAAGATGAGACAAAATAGTCGTATAAGACAAAATAAGACAAAGATATAATATAACCGCCCCTCCCCTCCTGTATACAACAAAAACCCCATGACCTAAATGAACATAAATTGAATATTTGGTTTGGCTACCCATATTTCCATTTTTAATATTGTTAATATATTATATTTTATTCTAGTTCGCCCTCCCGTAGTCCAAGGGGAGGGGGCTAAGAAGAGTACGAGAGTTTTATATAGTACGTCTTTTCACTGTGTGATTATTAAAATTTATGTTAAAAAAACATTTCATTTTTTTTTAATACTTAGCCCCTTCAGTTCCCCTCAACCCCTCAACCTAGTAAGCTAAAAAAACTTTATATTTTTCGATCCCCTGTTATGCTTTACATATGTTTCAAATCTGAAGTGCATATCTTTCACCGTTTGCGAATTACCTTCAACCACTTAACAGATTAAATATAATCCGCTACAGATACCTAGTTTGTATCAACCAAACAAAAAAATGTTAACGTGTTATCGAGTTATCATTTACATAAAGAAAGTTAATAGACTGTAGACCGACAAACGGACATTTTTTTGCTTGAATTTAAAATCTCGACAATAAACATTTTAAAAAAATAATTGTTATACTTGGAAATAAAATGAGAGTACAGGCTTATTGATGTGATATTTGAATTCTCTACTCCAAAAATCTATAAAACGACACGTCGCATGAATATCTCTCGTAATTTACATTAAAATACAACTCCTTTGCTCTCACCCCTATTGTGGGACAACAAAATGTAATAAAAATCAAAATAAATGTATGACTTGGCTTGGATATGCATATGTGCACAATATACATACCATTTTAGTTTAGTTACCTCATCTCCTTGGAGGAGGGGGTGAAGAAGAGTAGGAATATATTTGGACGGATCCACTGTGTAATTAGTAATTAATAGAATTAATGTTAAAAATGTTTATTTGACATATTTTAAATACTTGCGGGGGTAAAAACGAGAAAAGGTAAAGACGCGGCGCCTGCTGCGCCAATTTAGACAGCCGGCCTGTGGCCGGCGCGGTCTGCGAGTAGCGTAGAAGCGCAGATGTGAGTCGCTGCGTGTATTAGATAGGAAGACCACTAAAAATTGATTTGCGAGAGTATATTGCAAGGGACATCGTGAATTCGTTTAATTACACAGGCACACAGAAAAAATGTCAAGACCCAGAGGGTACACCCCTACCCCCTCCGTTTTTGGGGTCTATGAAATCGAATATGACCATAAAAAAATTTTAACTAGCCATTTCCCCGTTACCACCCCCGTACACCCCCTTATGGGAGTTGAAATGTCAATTCTCATACAAAGTCGAGTAGTTCTTATGTTTTCTAGGCCACTAAGAACGAAGAAGATTACCAAAATAAATTAGACCCTTCGTTACACCCTAGCATCACTTTATCATCAATCGATCCCTCCGCCAATAGGCAATCCCTCCCGTCAATAGGCAACGTGACCAGGGGTTTAACTGCCGGGAATTGCATTTTTTTCACTTACTGGAGTACATTAGCGATTTGGACAAAAAAACTTTGTCGTGGGACGTCTCTAAAGGGGCGATCGGGGGGCCCAAATTTTATTTTTTATTTTTTGGCGACGAACCGAGGTCGGATTCGGGTTTTCGGGCCGAAAGTTACGTACGGACGCGCGATATACGTTCGTGTACTGACGAAAAGGATTTTTAAAAAAACGAAAACTTCTTTATTGAAAGGAAGCTAGATTACAACTGATTACAAGCAAATATGCTGATGGCGCTGTCACTTGGTGTCCTGTTTATCGACGCGTCAGCTGAGTGGCAGACGTAACCCTCCGGCCTTTGAGAGAACTATGGGGTTGTCCCAGAGTTCGATAATCCTATGTTCCTGGGGTAGACTTGAGGTTCCTCTGTTGTACTCCTTGGAGGGATGTGCTACACCCTTGGCAACAGCATGCAGATACAAAATATATAATTAAAATTGTAAATAGAACATAAAGGAAACCGGTATAAAAACTAGTTTTATGAAAATGCACAGGTGGTTCTCTGATATTGTCCAGTTTTGATTTTTCGTCACTTAAGGCACTATAAATGTTTTTTATTTCATCTGAATTTATTGATTTTATTTCTAAAGGTTTAATTACTGCCCTTTGAAAGGTGTTTGGTAAACTGAATCTGTGGTAAGTTTATTTGCCGATAAGTGTTTTTTGTATTTTAAAATGTTTTTATCAAGGTGTCTTGCATTTGTATTTCACATTGATCACCTAGTTCAATCACATAATTTCCGCACAAAGGTATATTGTCTGTTATTTTCACATCGTTGATATGCGACGAGATGTCCAGAGGTGACTACTATCCACTTGCTTTCTTCTATCTTCTGAATTTTAGGGCTGCTCAGGTGAACGGGGGTGTATTGACAATTAGTCATATTTCCGGAATATCGTAGGACTTGGACTTCGCATGGGGGTGACTTCTTGAACTCATATGGTATTGGCTTGTTGACACAGGAACCCTTAAGAGGTTATTTCTTGACATACTGCGTCCGTGAAGGCGTAAGTTTGCTCATTAAGGAGAATGTACTTAGAATGTGGAATTATTGTTTTGAAGGACGTGGTATCTGGGACAGGTAATGAATACAAGTGATAGTAATTGTAATTTTCAAGTTGAACTATTGGTATTTCTAGAATGAAAATAGTTTGATTTCCTTTTATTATAACTTTTGATTTTCATTACCTTCTCGAATAATAACATGTTTTCTAGGACAGGATCAAAAGGGAAGTTTATTCTTATTCAAATTTTTAGAAACAAACAAAACTTCTGAAAGTAAATTTGTAGGTTCTATAATTGAACTATGAAACGTATTTAATTTTGAAAAGGTTATAGCTACCTGAAGTTTTTCAAGTATATCATATATTATTTGGTAAGTCGTAAGAATTTGTGACATTAGGGTTTGTAAAACCAGGAAATGGTAAAATTCCTCATTTTCAAGGTGTGCCGTTTGAATCGCCTTTTCTAGGTTTGTAAGACGGGTTTTAAAGACTATTTAATTATACTTGAGAAGATCTATGTTATCTTTATTTTTTTATGGATGTTTGGAGTAAGTGATTTGATCTTTCATTAAGGATTTTATATTTATTTGATAAGGTATTTATAGCTTGATCGTATCGTTTTGTATCGCTTTGATCAAGATTGCCAGGATACGGCCTTTATTACAGAGCCGAGTCCATTTATGAGACCACGCCTATGTCTTTTTCAAAGAAGAGGATTTAATTCGTAAATTTGAGCTTTTAATTTGTCTTCTAATGCAACGATAAGATGATATGAATTCTGATATTCCCGATACATACTAAAATTATTAGTTGAATTTCTAACAGTGTTATTTAGTTAAGCCATTGATTTTTCAAGATAATAAAATTCATTGATAACTTCACTAATATCATAAATTTGAATAAAGGTCCAGTGGTCAATTTTGTTTTGTGCACTGCCTAATTTTAGGGGTAGCAAACCGGGACTGTCGTTAAGGTCATGGAATTTAGGAGTATCGGATTTTATTGTTGTGACGACGCCGTAGTAGTAGGCGATTCAGTTACAGAAGGTCTTCTTAGTTCTTTAATGTGTATAACTTCTGTCTCTTTATTTTTACAATTTTGAATTTTGACTTTATTATTTTCTAGCATTGCAATTGATTTGTACGGGCCATTAAATTTATTTTCTTTTTTATTACGTCGGTTACTTGCTTTGTAAACAGTTTGATTTGCCTCAAAATGTTGTTGTTCCGGTCCTTTTGTATTTCTTTTTTATCTATTACTTTCTTTTTAGCTTCCTTGGATTTTTCCGCTATCTCACAATATACGGATTTTAATGTATCATTATAATTCTGTACATAATCTGAATAAAATGTTTTATTCATAAAATCAGAAGGATCGCGAGATTGTGTATGCCCTAACATATACGTGTATGCCTCCATATGGTGTAAAATCTGTCACCGAGTGTATTGAACTGTTATAGGCGATTATGGCGTATTTCATTAAATAAGGGTCATCTTTATGTTTATTTCGTAGAATTCTTAGATTTTCTAGAATAGTGGAATTGAATCTTTCGACGGGTGAATTGGATTCATGATGGAGAGGGGTGGTAAAATGTATATCAATTTTGTGAGATTTTAAAAGTTCTTTCATAGTTTCGTTATTAAATTCACAACCGTTGTCCATAACAATTTTAGAAGGTAGTCCGCAATAACTAAAAAAATCCGTTAAAGCGTTGCATGCTTCTATGGTTGAGCTGCCTTTAATTTGGATAGCCTGGCCAAATTTTGAAAATTTATCTAATATTGTCAAATAACACTTATTATTAAATTTAAAAATATCAATATGAATGATTTTGAAAGGTTTTGACGGAGTTTCTGTAATTAGTGAAGGTACGTATGATGGATTTCTAGAATATTTCGAAGTTTGACAAATAGTACAATAATTGATATAGGTATCTAGTCATGTCAATTTTCATGTTGTGCCAATAGTAATTATGTTTTAGTTTTTTTTGTTTTCTGTATACCTCTATGGTTACATTTACCCTCATGTTGGAATTTAATTAGCATTAAACGTTCATCTTCTTCACGAAAATAATTTACATTTTTATTACATCATATAAGTTTTAAACCTTTTC
Organism: Aromia moschata; assembly: GCA_029963805.1. Classification (NCBI taxonomy): domain Eukaryota; kingdom Metazoa; phylum Arthropoda; class Insecta; order Coleoptera; family Cerambycidae; genus Aromia; species Aromia moschata. Next base: position 601,906 of record JAPWTK010000064.1, read on the forward strand.
AAAAATGTTTTCCATATAGACTTTATTAAAATTGGAAAACAATGTTTCGTCATAAAAGTATATATGAAATGGTCTTTCAGATGTAGTATAATCGCTAAGGAATTCAAAAACTAAAATTTCGCTATTTTTTGTTATTTTGGAAATTGTTATTTTGTTTATCGAGTTTATCGTGAATATTTGGTTTGACAATAATTTGATTATGTTTATTATTAATTATTTCATCCAACATTGGTATACCTTTATTTGTGGTATCATTGGTACTAGAGTAAGGTGTGTTTATTGATTGATCGTTATTTGGTGGATTTATTTGGATGTCCTGTATTATTTTTGGACGTGTGTCATTAGGGGCAGTTGACGTAGAAAGTAAATTATTTTGTATTGGATTTTCCGCAAGAGACCTTAAAAATTCAACAGTATCCTGGTTTACTTCGCCAGGGTTATTTACTGTAGATTCGGTTTCTAGGGCATTTATTGCAATGCGTGATAGATTTTTATAAATAATATTGTAATCGTATTCTTCTAGCTTGAGGCGCCAACGAATTAATTTTTAATTTGGTTCCTTAAGAATAAAAAGCCAAACTAAGGGTCGATGATCGATAACTATGGTGAATTTTCGGCCAAATAGGTAAGGTCTAAAATATTTACACGCCCACACAATACCTAGCAATTCTTTTTCTATAGTACTGTATTTTTGTTCAGTTTCGTTAAGCGTTCTGGAAGCAAATGCCACAGGTCTATCATTTGGGATGTATCCTTGGGAAAGAACGGCTCCCAAAGTAATATTACTTGCATCTGTGGTTAAAATGAATGGTTTTTTAAAATCGGGGTATTGTAAGATTGGGTCATTTGTCAGTATATCTTTACAAATTTTGAAACATTAAATAAAGTCCTCATCATGTATTATCTTCGCATTCTTTTTCAAGCATTTGGTCATAGGTTTGGTAATTTTGGCAAAATCTCGAATAAACCGTCGATAATAACCTAAAAGTCCTAGAAAACTTTTAATGTCCTTTTGAGTTTTTGGAATAGGGAATTGTTTTATGGCGATTATTTTATCAGGACTAGGCTTAACGCCTTCTGGTGTTATTATATGTCCTAAATATTGTACCTCTTTTTCGAGAAATTCCGATTTATCTAGCTGAATTTTAAAATTACTTTTTCTGAGACGATCGAAAACTGTTCCAATTTGTTCAATGTGTTCCTCAAGTGATGTACTGTAAATAATGATGTCGTCGAGATACACAAGACAAATTTCATCTTGTAAATCTCTCAGAACATTTTCTATAACTCTCTGAAAAGTGGAGGGAAAGTTCTTAAGACCCATGGGCATACGCTTAAATTCGTATTGCCCACTTTCAGTTGTGAAAGCTGTTTTTTTTGTATATCGTTGAGATCCACCTCTATTTAATAAAAACCTCTTGCAAGATCTGGTGTAGTAAAGTAATTTGCTTTCCCTAATTTGTCTAAAATATCGGTAATATTCGGCATGAGATATTTATCGTCTATTGCTTGTTCATTTAATTTTCTATAGTCTACTACAAGTCGCCATTTTTTACGACCTGATGCGTCTAATTTTTTTCGGCACAATCCAAATTGCGCTAGAATTTGGTGAAGTACTTGGCTGGATAATGCCTTGGTCTAGCATTTTTGAAATTTGTGACTACCTCGTTTTTATGGATTTCAGGATAGCGATATGATTTTGCAAAAATTTGTGTATCCGTTTTCAATTTAATTTTGTGGGTTATTTCATTAGTAAAACTCAGTGGTATATTTTCACAATAAAAAATGTCCCTATATTCTAAGCAAAGTTTTCGAATTTCGTCATATTCTTCCTTGTTGCAATGATTTAATCTGAGTTTTTTAAATTTTGTTTTAGTGAACTATCCTGAAATTTATCAAGGGGGACGCGGACGTCGGTGTCCATTTTTTCGATAAAGTTGATATCAATTAAATTTAGATATTCAATATCAAAAGGTTCTGAAATTCTATAGGAGTTTTATAAGTTGTTCGTTATTATTCGTAATTGTTGTAAACGCAAAATTATTTCGTATGTTTACTAAAGCTTTCGGCATTTCGACTCCATTACCAAATTTGAGATTATTTAAGATTCCTATGCCGTTCTGATGATTTACCGGTATCTTGACTACTTGTGTAGTTTGAGATGGGATGTCAATATTGTAGTTAATTTTAGAACTATTCTGACCTAAATTTTGAGTATTCCCATCGGGTTCAAAAAATTATCGGAATTGTTGCATTAGGGGTTCTTAGCTGTCGGGTAGTGACGTTTACATTAGCGTTTAATTGTTTAAGTAAATCCACTCCTATAAGTCCATCGTATTTTTCATTGAATTGAAATAGATAAAATTTGTGTGTTTCTTATACATTAAAGATTTTAAAAATTGGAATAATTACTACTTCGTCATGATAACTGATACCTACTATGGGCCGTTTGAATATTAAATTTTTCTTATTAAAAATAAATTTCCTGTAAAATTTATTGGCTAGTTTCGGGTCTATTAAACTTTTTGTACTGCCGGTATCGATCAAAAAATTTGCATTTAATTGTGGGATAAAAATATAGAGTAAGTTGGACTTCTGGTTGTTCTGAGTATAACTCAGTTAAAAATTTACATTTTCAGAATTTTGTGCTCCACTATTGTTTTGATTTGGTCCGATTTGCACATAATCGGGTTCACGATACGTGTTTTGAATGAACTGATCTTCGTAAAAATGATTTTCAATATATCCGGCACCCATAAGGCATTCCGGATTTTCGGCGGGGTATTCTGGGATATATTCTTGATTCTCGTTATAGTTCCCTTCTACGAAATTATAGTTTGGATCGAAATAAGGATTTTCGAAACATTCTGTGAGAGTAAAATTTCGTTTTGGTTGAACTCGCGTATTACCAGATGAGGTGTCCATCGGTTCAGATTTAGAATTTCTCACATTTTGCGAAGAACTATTTGAGTTAGGATTTCCTGAATATTGGTTTTGTGTTAAATGACTTGGCCGTTGTATGAAGTAAGGATGTCTTTGAACTGAAAAGTTATTATTTGGTCGCCAGTTTGATTGACTGGGGGGCTGTTCGTTAAAATTTCTATTAATATTTGGCTGATAAGAAGTTACATTGGGTTGGAAATTTGGCCTTAGTTGGAAATTTGGCAATGCCTGGTTGCTACTTGATGGATAAAAATTAAATCTTATGTTTGGTGGTTGCGATCTTTGAAAACTTTGAATATTATTCAGGGTAGGAATAATCCTATTTTGGGGCCTAAAAGAAATTTGCGCATTTAATGCATTAATTCGGTTTTGTGAATATTAAAAATTTTCCTTTTCAACTAATATACTCATGGCTTTTTCCAAACCGTCTTGTTTACGTAACCGAACATTATTCTGAATTGGACCTGTGATACCTCCAATAAATGTTTTTAAAGCAATATCATCGTAACTTCGCAATCGAATTATTTTTTCTTCTTTTGAAACAGTAACTAATGAATTTAATTTAGCTATTTAGCTATTTAACTATTATGGCTTCTAGCATCTTGACATCTCATACCAAAGTTATAAGAAGTTTCATTTTTATGGGGCCGCAAAACGACAAGATCATGTATTAGGCAATCAATATTACGTTGATCGCCAAAACTAAGATTTAATGCACGTCATGCCATGTTCTTAATTCAATTCGGGACCCTATTAAAGAGAGAGCCCTTCCTGTTAATTTGCCAATAATAGTTCGCTAAATAAAATTATTAATTGGCTGATTATTAGGGTCTGAAAAAGTATCGATTAAACTTTCGCAGTTATCGATAAAGACTCCTAACGTATGTGGATTACCGTCATAATGAGGTATAGTGTTTACATACAATTTTAAAAGTTTATAATTGACAGGATTTTCGTTTGGAATTATGATTGATCTAACAGAATCTACAAATTTACTAACCTTAAATCTATTGATTTTATATATTAGATTTCCAATAATCAATAGTTCTTAATACATATTTTAAATTGAAGTCAATATTTTTTGTTCGGGTTTGCTGAAAATCACAATTAAGACCACAAAAAGTGCAGCAAAAATGAAAAGAAAAGGAATGAGCACTTACAGTAAAATCAACTTGAGTATTTTTCTTATCCTACGTCCTTAACTACTGCCTATAGGTTGTTCCCCCAGGGCTTGACTGGTTTCGGCGATGCTGTCCAATACCAGGTGGTGTAATCTTCGTTTACCCTCTTCGTGGACCGAGTTTTCGAATAGTGGATTCTCCGTTGAAACAGATAGGACCTCGAGACGATTTTTGTTCCCGAAATTCGATAAACCGTCGAATTAACCTACCGACTGCGCCACTTACGTTTGTGTACCGACGAAAAGGATTTTTAAAAAACGGAAACTTCTTTATTGAAATGAAGCTAGATTACAACTGATCGAAAAATTATTATAATGTTATAACAGTACATCGATAGACAAGTAAATATGCTGATGGCGCTGTTACTTGGTGTCCTGTTTATCGATGCGTCAGCTGAGTGGTGGATGTAACTCGCGCGCCACCGACCCGCATGCGCAGTGACGGAGTTCGGGGTCTGGCCCGGGCCGATAGACTCGGCAACGGAAGGTCGCTCGGGCGACTGAACAGAGTAAGGGCTGCGCGCGGGCCGGGGACGGGTAAGCGTCCCCGAAGGGATCCCCACCCGCCCGCGCGACGCCGTCGGACCCTCTGTCGCGGAGCTACGGTCGCGACGTATTTTTTAGCAGGAGCGCCGTCAACGACGCTCCGTCGCGTTCGGGACGCCGAGACGATCCGGCGCTTTTCAGTAGAGGAACAACGACGGACCTGACCGGACCTGATTTTTGGCGCGACGCCGACGCCGCGCGCGATAGGAAATCGTTCGGAACGGCGAGAGTCTCGAGTTCGCCGATCACCCTTCCGCCAAATTCTCTTTCCTCCAAGCGTCCTCTGGCGTTTTCTCGTCGAACGCACGGGAGCGGAGCTACGGAGTCAGGTCGCTCTCGAAACCCACGGAGAGCGATTGCGACCCTTTAGAGGCGTCGGAGAGAAAAACGCCCGGGGACATTTTGGCTTGGAATTGGTCCTATTATCCGTTTAGGGGTCACTTTCGACCCCGATTTTTTTTTCGAAATTTCGAACTAGAATTTTCTTTCGGACTTCGCCGATCCGCCCTCCGCCGAATTCTTCTCCGAGGATCCTCCGAAAAAGTCCTTTGGCGTTTTCGCGTCCGACGCCCGGGGGCGGAGCTACGGGGTCGGACCGCTCTCGTAACCCGGGGAGAGAGGATGGGAGTGGTAACGAGGAAATGGCTAGTTAATTTTTTTTATGGTCATATTCGGTTTCAGCGACCCCAAAAACGGTGGGGTAGGGAGGTCTACCATCTGGGTCTTAACAATTTTTTTGTGTGCCTGTGTTATGAACGTCGAATTATGAAGATCGACGAATTATGAAGTTTAGGCAAATCGACGAAATCCTCCAAACAGCGGCTCCTTCCCTCGCAAATATCAAAGCGTTTTAACGTTAAGGGATCTTCGCAGCAGCCATCTGTCAAAAAGTAGAGGTTCTGCCGATTCAATCAACACCAAGTTTCGCCGTCCCCACGCCACGTTAAGTGCAGGGCGAGCATTCCAAAATTGGCGAAATTGACGGATTCCTATGTGGACTTTGACAATTGTCGCCGACGACGTTTGTCACTTGGAAAACCGGGATGGAAAAATAAAATTTTGGGTCCCCGTCGGCGAAAAAAATTCTGTAATTTCCACTCCGGGTGGTCCATTCGGCGCCCAAATTAACCGGGACAACCTCAAAAAGACGACATAACCTTAAAAAATCAATCGAAATTGATTTTAGAATCTTAAGAGCGGAAATTAGATAAACAAAAGGAAAAATCTCCGACTTCCCGGCCTGCGACCGCCTCGAGACGGGTCGATAAGATTAATTTACTTCATATATGGCGAGATCCTGAATATGATCCTAATTTTCAGGTATTTGATACTGTAGAGCAGCTGTATTGTGCTATACAAAATGTTGATAAAACCGTTTTTGATCATAGATCTAGTAGTATACAAAGCGTTTCAATTAGAAATCCACTCAAACAGTATCAGAAAGAGCAATGCCTAAATTACCTAAAATTGAAATAAAAGAATTTTCAGGCGATCCAAAGCATTGGCCCGTTTTTTATGGCATGTACACTTCTTTAATACATAAGAATTCAGATTTAGATGAAACTTGCAAGGTGCATTATTTGTTAAGTAGATAGCTTTATCATTGTGTTCAGGAATTCCTCCTCTTGCGGAAAATTATAATATTATTTGGAATATTTTAGTAGATAAATTTCAAGATGAACGTTCATTGGCTTCTAATTATTTGAAACAAATTTTGGATTTTAAACCACTACAATTTGAATCTGCAAATAATTTAATAAATATATTCTTAGAACGTTTAGATACTTCAGTTAGTGCATTAAAAAAGTTAGATATAACAGATTTAGCCGATTTTATATTAACATATATAGCTCTATCAAAGTTAGATAATAATACACAACGCTTATTTGAAATGGCTACAAAGCATACACCTATGCCTACTTATAGTCAATTGGGGGATTTTGTGAAACAACAAACCAAAATGTTATCGCGTGCAACTAATAATAGTAGTTTTTCGAAAACCCAATCTTCTACTTCTAATAATAATAAATCTAAATATACACAGGCATTTGTGAGTACACACTCAAAAAATGAGGATAGTTGTCCCGTGTGTCAACAAGGCTTACACTTAGTTACAAAATGTCCAACATTTTTGAAACTTTCGCCAAATTAGCTCGTGAAAAATATTTATGTCTTAATTGTCTGAGCCAGAAACATCGCATTTCCGTTTGTGCTTCGAAAAATAATCGTTCAATTTGTAAAATCCGTCATCATATTTTGTTACATTTTGATATAGAACCGGGAGTCAGTAGAGATAACATTGCAACTATTAGTGGTAATTCTACAAATTCTATAGGTGAGACTTTACAGGGAGAACACCCTGTATCAGATCATAATGCTGCAGTTAGTTTATGTTCTACTTTCAATAAAACCGTGACAGCTCAAAATTACACTACATTATTGTCGACTGCTAGTGTACATATAAAATTACGGACTGGTGAATTAAAACCGATTCGTGTCTTGTTAGATTCAGCTAGTCAAGCTAATTTTCAAAGTTTAGATTGTTGTAGAAAATTACAATTACCGATCGATAGAATAGATTCTTCTGTGATAGGTATTGGATACAGTTTCAAACCTGTCAAGGGTCAAATACAAAACGTAACCATTTTTTTTTTCGCTATAAGAAAAATGTGCAATTTTAATTTGATGCATTAATTATAGATAAAATTACTGATAATTTACCTACTGCTGTAATTAAAACTAATTCTCTTAGCTACTTATTAGATCTGCCATTGGCCGATACTATGTTTCATAAGTCTGGTCCAGTAGATGGTATTTTAGGAGTAGATTTTTTTCCACAAATAGTTGGTAGAAGAAAGATAATGAGATAATATTTCAGAAGTGTGCCCTGATTCAGATGGAATCATTCGAACTGCTTTAGTCAAAACAAAAAGTGGTTGTTATAAAAGACCAGTAATTAAACTGTGTCCACGACCGAAGCAATAATTTCATTAGTTTTCATATGGTTTTTTTTCTCTTTCTCATGTAATTTATTGAATCATATTTATTAGAGTATAGATAGTAGATATTACCATTTAATAGTTTTTTTTAATAGGGTTGAAAGGGCTAAACCTGCTTTCGCATTGAAAACCTGAAGTTTTCAATGGCGGGGGGTATGGTTACGCCACTGGGATATATGTCTGATTAAAATAGAATGTTTTTTGTTTTGGTTTTTACGTGCTTTTTTTTGTGGCTTGGAGTAAACAAAAAAATAGTCGAATTGATAGATAGATAGAGTTTTCATGCATATAGTTGGTTAAATCTCAAACATTTTTATATTGGTGAATTAGTAAAGTCTCGCAATTCCTTCGTTCCCGCTTTATCCATTTACCAGCCCGTACTGAACTACACGATTCAACAAATATCATCATTGCAATACGGATTGGCAAGTCGCTTAGTTATTTTTTATCATAATTTATTTGGTACAAAGATACAGTCCATTATATTAACCCTGGCGTCATCAGTGGCATTTTCTTCGTTGAAGCGTAAATCTCTAATGCAACGGGGCCTTTAAAACAACAAAATGGAGGCTCAAAATGGGGTCAGAACGATAAAATAATATATAATATTTAAAAAAATATAAGGAGATAATATTTAAAAAAATTGATTGGGAAGCCAAAGTAAGTTACAAATCCTGTAAAAATGTATTAGTGAGTAACTAATTAACCTAATTTTCCGCTGATATATAAAAAAAACTACTATTTTCGGGGGTGAGTTTAACCGGTGGAGGGGTTGTTGGGGGTCGCAAGGGATATTGAGCACTACCATCGTGCTCAGCATCCTCGCAAACGGAGGGGACAGACATTTTGCCGCTGATATAAAAAATAACCCTTTCGGGGGTGAGTTTTGGCGGGTGGAGGTGTTGGTGGGGGGTCGCAAGGAGATATTGAACACAACCACCGTTTTCAGCATCCTCGAAAACGGGGGAAAATTCGTTTTTTTTACGGGGAAATGATGATGTCCCAAAAAAATGTGATGTCCCATTTACGATGTGGTTTTTGGGGTTGCGCAATCCCAAAGAGACATTTTAACGCCAGAATCGTATTCAGCATCCTCGAAAATAGGGGGGAGTAAATCGAGATCAATGTTCGTCCGACTCACTCACACACAGACGCCACTAGTGTTAAATTATGGAATTTTTATTCATACAGGGTTTGTCCGGAAAGCGCCAGCCCGCGCTTTACGTGCTGGGATTGTGGTGGGGGGATCTGGCAACAAGATCCAACAAGCGTCAGTTGGCTACCGGTCGTTTTAGCGGTCGCATCACTCGTTCTTTGAGAGTCGTTACAGTGACCCGGTGCATGAAAAAATGCAACGTTCGCTTGAGCAACGGATGGCGATCAAGTTTTGTGTGAAACTGGAGAAGAGTGCTGCGGAAACCATTCAAATGTTGAAGAAGGCTTTCGGCGTCGATTGTCTTTCGGACAGGTAAATTTTCCGGTGGCACAAGGCTTTCGCAGAAGGTCGGGAAGATGTCAACGACGAGAACCGCATTGATGGCCATCAACCTCCAGTTCCGACGACAATGTGAAACGTGTGCGTGACTTGTTGAACACTGACCGTCGTCTAAGTGTCCGTTTAATTTCCCAAACATGACATTACGAAAACCATTGTTCACGAAATTGTGTCGGAGTCTTTAGGAATGAGGAAGGTGTGCGCGAAGCGAGGCGCGTCGAAACCTGCCAAGAACTGTTGGACACCTGCGTAGACAACCCCGCTTTCCTTGATGATGTCATTACCGGGGACGAAATTTGGGTCTTTGAATACGATCCGGAGACGAAGAGGCAAAGTGCGGAATGGCACACGTCGAACTTCCCTCGCCCCAAGAAGGCCAGGGTGTCCAGGTCAAAGATCAAGACAATACTGATTGTCTTTTTTGATTGCCGGGGATTGGTCCATCATGAGTTCGTTCCGCAAGGGACAACCGTAACCGGAAAGTTTTACGTCGAGGTGCTGAAGCGGCTGAAACGCAGGGTGGATCGCGTCCGCCCAGACATCTCACATCTCCTGGAAGCTTCACCACGACAATGCGCCTTCACACACCTGCTAAATTAATCAAAATAAAATGCATTTTTTGCATTTTTTATTTGTGAAGTTCTAATTTTAAATACTCTTAATAATTTAAATTACTCTTGGTAATTTTGATATATAACTATTTTTAAACTTGCTCAAAAAATGTGCTTTAAAGAAAAATCAACCTCTGCACTTGACAAAAAGAATATATTATTTTAACTTCAACAGCCTTGTTTGATTTGCCAAGAGCGGAATCAAAAATAAAAAAGTTATGGGCTATGAGTCTATGTTAAGTTTAGAGTTGTTAGGTTTAGGACTTGACGCCTTAGGCTATGTTAGGTTTAAAGTTTTTAGGTACGGGGTTTGACGCCTAAGACTATTTTCGTCAGAAGAGATACAGGTATACTTAGTTAAAAACAGTCTAAAAATCAATGTTGGTTCTTTTTCCGGTTAATTTTCCATCAATATTGACATTTTATGACAAATCGAAAGGCCCCGAGTAAATTTCGCCACCGTGTTTAGCACATCAAAATATGTCGAAAATGATGTGTCTGACCTTTAAACTCGGATTGTATTGAAATTCATTAAATTTTCCGTTTTACGCGCCAAATTGAGACCGGCATATTGGAATAATACAAAACATTGTTTGCAGGAATAATTAGTTACTAAATAATACATTTTTACAGGATTCTGAAGTACTTGCAATGTAAGTTTTGCTTCCCAATCAAATTTTTTAATTATTATCTCCGGATTTTATCTTGAGCCGCCATTTTTTTTTCAAGGGCCACGTTGATTTTGAAAGTTTACGCTTCAACGAAGAAAATGCCACCTATAATTTTTTTTTTCTTTGCTTACATTTTTGGACATTCAGGTTCCCCAGTTGACACAAAACGTCCCATATATTATTTGTTCATTAATTGTAACTCATTTATAGGGAATAATAAAGACGATTATTATTATTATTATTTGCATGCATTACTTACATTAAAAAACTGGACGTTTCCCATGAAACACCGAACTACTACACTTTTCCTCGGCGCGTTTCGCCAACCAAGGGGGGATATCCAGGGAGAAAAAAAAAAAAAAATTTTTTGCCAAAACACTTTTATACCAAATTTGTTGCCACGGTTCACTGAACCGTAACTGTCTTTGTTTATCAGAGCAAACAGTGGACTGGTGGGTATCGGACCGTTGTCCTTATTCATACTATTGTTACATTTAATGATTTATAAACTTTCAAAAGCATCCAACTGTCTACTGTTTGTTACATTTCTAATTAATTTTAAATTATTCATATCTATCCTATGGTTGTTGTCAAAAGCGTGTTGGGCAACACAAGATTTTTCTGTTCTGCCATATTTCAAATGAGCCCTCGACGTGGGAAAACCCAATTCGCCAACGCCCAAGGCGTTCACTCGGCGATACACAACGACGCTACACAACTATTTTCATAGCATGTAGCGTCCACCTCGTGCGTCCCCACGTGATAAAGGACGCACGTCAACACCGACCTACAACGACATACATTCATCAAACAACTAAGCGTCGGCGCAGACACACCTCTTGCCTTTTCTCCGCACATGGATTTATAGCTGGTAAATCAACTAATACAGCCACTCATTCAGTTTACGCAGAAATAACCAATATGATCGATGCGGATGAGTGTCCTGTTGAAATATTTTGCGATCTCAGCAGGGCATTCGATTGTGTCGATCATGAAAAGCTTTTGCATAAATTATATAAATATGGAATTCAAAGTACAAGTCTTGAATGGATCAAATCTTTTATGTATAATCGTAATTTCATGTACCGAAATTAACGTCGGAGTGCTACAGGGATCCATTCTAGGCCCTACACTGTTTTTGCTCTACATCAATGCACTAGAAATTATATCAACAGATATTCACTTCACATTATATGCGGACGACACTTCGATGGTAATATCTAATAAATCTGATATTTTGCCTCAACAGAAATGTAATGATGTGCTTAATAAGTTGACCATTTGGTTTAATCAAAATGAAGTATTTCTTAATGTGGGAGAAACGTCGTATTTAAGATTTCATAATCCACAGAAAAAGTGTTTAAAATTAGATTTACAAATTAATAGGAATAAATTAACATCTGATCTAATAGTGTTAAATTTTTTAGGTTTTCATATACCTAGACAAAAATATGACTTGGAAAACTTACACAGAATATGTTGTTTTAAGATTGAATTCACAATATGTTTAGAAATCTTTGCACGGTATTGACAGATACGCAGTTGATAATGCTTTATCTTGCACAGGTAGAAAGTCATATTAGATACGGATTGTGCTTTTGGGGGCTATTTTCTAGTTGGCAGAGTGTATTCATTGCTCAAAAAAGAATTTTACGATGTATAGCAGGAGTGCCAATTTTATATAGTAAAAAAAATGTTAACAGTAATGTGTGAGACGGTATTCAGTATATTTACTAATTGTATAAGCTTTGTTTCATTCTTCTCTTGACCATGTACCGGGTAAGTATTATAAATGTTAACCCCTTTTATTTTTGTTATTTCTGGCGGATTTAAAAAGTGGTTTAGAACTTAGTTTCCGAATCTGTTAACGGTTTTTTGAAATTTTTGTAAAATATACGAGGTGTGACAAAAAGTATGCTTTTTTTTAAATGGAACACCCTGTATATTCGTACATATTTTAATTTATGGTTTTGTTATGAATACAAATATATATAATTATAGCATATTTGGATAAGGAGTTTTTGAGTTATGATGAAATATGTAAAACAACAAATCTACATATTGTCATATAAGTTGCCTACGAAAACAAAATTTAATTTTGTATACGTCAAAGTGGTTAAAAAGTATTTCCAATGTCTAGAATTGTTTATTCGTAAAATATTTGTCAATTTGTTAATTACTTATTATGTATAACTAGCGGTTATCAAGATATATATCATATATTTAACAAATGTCACAACAAGATATAATACAAAAGAAGACATTAGAAAACATTTACAAAACAGAAAAATAATTATTACATTGTATCTTCAACATAACTTCCATTATTGTCTATGCATTTGAAACATCGCTATAAAAAATTATAATAATTTTGAGAGTAAAAAAATGGAAAATATTTTGTTTCGATTCAAATAAATTTGTCCTTGTTTTTTTAGTTTTTTACCATATAGGATTTTTTAATAATTTTTATCTTTAATAAAAAGGAATTGTCAAAAATTAAGCAAAAAATCATGGTTTTCATTATATATTTCGATGATTTGTTGACAAAACACTATTCTCTGTCGATGATCATTTTCAGTTAAATGTTGAACAGGAAGGACGTGAAAAGGTTTATGTTTATTCTTTTTTAAAAGTTGCATAACGCTGCTCTAGCTTAAATTTAAATCTTTAGATATAGAATAAGTAGACCAACTTGGATCTTCTATGAGCGATAATAAAATATTCTTCTGTATTTCCTCATTAATAACATTCCTCGTTTTTCTTATAGATGCATTATTTAATGAATTTGTATTACAAAATTTATTGTAAACTTTCTGGAACGTCACTTTAGCAGGCACAGTCTGATCAGGATACCGCCTTCTAAATTCCCTTTGTGAAGCAGTAATATTTTTATTGCAATATAAGTATATTTCTAAAATTTTACACCTATTTTCTAAACCATGATAAGGCATAATACGTTTTTTCTAGCACACAATATTAAATTAAAGAACCCCAGCAGAAAAAACTGAATAATGTTAACCAGTTTGACGTTTATAAAAAATTTAAATTTTGTTTCCATAGGCTACTTCGTAAAATAGGGTAATACGGTTAAGATTTGTCATTTTACATATTCCGTCATAACTCAGAAAATCCTTATCCAAATGTGCTATAATTATATATAGTTGTATTCAGAAAAGAACCATAAATTGATATATGTACGAATATACAGGGTGTTCCATTTAAAAAAAAATCATATTTTTTGTCACACCTCGTATATTTTTTCAAAAATTTCAAAAACCGTTATCAGATTCGGAAACTACGTTGAAAATCGTTCGAACCCGGTTTTTGAAAGAACGTGAAAATTTGGTAAATCGGCCAGAAATAACAAAAATTAAAGGGAATTAACATTTATGATACTTACCCTGTACATGTATTTTACATTTGTATTACAATTAGATAATATTAAGGCATTTGACTATTTCTATACGGTTGTTAACTATCTATTGAAAAATAAATATATTATGCGTTTTAAAAAATTACACTGAGAACACTTTATGATAAAACTGCGCTTAGATCTATCCCACTGGTATTATACAGTCAGATTTTCAACTGAATTTGTTTATTGTGTAACAAATGGCACTGGGTTGAAGATTTACAATTTTTGTCTTATTAAATAAACCAAGTGGGATAAAAATAATCCATTAAATACCTTATTAAATTAAATTTTGAAAACATACAGGATCTAGTATTATTTACACATTCTTTAAACTTTTAAAAAGTGGGATTGAAAGTCTTTAATCATACAAATTTTATCATACTAGTCATACTACTAAAACACTGCTTGTTATAGTGTTAAAATAAACACTAAAACATTTCGTACTTTATTACGGTCTCTCCATCCACAGTTGCTTACATATTCTTAAAGGATAGTTGTATAATTGTATATCCCATTCAGTCTAGGGAGGTGTTTGTACCTTCAGACACAAAAAATTAAAACATAGCAGTTTTCATCTGGTTTTGAATAAAACAAAAATATATGACGCAGTATGAAATATATTTATTTACAAATGTTTCTTAAAGAGAGAAATTATTTTATAAAAGAATTATAACCCTCAACCAAGTGTAGTATGTCGCAAGATTTAATTGTCATGTGTGTCTCACAACACGTTATAGTGTACCTTGAGATTGATGCTGACAGAAACAGAACGCACCAGAGAGGCGTACGCATCATATATGCACTGTACGAAAGTAATTAGTAGCCTTCCTTACGTTTGTAATATTTGTATTATGAAATTATAGCACACTATTCAACGTGTTGCATATAGCGAAGGTTGTAAAACAGCACCAACTGACACGGGACTATTGCGATCAAATCAAATCGTAGTAACCCCCATCACATGCTACACGAGTTGCATATGTGCCACGTTGCCGTAAGCCACCTTTACTTGGGCCAAAAAGATCAATGTATTTATTCAACATTAAATCTAGAAAACTCGATAGTTCCTCCCACCAAATGTGGTGACGGTAACCTATGACTACATCCCTTTCCTCTGTTTCGTAAATAGTATCATTATTACAGGGTATTTCCGAATGTATAAACATAAATGGCACCAGTGAATATAAGTTCATTCAACTAAACATACATTAGTCCAATGTCTCTCCTTTCTTGAGATGCAGAGACCTAAATGTAAAAGGGAATGTAAAATCATTGTATTAAGGTAATGCATTAAGGTCATTTTTGTGAGGGTTTACTTCTTGTGTGACTTTGTCACAACTTTTGTGACAAAGTATTTAATAGTTTTCTTTAACACTAGTTGAACCAGAGCAAAATAATGATCATCTTCAGATATTTCAACTGCCGGTCTTATGTAAATTCGTTATTCTAAATTGGCAACAACCACGTGTCCTTTAGGTATGTATTATATTAGATATACCTACCTAATACGCTGAAGTCGCCCAAGTTTGTTTGCCGCAACAAATGAATAATCCCTGAGAAAACAAATACGATCAATTATTCAAATCAGGTTCATTTCAATAATAGAACATAATCATAAAATCCCGGATTGGACACAATGAAATATGTTCACAATAAATATAAATTGGATGTAAAATAAAAAACTGGATGTTTAAAATGGTGTTACTCATAAAAAAAACTTGTTGCCTTGTTGTAATTTGTGAATGGAAATTGGACTCGTTTTGCCATGTCTAATGCCCAAAACGCCTACTTTCAATGGACAGAATATCGAAAACAAAAAAACTTATGGGATGTGAATTTTACTATACAAAATAAAGATTTCTGAAACATTTATAACATTTTTATATTTTACAAGATGTCTCTTTAGGATTATTTTTGAATAATAAAAAAGAAATAAGCGTTTACCTATTAGTAAACGCAATTTTAGTAGTATAAGCCTATACTACTAAAATTGCTGTAACGTTGATATGTGTTTGTGTTACATATTTAGAGAATGTGATTAGGCTTATTTATAACAGAACAAGTAGGTATCATAAATCAAACAATTGCTCTAATACTTTAAAGAGTTTCTAGTTAAGCATACTTTTAGTAGGATTTTATTGAAGATGAAAAGGCTGAGGATATAAGTAGATGAACTGATTTACAAAATTACTAAAACAAGTGTAACTTAAGTATAAAAGTGTTACAAACTTTTATACTATACTTAGATTTTATGAGTATCATATAAAGTCCATCTTTAATGAAAAACCTTTAGAAACTAAGGTCACGTCTAACGGTAAATTTATTAAAAAACATACAAAACCAAACTTTATAGAACGTATTATTTGGTCTATTATACGACAAATATCAGGAGGGAAAACGCTAGTCATCAACGACCACCTACGCTCCAAAATAATAAAAGTTGATATAACTTTGTAAAAGAAAACGTTTGAAACTTACTCAAAGTAATGTATTATTGTATTTACTTTCAATAAGACAAGTGTCAGCAAAAAATAAATAAAAACGAAATCACCATCCACAACAGAAAAAGTCGGCTCAATTTGCGAAAACGTTAGTTAAAAGATATAATATAGTATGTATAAAAATATAGTAGTATAGTATACTATAAACATATAATTCACATGTAAAATCCTTTTTGTTTTGACCTAGGGCCATTTTTTTACACACAAGTGCGTAAAGAAATTATGAGTTATGTTTGGTTTTTATACAAAAAATTCGGTTGAAGAAAAAATAGTCATGCATAATCAAAAAGGCAATTCGTCTGTAAAGTCCTTTTTTGACCCATGTGGTTGTCGCAATCGTCTATGCAGGCCCGGCAGAACATATGGGTATAGTGGGTAGTTCTACCCAATCGGAAAATTCCGCGTGGGTAAAATACCCACTCGGAATTTTACGACAATTTTCGGAAAAAGCATCGTCCTCAAGCAAATATTATTGTTTTTTTCATTTATCACGACCTGACCGACGAACTAGATTTGGACAAATTATTAAATGAGTTTATTTCGCGAAACGCGAAGGGAAGCTCAGTTTTCGTATTGCGCAATAAAATTGATATATGGTATCGATCTGTGATGAGCAACATTTCATCTAGGTATAACTTCATGATTCATATTAAAAACGTTTGTAACATTATTTTGTGGATATGTCTATCATATTTTGGTGATGTTTTTTATTCCTAAGAAAATTATCAATAAAAAATGTAAATAAATAATACTATTTTCTATTTATTCACCATTGTAATGTTCTCTTACAAAATTTTTCTGCACAAAGTTAACGTTAACCTTTTTTGTGTCCACGATAACTCAAGAACGAGTTAAGATATCAACTTGAAATTTGGAAAACTTATGTACCATGACGGGATTTGGAGTTGATTGGATTTTAATCTTAATCGGTTGAGGGGTTAGGGATTAAATGGAGTAATGCACTTTATTTCGTTTGCTAATTACCAATAGTCATGGGACTATTGGTAATTAGCAAACGAACTAACATATGCACTTCAAATTTGAGGCGCCTGTACAACATAATGGGGTCTACAAATATAAAGATTTTTAACTTAATAGGGTGAGAGGTCAAAGGGTTGAAGGGGTTACCCCTACAAGTATTTAAAATAGGTGAAATAAAGTTTTTTTTTTAACAGTAATTTTCGTAATTACAGAGTGAACAGAACTCTAAAAAATCTTACTCTTCCTCGTCTTCCCCGCCTCCAGGGGATACGGTCGTACCTAAAACAAAATGTAATGAAAATATTAAAAATTTGTGAAAAAGTATAATGTATACCCATGCTAAATCACACATTTATTCTGATTTGGCTGATGGTGTTATTTTTTGTCCCACGGTAGGGGTGGGGGCAAGGGGGTTGTATTTTAATATGAATTATGTTCATGTAATATGTTCATGTGACGTGTCGTTTTATTTTAGTAGGTTTTTGAGATATAATTCAAATATCACATTAGTAAGCATCTACTCTTATTTGTACTACAATGCCCATTTCCAATACATTAACTATGAACTTTATAACATAGATTATAAAAGATTATAGATAGCTATATGACCTATATATCATATAGGTTATATAGATCATAGAGGTTATAAAAGTTATACAGTTCGTATGAGTCATAAAGGTCACATTAGTCATAAAAGTAATTTTGTTCATGAAGGGCTATACTGATCAAAGGGTCATATTGGTCAAAAGGATATATTTATCATACTGACCACAAAGGTCATAAAGGTCCTATTGATCACAGTAAGTCATATGACATATAATGATCATAAACTCATACAAAGTCATATTATATGATGAGTCTCACTACGTGACTAAAGATGGATCATAAAAGTCATATAGGCCATAAAGTTCATATTGGTAATTAAGATCACAGTAGTCATATAGATCATAAATAGATCTTATATAGATCATAAAGGTCTATCAGATCATAAAGGTCTATCAGATCATAAAGGTTATATAGTTCATAAAGACTAAAAAGGACATAAAGGTTATATACAAAAACACTTTTAAAAAATACAAACTCATGGTTTTACGGATTTATAGTCTGATTAAATATGGAAAAATTTTGATGTGGAATTAGTGCTTCTTTAGGCAGCGGTTTGGTCGGTTCGGTCAAAAACCACGTCACACTAAAAATAATATGACGTGGGTTTTGACCGAACCTCCGGGTGATGAAGTAAACTTACCTTAAAAAACTTACGAAACCGAACACTTGAAAATACTTTCGCGCCATGTCATGTATTTTATTTTTTCTAATACGCTTGTGTAGTCGCGTCTCGGAGAGACCGCCGCGCCATCTCGCGGATTCTACGCGTCAATAAGCGAGTTGTGAATTTAAAATTTGCCCAATTTAACGTGTTTCACATGTGTATTATTTAAGTGATTTTGTGGAAAATTAAGTGTTATTTCTTGAAACAAAATAATAATTGAAATTATCATTAATATTATTTTAATTATATTATATATTAAAATGTATATTATTTTTTATTACTTAATAATATATATTATTATTAAACAGTTAATATAAGATATTAACTGTTTTAAAGGAAACCCCAGGAGCTCATAGCATTCGAAAGCAGGAAAATACGTATACTCCGATAGTACAGGTATTTTTTTAATTACATAATAAATATAAAAAGAGGTTAAAACTAATGAATATGACGTGTTTTGAATCTTTGTTTATCGTAGTTTATGCGAAACTATTTTTGACACGTTCTCACCACTACGCGGCGCCACTATAGTCAGTACACAAGCGTATACTATTCTATATTATTTTGTTAGGTTAATAATAATAAAAATATGTTAAAAAGCTGTTGTATCTATTAAATAATAATCTTCACCAAAAAATACTACATATAGTATTTTATTTGTGCGTTTTTAACAAATTTACTTTGTTCGCCTACCTTTAACCTTTAGACTGCCGGCATTTTTACCTTATAAATGGATATTTTTGAGGGGCAAAGTTATTTAAAAAAAAAAAAAAAATAATATATATATATATAAAAATCTAATACATCTAGAGTAGTTGCCGAGGTCACGGGTGGCTCATATATGAGCCAGGCCGGCTGGCAACGGTCGGGCCAATGTTAAAAATTTTCAGATTGTGTAAATTACTATATATGTATTTTTAACCGGATGTGCTTGATATTATAATGTAATAAGCTACCAAAAACACTCTAAAATATATTTAGTTTATTTAGGCGAGGGGATGAAATTTTCAAAAATTCGTTATTAGGTGGGTATTGATTTTTTACACGATTTTTTTCACACGCTGTAATATCTGTAAAATGTACCCTGAAATTTTCCCCAATCGATTGAGGTGCCAAAACTACCCCTAGCAAGGGGGTGAAATTTTCCGAAAATTCGTTATTGTGCGGTTACTGATTTTTTAGTGAATGTTCTCAAAGACTCAAACTACATAAACTGAAATGATATTAGAAAAATTATTTTCCGATGTGTATAAATTTTTTTTGCAAAGACGTCAAATAATTCTTTTGCAATATCTTTAGCACTATTTGATAAATCGACGGTGTGAATGAATAATCGACCTATCCGAAAAAACAAATTTTGTTTTGTTTTGAGTGAAATTGTTCAGCAGCACCCCCGGAAACGTGAAAAATTATTCAAGAATTTTATTCAGTATACCTGTATAGGTAACAGGATGAATATCAAATCAAAAACATGAAAAAAGCGATCAGTTACACTGAAATAATATTGTTTTCTTCATCCCTAGACTTACCTATTTTCATACGTATATATTTTTATACTTATATATTTATATAGTTATAGGTAGAAATTCAATGTTTTACGTTCGAATTCAATCGAACACATTATATTCAAGTATCGCTAAAAAAAGATAATTATTTATCCTAAATACAGTAATTCAAGTAAAAAACTAATAATTATTCTATGTAAAAAAAAATTAATTTGAAATAACCGATAAAAAGTCAATAACCATTCAATAAGAAATACTTCCCCTTTGGGGGGGTGCCCCCCCCATTAAAGTCGTGAAAAGCTACCCACCTAAACGAATTTTTTAAAATCACTTCACCCCCTCGCTAGGGGTGGTTTCGGCATCTCAATCAATTGCGGAAAATTTTAGGATACATTTTACAGATTTTACAGGCTATTTACTAAAAAAAAATCAGTAAAAAGTTCAATAACGAATACAAGTTCAATAACGAGTTTTTAAA